>VDFB02105785.1:367449854-367647354 GCA_007258455.2 Sequoia sempervirens
TTCAGATTGAGGAATCAGAAGTAATCTTTGCACCTCTGTTGCAGTTCCCTTGCGGATTCAAATTAGTCATATAAGTCTTTTTATGAGCTTGCCAGCCTTGAATGCATCAAAATACACAAGAAACCACCTACAGCAGATTGCATTAAATTTGACGAAATGTCTGAGTGCAAGAACTGCAAAATTACACCTGAACTTGCAGGGGACATTACATCAGTGGAATTTGGTTTTCAGTTAGGCAGCAAAAATGGGCTTCATGACAACATTGTTCAGCAATAAACAGGTATTGAAAGAACTTGAACAATCACAATACAAGCTCAGTCGAGAGTTGTTGCGTTTAGAGCAGACGCTTTCAAAGTTTGGACGGCCTAAAGGAACCAATTTACTTCCTACTAGCAAAGGCCCGACACTGTAAAACAAAAAGAAGTTGTGTTTCTATTGCAAAGGGCCTTACGATGAAAACCATGATTGCATTTTGAGACCTAAGGGCAAGGCGAATAGAATAATGCGGGCACCCTATGAGGATTCAGAACCTGAAAAATCCGACCAGCCTAGTAATCATGAAGAATCTAAGTCAAAACATGAGGTCTCTACAGGTAAATTATCCAGAAGTCTCTATGATGAGTTTGGTTTAAAATGTGATAAGTTAGCAGATCATGATCTTCAACCTACAGATGGACATGGGGTTGAAAATGAAATGGTGGTTGATAAGGAAATTTTACATCAAGAAAATAGTATGGTGGAGCCACAAAATGATATTGACAACATTCCAGAGGATGTTATCAACATTGCTAACAGTTCTGATTTTCATGACAACAATGATAAAACTTTCCAACAACATGAGACAGCCGTGATTTCACTTGTGCAAAATACTTCTATTGAGTTGTCACATAAAGGTACTCAAGATTTGGGTACTAATGGTGCAATGTGTGATATGGGTTCATGTCATGATGAGTCCAATTTTTCAGATGAGATCTTAGAAAATAAGTTAAAAAGTTCATGTGTTGGCACAAGATCCCAGGATCGTGAGTTGGAAGGTAATACAGTTACATTGGGAGTGGAAGTGTGTGAAGATACTGTCATATCGGCAACTTCTACCTTATCAGTTAAGCCATCCATTGAGGTACATAGCAGCAGTACCTTGGTTGTTGATGTGTGCACTGATGACAGCACACATGATGCTACAAATCATGCGGTGAGTGATGAGGATTCAGCCTCTTACTATAGTGCGGATTTGGGTGGAAATGATGAGTCACAAGGGTATCATCATCTAGCAGCGCAGTTGAAGGTTAGTGATGAAATGATTGTTATAGCTTTGGAGCATTTTGATGTTGCTCGACAGATGTTTACAACCTACGGTTGGAGTGCTCCTATGTCAAATGAGCACCGTGATAGTAGCCTCTCCCTATTAGAGTTCCATACACTACGAGAAGCTATTGGATTAATGAAACATCATTATTTGCAGTTACTTGTTGATAGGGACTTTCTTCTCGAGTGGGATTGTATTTGTTATGATGCATTGAAGGGAAAGGAAGAAAGGGTTGAAGAGCTCACTCATGAGTTTGAGGTGACTATGGACTCGTTGCAGAGTGCCCAGTTGGCCCTTCAAGAGTCACAGATAAGGATTGAGAAGCTTACCGTGGTGTTGAGTTTAGCACAATCTTCACCATCTTTTGATATAGTTCAGATTTCCATGGCAGCAGTTGGTGAGGAGCATACACCCATGGTTCATAGCTGTGAGCAGGTTGAGGATGTGGTTACATCCATCACAGATATTGGTGCAGTTAATTCAGATGGGATGAGTGTTTTGGTTGAGAGCTCTTGTGATGAGTTAGTTGATTTTTCCGAGAGTTTTGTGACAGATCATGTCACTACTCCATCGTCGTCACAGGAGATATGTGGGGCATCAGTATAGAGATTTGTACTTATGTTGATTTGTTTCCCTCATCTGAAAGCAATTCAATCACTTCATCCCATGCAGCTGATTTGCTTCCCCAGGACTATGATGGTTGGCCATTGACAGAGGTGGGAGCATTTTATCTTGATTGCATAGTGAGGAGTGTTCATCACTTCTCCTTTAATCCACACACAGAGGATTTGATGATGCATCGATGTGGATTGGCTCCGAAGTTTTACCATCCGTTGTGGGATGGGTATTCACCATCTTCAGAGGACGGGATTAGCGGCTGCAAGCACCCGACTCAACTATTTGTGGGAGATTACTTGCAGGGACAGCTGTCAATTATACATCATGCTGATATGTATCCAACAGAGTTTGCTACTTCTATGTCACAAAGTTTTCTCATGGATACATGGTTACAGGATGACTATGGAGTCAGTTGACAAGATGGCTTGGTTAGTTATCACATCCATGAGGGTTTAGCAGAGGACAGGGAGAGATTCAGTGTAGCAGATGCTTCTAGATGTTCTTATCTCTGCATGACAGATGGATGTGAATTCAGATTCTATTGGGATCCAGGTGGCGACAGCTTTGGCACCGAGTATTGGATGGGTCCCATTGGGTTACTTCACCACTCATAACATGGTGAAGTTGGAGACAATAGAGCGCATCGGAAGTCTGAGGATGTCAGACATGACAAACTTTCATTCTGGGTTTGGGATCTAGGGATAGCTTGCGCAGTTGTGTTTTGTTGATGCTACAGGAGACAGTTAGAGATGTGAGGGACACTTCACAGTTCTTCTTTTGGGCCTTCCGAGGAGTTGGGTTTCTTTGAAGAAGAGATTGCTTGAAGACAAGCAATTTCAGGGAGGGGGGACTGTAATGTCCCCAATTTTGCGAGCATCAGAGTTCAGTGGTTTTAGCCTATTCCTAGCCCTCGTAGGCTAATATGTCTAGTTAGAGGGTCTCTTTGGGCAGTGATCAGAGGAATATCTCCTTCAGCATCTCGTGTGGGTTCAAGTAGCCTTCAGTTGATTCAATTTCATATACTTACTATTTATAGTAAGTCAGTCGGCAAGCAATTCTATTTATAGCAGGGCACCTAAAGTTCACATGTTGGCAGTGTCGATTCCCAAATTCAGTTGAGTTGGTGAAATAAGGAGTTTTGCCTAAGTTATAACGTTTAATTATTATTAAAGGTGACTTTAATAATAATTAATATTTTAATATTATATTATAACATTATATTTGCACTTTATGACTTAAGGCTCCATTCATCATTAAAAAGGGGGCCATTTTAATTAATTACTTGGGCGCCAATTTCAAGGACATATTTTAATATTCCAAAGTGCAAACATTATATTATTTTAAAATGATTTAAAAGGCAAATTGGAGGGGATTGGCCTATTATCTTTTATCCCACATTGGTGAGAAAAGTGTATGAGCTCCTCCAGAAAAAGTATAAGAGAATCTTAAGGGGCTCATTTGGAGATAATTCAGAATTGATTAGTTGATATTTGTTTGATAACTTCTCTTTGGCGTTTGGGGAAGGGAGCCCAAGGGTTTCTGCCAGCATATCGGCTTTCGAGAACGAGGACTTTCCATTGTATCAACAATCTGAGGTTGTGAAATATTAGTTGAAGGTGTTCACTGTTGGCTTCATCCAGAAGTCAAGTCTATGCTTCATTAGATTTATTGCTTCAGATCTACAGGAGATTGTATTTCCGGGTATGCACATATTTGTAAAAGCTTTGAAAAAAATCAATAAATTAATTGCATTGCTGCAGTAGGGTTTATGTTTACATTTCTTGTATATGATTTTTTGACTGGCAATCTATGAGAAAATACGAAAAAATTACAAACCCTTATCATTTAGCATAAAAGCAGAAGTAGAGACAGGCAGGTCTCTTACAATTTCTCATGTTTTTGCATTCCATTCATAAAGCGCACCTTAGGAAACTACATAATTGCACAATCGAAGCTACCTATTTTGGATATAAAGGGATTGAATTTGAGCCTCTAGTCACTCTAGAATACACAAATGCAAATATGAAAAGCCTAGTTAACCCACATAGTTCATTTCATAGCAACAAAAGTATCTCGAGAATAATTTGGAATACCAAAAGATGAAGATTTTTCAATTTATCAGGAAAATACTGGGTTAAAGGAAAAACTTAGAATTCAAAAAACCAAAAATAAAACAAAGAACCCTAACTCTAACCCATTAACAATTTTTCGGAAAATTGCAATTGTTTCCACAATTTTATTGGTCAAAAAATTGGTTTGACTGATTTTATGCAGAATTGCTATCGGGCAATGGGCAAGAAATGATTTATCCCAATTTTTAAAAGATCTCTGCTTCTATTGTTTATTTATTACAAGTAGTTAACAGATCAGATGCATCCACGCAGGTTGAAGCAAGCTATTCAAATCTTTCAGTATGCAAAATAGTCTAGCGACAAAGCATTTTGTGAAAGAGTAGGCATGGAATGAACTTTATACTCAAAGATATCTCATAATACAAAGGATATTTGAAGCTTAAATGAATAAACTGAACATAAGCAATCTCAAATAAAAATAGCACGGAAAAAGCCAAATATATTGAGGAATTGTTACTGTGCTATTCAGGTCTTTTTAGAGAATTCCAGCTAAAAAGGAGAATTAAGTTGAAATCCAAATTTGATTTTAGAAAAATTTCCATCATTATTTATCTACTGAATAGATAGATCATTTGTTCACATTTTTCTTGGTCTTTTCCTGTTTCGAAATTCTATGGAATTGCATTCTTGCTTTACACAAAGTCTCTTATTTTCAGGCAGATACTACCATTAAAGCAGAAATGGGCAATCTATTTCTTTATACTTGAAACTTAATTAATGCTTTACTCCACTCTTTAGGGATGACAACGTAAAGTCCATAAATCTTTGTAGGACTTTCGTTAATGAAGTTTTTAAAACCAATCCCTACGCTATTTCAAGCCACAAAGGATCTAAAACATCCCAATAAGTTTTCAAAAGAATTCTGCCATTAACATATTGCTTGCAACGAGAAAAATCTAAAATAGTATATTACTTGCAGAAAGTGTTGATTATCATAAAAAGAAAAATTACAGATTGAAGAAAAGTACCATAAAACAATTCACTATTCAGATGTTGGCATCCAAATACACTTGCATAAAGAGTAATATGGGATGACTATATATAGACTAAAACAGACCTAAAACGTCCCTAAAATCAGTAAAAGATAGTGTGTTGATTTATTCCTAAAATCAGAAATTAAACTAAAATAAAACATCTATCTTGCAGCCATAGGAAAAGGCTAATTTGCACTAAAACAGCAATAAAGTGCTGTTGAAGTAGCATCAAAACAGTAACTAACTACTACTAAGAACTATAAATAGAAAATATAAATATGTACCAACTGCCGGAAAAATGTTTCAGATCAGCCACAACGAATCTGGCCAAAAATTTTGCTGAATGTAAACTGTATGACGAAATTCTAGCACGCTATTTTATTGACCTGATTTTATTCCACAAATAATGGAATACTTGTAGGTGACATATAAAGACTCCTTACAGCATTATGTAGGAACTTACAGCATCACTTATTCAACGTGCTCCCCCTTGATGCTAAGCAGACTAAAAATCTTTGAGCTAGGCTCTTCGCCAATTTGGTTGTACTCTCATCTTATCAAAAATAATATTATAGGCTGACTTGTTCCTCACCAATTTCTTCTAAAACTTTTTGGAGCCATAATGCTTGTGTACCTACTGAAGTAACTGCAACATATTCTGATGTTGTAGATGAAAGGGATACTGAACCTTGCTTTTTTGAGCTCCATGTAATCAATCAGATGTCAGATGTTGACTTCTGATAGTCCAAAGTTCAAACTACCTCTCCAATCAGAATCGCTAAAACAAACAAGTTGAAACTTTTGCAGTCATAATAATGAATACCAAAATTGATAGTGCCTTTCATATACCTCAATATCTTCATTTCATATGGATTTCAGATGGATCATTCATTTACTTTGAAACGAGAGAAACTAAATAAGCGATATCCGGTCCTGTGTCAGTAAGAAGCATCAAGCTGCCTACAATATTTCTCCACAATGTCCCATCAACTTTTCCAATTCCATCTTCTCTATATAAGACAATTTCATGAAAAGTTGGAGGGAAAACTAGTTGGCGTTCAACCATGCTAAACGTCTCCAACATTACCTTTACATATTGTGTTTAACAATAAAGATTTCATCCTCATTTTGGCGAACCTTCATTCCTAGAAATATTGCATAAAACCTAAATTCTACATTTCAAATGTGTTCATCATAGCAATTTGAATTTGTCTTTCATTTTAGAAGTGCAGCCCATATACATCAAATCATCAACATGTAGACATATGGGAAGAATGTCATTACTTTCTTGCTTGTAGTAAAGAGTAGACTCAATTTAACTTCTATTAAAGCCATTTTGTTGAACATACGCATCAATTCAGGCATATCATGCTCTTGGTGTTTGTTTAAGACCATACACAGCCTTCTTCAACATGTAGACTTAGTCTTCTTTACATCGGACTTCATACATTGTGACCACCGTACATAAACTTCCTCTTCTAAGTATACATTCAAGAAGAAATTGTTCACATCCAAATGATGTATGCTCCATTTCTTTTGTGTTGAAAGTGAAACGACCATTCTAATGGCATCTTGTGTTATCACAAATGCAAATGTTTCTTCATAATCTATATCATACCTTTAAGTAAGCCTTTTGCAACGAGTTGTGCCTTATGTCTTTCAACACTATCATCACTCTTGCACTTAATCCTATAGAAATTTTCTTGTCATGTGAATGTTCTACAAGCTCCCAAGTGTCATTCTCATTAATTGAACTTATTTGTTCTTCCATTGCTTGCACCCAAACATCATTAGTACATGCATCTTCAAAACATAATGGTTCAAAATCAACTTATGAAATTAAAGCTTGGCTTATTGTAAACCTTTTGTCAAAATTTGTATCCAAAAGTTGGCTTTAAGGATGAGAAGAAAGAATCCTCTTACACTTCTTGGTTGTAGAACTAGATTAATGGTTGCTTGGTGGACTTGGTTGAGGAATTGAAACATTAGTCAGCTATTGATTAGCCATACCATCATTATCGACAAACTTAGATTTATCAACTTGGCCTTTTTGATGACCAACTCCTCATTATCAAAAATTACATCTCTTGCCACAATAATGTTGTTAGTGAGGGGATTGTAAAGCCTATGGTCACAATACCCATCAAAAATACAAGACTCGCTCTTTGGATCTAAATTATATTTTCTGATCAGCTACATGAATATAGGATAGACCATAGATGGCATACTTGCCGACTACTCGTCGAGCCAAATGAAGGGCAAGTCTTAGCACCATTTACTCACTAGAAAAACTCGCCAAGTCTCTAGCGAGTACTAATCGAATTATTGGCAAGTCCGACTAAAAAACTTGGCCGCGGCAAAATAAAAGGCCATCGAATCAAAAAACAGCCCCAAAAAGCTAAATCATAGGTTCTATTCACTGAGCAAAAAAAACATAAACCCTCCAACGCTGCTGCCACCTGAAACACACCATTTCCAGCAGGTTTGCATCTAGGAGAGAAAATTGAAAAAAAAAATTTGGTGAATTTGGAAGGCAGATTTGAAGCACAAGTCAATTTTTTGTTTCTTTAAAACATTTTACTTCATTTGGCTGCAAAATCCAACATCTAAGGTAAAAAAATCATCATATATGCTAAAACTGAGTAGTATTTTTGCATTTAAATTCCAAAAAATTAGATTCATCCCCATTTTTGATGATTTTTTTCTTATTTTTTAACTATTTTCACTGTTTTTGCAACACAACTTATTTTTTTCCTTTTAACCTTTTTTTTTGGAAAAAAATGTATAGAATCTTTAGATAATATTGAATTTTTACTGATTTAAACTAATTTTACGCTGATTTTTAGTGATTTATGTATAATTTAGGTTTTCTTTTTGAATTAAAAAACTAATATGTTGTACTTTCACTTTGTATGTGTAGGTTAAATACATCATATAATGGCAAATAGAGAAGCTTTTTGATCAAGTTCAGCCTTAGGCTCCGCCCCATCGGTGCCACTGCCAATTATAGACACTCGTCCTGCAAGAGCTAGAGGCCTTGCTTGGAAATATACCTATCAAGGACCAGAACCTAGGGTAGTTTTTTGCATTAGGTGCACTAGATTATATCATGGAGGCATAAATCGCCTCAAATACCATCTTGCAAGCATTACTCATTATGATGCCAAGCCTTGTGCCAACATCAATGAAGATATAAAAAGAGAGATGAATGCCCTACTTGCAACCACAAAAGAGAAAAAATTGCAAATGGAGAGGACAAGCGCAACCATAGCAATATCCATAGCTAGTGGTCATGGTGCTCAAGTCCCACCAAAATTGCATAAAGATACGGCATGTCAAAAAATAATGGACTCTCTTCTTGGTCCACACATCCAAAACAAATCCACATCCACTTCATCTACTTGAAGTAGAGTGTCGACGGCAGCACCTACACCTACACACATGCCACATAAGTTTTTTTAACCCAAAAACACACTTAGATCAAGGAGGTGCATGAACATGCAAATATGGCATGTGCTGATTTTTGGTACTTCAAAAACATTCCTTTCAATGTGGCAAGTAGTCCTTATTGAGAAAATTTAGTAATTGCATTGACAATTGCAAGAAAAGGCTACAAGGCACCTTCTCACAATGACTGGACTGAGAGGTTTGTTAATTTAATTTTTTTGCTAATTTATACTTATAGTAATTTATGTTGAATTTTAAGTTAAATTTATGTTCATTAATTTGTAGTAATTTATGTTGAATTTAGGCTATTTTTTGTGTTTAAAATTAAAATTTTATACTTTCATTTTGTACTAGTAGGTTGCTCATGAATGCAATTGAAAGGGCAAGGCTAATAGTGGATGAACAAAAGAAGGAATGGAAAAAATATGGCTGCACTATTCTTTCCTATGGGTGGATGGATGGGAAAAACCACACCATTATCAATTTTTTGATAGCTTCAAATGGTGAGGTGATTTTTTTGAAATCAATGGATGCCTCTAACAAAGTCAAAAATGCAAAACCATTGTATCTAATGTTGGAAGAAGTTGTCATGGAGATGGGCATAGAAAATGTGGTGCAAATCATAACTAATAATGCATTAACATATATGGCAGTTGGGAGATTGCTCCAAGACAACAAAAGCACCTTTTTGAACACCTTGTGCAGCACATTGCCTTGACCTTCTTTTGGAGGGACATAAGCACACTTGATTGGGTGACATCAGTTGTAGATGATGCAAGGAGCATCACAAAAATTATCTACAGTCACCCCTAGGCTCTTAATTTCATGAGAGATCGCATCCAAGGGAAAGAGTTGGTAAGATCGAGTGTCACAAGGTTTGCAACAGTTTTCCTAACGTTGCAAAGCATTATTGGTTCATTAACTGCTTTGAAACAAATGTCTGTGAGTCAAGCATGGCTAAACTCATCTTACTCAAAGAAACCTGAAGGAGAGAGGGTTGCAAACATAGTCTTTGACAACCTTTTTCCACAAAATGCTACAAAGATCATGAAGTTAACCTCAAAACTTTGAATTTAAATTCAAATTTGAATATATTTTTTCTAATTTAAGTCTTCCATTATAAATTTGTAACTTTAATCTTTTTGTATTTGTAAATTGTAGGCATCGGAGCCCTTGGTTAGAGTTCTTCGTTTGGTAGATGGGGATCAAAACCCAAAGGGGTGAATTTATGAGGTCATGGATAGGGCCAAAGAGTCCATCAAAAATTATTTAAGGTGGACAGCCTCAAATTTGATCCCATATGAGAGATTATTAATAGGAGATGGAACAATCAACTCCACCAACCCATCCATGCAACAAGGTACTTCCTCAACACCTATTTTTTCTATTCATATACCTTCTCCGATCTTATGGAGAGGTTATGGAGGACCTCACGACATGCATTTAGAGGATGACACCCCAAGTTGAGATGAGAGACCTCATCATCCAAGAATTGGAAGGTTACATGGCTGGAAGGGGTAGGCTCTTTTCTTCAGAGCTCGCTATCCGAGGAAGAACCACTCAACCACTAGGTATAAAATTTTGAGTCTTTATTTCACATGCATCTTACAAGTTAGTGTTACAAATTTCAAATTTACAACTATTGATAATTTGATAAAATATGTTTTGAGTTTGCTTTCTAACTCTTCAATATTTTATTTTGTAGAGTCTTGGTGGACAAATTGGGGTGCTAATACCCCAAATCTCCAAAGATTTTCTCTACATTTTATGCCAACCTTGTAGTGCATTCAATTGTGAGCGCAATTGGAGGTTGTTTTAGGCACTCCACACGAAGAAGAGGAACAAATTAGCTCAAAAACGCCATAATGACCTTGTCTATGTGCAATACAACCTTCAGCTATGCACAGAAGGGTAGAGGACAAATTAGATGATCCAACTAATTTGGATGAGATAGATACTTATAGCAATTGGACAAGGAGAGATGAGCAACATCCATTGTTTATTGAAGATGGGATTCTTGATTTTGAGAGGCAAGCATTTGAGTAGGTGGGTGTAGTAGGAGATGTAGGATTGGATGACATTGATGAGGCTAAGGAGGAGTCATGGCCATCTACTTCTAGGGTGGATGTTGAGCCACTACCTTCCATGCCAAGCGAGGAGCCTACTCCAAGGACTAGAACCTCTACTCCCCTAGTTTTTAGTAGATTAGAGAAGAGGAATATGTAAAATGTTGTATTTACTTTTAGTTTTACTATTTTCATTTTGTCAGCTATCTATTGTATCAAGCTATCAGCCACCAGGATTTCGCATGAGGATGCGATTTTGTACTCAATTTGCATTCAAATCAATTGTCAATTGCCTATTGATGCCATTCATATCACAATAATTCATAAAAAAAATGGAACAAAATTCACCTCCACAGTCAATCCTTAAACACTTTATTCTACATCCACTCTCATTCTCTATGAGAGCTTTGAACCTCTTAAATGCATCAACTGCTTTATCTTTGTGCTTCAAAAAATAAACAAAACATTTCCTCAAGTAATTATTAAAAAATGTAAAGAAATATGATGGTTTACCCCAAAAAAAAAATTGCATTGGACCACAAATGTTAGAGTGAACCAATTGAAGTGGATAATGAGCCCTCCAAGAGCTATCTTTTGGAAAATTTTCTCTTGCATGTTTAAATTTTAAAATATCCTTCACAAATCTCCTTGTGATCAACTTTAGGCAAACCATAAACTAATCTTTATGAAATCAATAACTTCTAACTTTCGAAATTCAAGTGGTTGTACTTTAGACGCCACAAAAACCAATTCATCTTAACATGCTACATTGACAAAACTATTGCTATTGTCTCCAAACTTGAATGGGAACATCCTATTCTTAGACATAGGAACAACTGTGACAACTCTATTTTCCCAATTCTTGTCATAAATTATACATTGTTTATCACCAAACACATTCTTATAATTATTTTCATGCAGTTGTCCAACACTCAACAAATTGTATTTTAAATTTGAAGTGTAATAAATATCATTGACACATTTCTACTTTCATTTGTGTTTACCTCCATTGCTTCTTTTATAGCGACCTTCAAAGGTTTGTCATCACTAAGCTTGATCTTAGTCTTGAAACTTTCATCCATTGTAGAAAACAACTCATTGTTCCCTAACATTGATTGGAATGGCCAAAATCTAAGTGCCAAACTTCTTGAGGACTATTTTCAACCTTGCCATATGATAAGAATAAGTTACTCAATGAAGCCTCCTCATTCTCATTAGCATAATTAACTCTTCTACCGTCATTATCAGTTTTTAATCAACATTCTCTTTCAAAATGCCCACATACGTTGCAATGATAATATTCAATATTTCTTTTATCAAATCTGCCCCTTCCTCTTGTAGTTGAACATTCTCTTCTTCCTCTTTTTCCTCTTGAAAATTTCTGATAACATTTACCTTGTCCTTGGCTGCTTTGTTACACCCCGATTGTATAGCTACTATTGCATAGGGCAATTGATTGTAATGATTGAATCAATGTGATGAATAAAACATGTTGTTTCTTGTTATCAATATGAATGTGTCACCATTTAATGATTGTCTCATTTAAATGTTAGTTCTATTAATGTTATCCTTGATGAATGTTGCATGCAAAGTTGTTGAATAATGTTTATTCTAACTTTTGAGATGTTTCATGTATACTGCTTTGTTGTGAACATATGACTCCCTTTGTCATGTCATTGTATGCAAGTATGTGGACCATTCCTCCAGGCAGAGGAGAAATGTCACTCAGGAGAGGAGCTTGGTCGGGTAAACAATAATGTGAACCATCTGCGCATACACACACATCCCTTAGACTGAGTAAGCTTAGTCAGTTGTTTGATGTTATAGGTAAGTCATCCGTAGGCTTGTATGTTAGCATTAGGAGTTTTGTCTACTTTTGTATGCATGTATAAGTGGTGTTTTTCTATGTATTTGTTCATGTTATTACGATCATTATGATGGTAACATAATTGGTTAGGAGGTGGGCACATATACATGTATATAGTATATGCACGTATCCATATGTATATTGATATCAATACAAACGTATGATGGTTAATGGATATACTCATACAAATGCATCGATATGGTATACATGCATATATGTGCACATAGAGGAAAATATACAAACGTATATACATGTATATATACCCACAACCAATGATATATGTGGATATTAATAATATTATATTATTATTACTTGACAATTTATATATAAAAATATATATATATATATGTACATATGGAATTACGATATGATAACAGGATGACCTATATATATATATATATATATATATATATATGTAAATATAAATATATTATATATTATATGTAAATATATATATATATATCTATATATATATGTTAAAGTAAAATAATATATATACATATATATATATATATATATATATATATATATATAAAATTGTTACTCTAATATATTTATATATATATATTTATATATATATAATGAGTTTATTATATTTTAAATCTCATTGTTGGAAAACCAAATTAAATTAAATTCCACTTGAGTTTATATTTAAATAAAATGAAGGAAATCGATTTATTTCCTATAGTGATAAATATTTATCATAACCTTGGAATCGGACTTTTCCAATACTCAAATTATTTGGATCATTTCTTTTAATTGAAACTTTATAAAATAGCAAAAAGGAAATATTTCATATGAAACTTTAGTGAACTTTTGAAATAAAAAGAAAATGTTGCGCTGAAGAAAATACAAGCACGACCCTAAAGTGCACGCCATGACCAAGTCTCTCCGTGAATGAAAACGCAGCCATGGATGTTGTCAATTGAGCCACAAAAATGGGCTAAGTGGTGAGCAATTAACCTTGACCATTTCAGTGAATAAAATCATCAAACAGATTGCTGCAATGGCGCCATTATTGGAGACACCTGTAGGTGTCGATTCACCATTTTTAACATGTGCAAAGGTTTGAAACATTCTATGTATTGTTGGAAGTCGACTCACCACTTTTGAGTTGTGCATGAGTGTGGAAATCCGCCACATTTCAGTTGGTATTGTTCAAAACATAGTTCTAGGCTCTAGCAGTTTACATGCCTTATGATGTGGAAAATTGTTGGGCAAGGGACTCTATATATAGTTGCCCTATTCATTCTTCACCACTGCTTTTTGGAATTCGAATTCTTCTAAATTCTAGAGATTATTTTGTGAATTTATTTGCTAAGAGCCATTCAAATTTGCTAAGAGCCATTTGTATTTCTAAGAGCTATTTACATAATTCTGAGAATTGGTATTTGTGGAATTACCAGTCCACCATTATCAATTAATCTGAGCTTCATTCACCTGTGACCATTAACAGTCTGAGTATTCATTTTTAGTGGAGATTAAATCTGAGTTAGATTGACATAATTTTGAGAGCATAATCTAAGTGAGAAAAGGCAGAGGCTTGTGAAGGATTTGCCAGTTGTTTGATTTAGCTGAGGTGCTGAGAAGACAGGCGGTGACTTCATCTTTTGAAAGAAAGCTAGAAATCAAGTATGGGATATTAAGGAATCTTTGTGTTACTGTTTGTGCATAGGTAGAAAGTCATTTCATTAACTGCATTTCTGTGAAAAAGTGAAAAAGAGTTATATGAAGTTGCATACCTAATTGTACTTAGTAAGTAAACTGTATAAAGGTTAAAGGTTGCATATTTGTGTGAAATGCATTACTTGAATGATCTCCATATAAGGAGAATACGTTGGTATTAGTTACTATTTACTAGGAACGAAATGAAGACAGTGGTCAAGTAAGATCTTTTCAGATTAAGTTATTAGGTTAACTTGGATAAGCTTGAGTACTCCTAGGATAAAGATTTTCCGAATAGGAGGGGATTTTGTGATTACTTGCTATGTTGTTTCATTTCTAGTAGGTTAGTATGTTGTAGGCTGTCTGGGGTGACAGATTCACCCATTGAAGGGAAAAACCTATGCGTAGAGTAAGGAAGCCTTAAGTCAAATCGGACCTGAGTAGTGTTTATGATAGATGACCTTCATTCGAAGTACTGAATGAGAATACTTTGGGCAAAGTAGTGATATGTACAACTTCCACTTCTTAAAATATTCTTTATTTATTTATTAATGCTCAATATTGTAAAGTATTGTAAATTATTGTGATAAGATCGTCTCTGATCTTATCTGAAGTTTCTTTTTAGAAACTTCCCGTTTTTTGTGCATTCTGTAATCTATTTATTGAGCACATTGCTCTCGTAAATATCATCAAGTTTTTTACCAATTACTTGCGTAATATGGTATCAGAGCCAGGTTGTTCAAAATTAAATTTTTAATTCATAAAAATATTTTTAAGATTTTTTCAGCAATTGAATTAAAAATTTAATAAAATCTTCTCTGGAAATTTTTGAAGATTTTTCTAAGTAAAAAATTTTCGAAATTTTTTGTGGCTCCTCCTAGAAAAAAAATTTCGAGGGTTTTGAGGTTGCAAATTCATGGGCATTTTGGAGTCAAATTTTTGTGAAAAGTCATTATGGGCATCACGTTCTGTGAAAGAAGTGTTTGGATCACGCGTTTTTCCTTCAAGCTCCAGCATGGTCGTGGATCCCCGTTTTCTTCTGATTTGTGCCTATTCTGGCCGCGCATTTTTGAAATACCGTTCAGTTTTGGTCACGTTTTCTGCATTTTCAAACGCATTTCTTTGTGCCACGTGACCTGAATTTGTTTTGGCGCAAATTTTGAGTCTCACACCAGCATTTTCACTTTTCTTAGGGCCGCGTTTCTCATCTGGAGTTGCCCGCGATTTTTTGCATCTCTTGAACGAGTTTTGTTGGCTTCTTTTTTTTTTGAATCTAAACCTCAAGTGGTCGCCTCAATCTGCAATCACAACGTCTAGGGTTTGGCGTCTATTTTGTCAAATTTTCATACAGATTCAAGCTAATTCTTGCAAGTTTTCTGGTTTATCAATGGCGGCCAGGGTTTTCTGATTTTCGTCCAGGGTTTTGACCTGGTTTTTGAAGGCGAAAATTTTTTCTAATCACAGATTCTTGGTGGGTTTTTCGAGATCTCAACTGGGTTGGTCTCCGAATTTTCTGGGTGCATCGTTTTTTGTGCCTCAACTTTTGAGCCAACAAATTTACATTGATTTTTGTGCTTGATTCTGCCTCTTTAATTTGAAACTTGTGCCCCGGGTTTTGTGCATCAGCCTCTTCTTAGTACCTTGTTTTTCGTGCCTCAAAAAGCACGAAGATGGCCAATTTAAATAATTTGATGCTGGAGGGCAATCAGAGATTTAATGGCAAAAATTACAACACCTGGAAGCAACGGATGATGACAATCTTTGAATACCGCTGCCTCGATCAGATGATCCTTGGTAAAGTTACTTGTCCCACATCGACAAGTAAGGATCAGGAGAAGTTCGATGAGCAGATCGTGAGGCGATAATGCTTATCAAGCTTTCAGTCACAGATGATCAGCTCCCCCAAATTCTGCTTGGAAAATCAACAACGGAGATTTGGGATCATTTGAAGGGCTTGCATGAAACTTCTAACAAACACCGTGCGTTTTTCTTGAAGAATATGTTGTTTTCCATCATGATGGACGAGAAGACAACTTTGCAAGCGCACCTGAATAAAATCCAGGAGATCAAAGATCAATTGGAGGCAATCGATCAGAAAATGGAGGACATGGTTATGATCACCCTGAAGAGTCTACCGAAGTCCTATGAACACTTCATAGAGACTCTCAATATTACGTCTGCTAATGTTGATCTCAAGTTTCCAAATCTGTGCACTATCCTCATGCAACAGGATCACTGGAGACAATAGTTCGGTAGCAATGCATCATCATCCTCCACAGAGCAGGCCTTTATAGCTAAAACCCAACCGAAGCAAAAAGGGAAAGGTCAGCCTTCACAACAGAAAGGCTGAAGTTAGACCTCCACCAGCCCGAAGAAGAAAAATGTTCAATGCAACTATCGTCATAAATTTGGCCACATCAAGAAGGATTGTTGTGCACGTTTGGCTTCTGAACAAAAGAAGCAAGGAGGGTCTTAGCAAGAAGCGAATGTCGTCGAGCACTCCGAGCAGAAGGAATCTGCCTTTTATGCACTCATGGAAAAAAGGCCTGTAGATCATGTCAAATCCTCTGCTTGGTACATTGATTCCGGTGCCTCGCGTCATTTCTCACATAGGCATGACTGGTTCACAGACTTTTCCCCTTTTACCGACTCGGTAATTTTTGGAGGAGTCGAGGAATACACAGTTGTCGGCACAGGCACTGTTTAGGTTCAATCTAGCGGGAGGGATCTCATATTCCTCAACATGTATTATGTACCTAATATGGAGCTTAACCTTCTCTCAGTCAGTCAAATAATGCAACATTCTCCCCAGATGGATGCAGTGTTCAACTCGCACAAATGTTCGATTGTAGATCGCGAGACTCGCACAACGGTGGCTATTGGGATAGAGGATCATGGCCTCTACAGGCTTGTGGCCACTGGTGATTCTCCAGAGTTAGCCTTGGCAGCCAGAAATTCAGTTGTCATCAGTCTTTGGCACCAGCAGTATGGGCACTTGAATGTGCACTATCTCTCTTACCTTGCTTGGGAGGGACTTGTAGATGGCTTACCTGACATTCAGACTCAACATCAGGGTGTTTGTGGTGCTTGTCAGGCCGAGAAGTAGCATCGCATACCGTTCAAGGATGGCGACTCTTGGCAAGCTTCTAAGGTACTTCAATTAGTTCATGCTGATATTTGTGGGCCCTTTCTACTTTTTGTTGATGATTATAGTAGGAAAATGTGGGTGTACTTTCTTAAGCAGAAATCAGAAGTTTTTAATGTATTTCAGAAGTTTAAGGCCTTGGTAGAAAAAGAGTCCAGTTCTTGTATCATAACTCTTAGGTCAAATAATGGGGGGGGGATTCTGTTCTAGTGCATTCTCCAACTTCTATGATATCCATGGGATAAAACATAAGTTGACCACACCCTAAACTCCTCAGCAAAACGGTGTTGTAGAGCGGCGCAATTGTACGATTGTTGAGATGGCTCGCTCCATGTTGCAACATAGGAGTGTTCCTACCAAGTTTTGGGCAGAAGCAGTCAATACTGCAATCTATCTCCTTAATCAGTCGCCCACTCATGCCATTAAGGGGAAGACTCCTAAGGAAGTTTGGACTGGTTGCAAACCTAGGATCAGTCATTTGAAGGTTTTCAGCTTTCTTGCATATGTTTGGATTCCAGAGGCCAAGCGCTCTAAGCTGGATTCCAAGAGCCAGAAACTCATGTTCACAGGGTACAGTGACAACCACAAGGCATACCAACTGATTGCTATAGACACTGATCGTCTGATCTCCAGTCGCGATGTTGTCTTTGATGAAGAACGAGGACCATTTCACCTTTCCTCTCCTGTTCAGCATTCAGAGGATCAGCCCCTACAGGCTCCTGATGTGGGCGTCCGAATTCCGTTAGGTTCACCTGATGGGAGGGATGACGAAGACTTAGTCTTTGATGATGCTCAACCTAAGTTTCCTCCAGATGATAGTGAAATTCCCCCTGCTGAACCTGTTCCAGAACAACACCCAGATCCAGCTCCTCCTGTTACATCTGATGTTGGCACTTCTACTCTCCGGCCGAAATGGTGGGCTAAGACTATTAGTGATCTTCATGTTGATGAGCTCATTGAGGGTAGATCATCCAGAAACAAGAGCAAACAGTAGTCTACAATGAATTTTGCTCTCATGGCCAACATCCACAATGTTTATGAGCCTCAAACATATTTAGAGGCTAAAGGAATTCCTAAGTGGGAAAAAGGCGATGGAATCTGAATACCAGAGTCTTCAGAAGAATCACACTTGGGTCCTTTCTAATCTTCCTCTAGGGAAGAAGCCCATTAGCTGCAAATGGGTGTACAAGGTGAAGTACAAAGCTGACGGAACCCTTGACAAGTACAAAGCTCGTCTAGTTGCACGAGGGTTCTCACAGAAAGAAGGCATTGACTACGAGGAGACCTTTGCTCCTACAGCCAAAATGAGCACCATACAACTCGTCCTTGCCTTAGCAGCCCAATTTGGTTGGAAGGTCCATCAAATGGATGTGAAGAGTGTTTTCCTCAATGATGAGTTGAAGGAGGAAGTATACATGACGCAGCCTCCAAGTTTCAAAGTTGCTAGTCAAGAACAAAAGGTGTGCAGATTGGTCAAAGCACTCTACGGCCTAAAGCAGGCTCCTCAGGCTTGGTACATAAAAATTGACAAGTACCTCACAGATCATGGCTTTCAGAGGAGTCCATCTAACTCAAACTTGTATGTCAAGAATACTGGTAATGAGATCCTGATTGTTGTTGTCTATGTAGATGACTTGATCATTAGTGGCAATTCGGCACATTTGATCACTGAGATTAAACAAGATTTGTGGAAAACTTTTGACATGACAGACTTGGGCCTCCTGCATTATTGTTTAGGTGTTGAGGTTCGGCAGACAGAGAGCAGCATTTTCATCTCCCAATCCAAGTATGCTCGAAGTCTTCTGGATAAGTTCCGAATGCAGGATTGTAAACCTACCTCCACACCCATGGAAAGAGGGCTTAAGTTGTCAACTAAGTCTGAATCACCTGTGGTAGATGAAACATTATTCAGGCAACTAGTGGGCAGCCTCATCTATCTCACTGCCACTAGACCTGACCTCAATTTTGCAATGAGCTACATTTCACGCTTCATGACAGCCCCCAAGGCTGATCATTGGGTAGCAGCAAAGCGTGTGCTGCGTTATGTGAAGGGCACTACTAACTTTGGACTCTTGTACACTCGGAGTCACAATCCTAAACTTAGTGGGTTCATAGATTCAGATTGGGCAGGTTCAGTTGATGACAGGAAATCAACATTTGGGTATGTGTTCAGTTTGGGATCCGGTGCAGTCACATGGACTAGTAAGAAGCAGCAGGCAGTGGCTCTCTCCTCGACAGAAGCAAAGTATCGGGAGCAGTAAAAGCAGCATATGAGGCAATTTGGCTTCGTCGGATGCTTGCGGATATGCAAATATCTCAAGCAGGTCCGACTCCCTTGTTCTGTGATAATCAAGGAGTTCTCAAACTTGCCAAGAATCCGGTCTTCCATGAATGAACCAAGCATGTGGAAACTCATTGTCATTTCATTTGGAAGTTGGTTGAAGACAAATCAGTTCAGTTGTTGTATGTTCCGACAGAGGAGCAGACAGCAGACATTCTCACCAAGTCGCTTAGTCCACAGAAGTTTGTCAAATTCAGAGGGCATCTTGGTGTAGTTGATAGATTGAGCATTAAGGGAAGGTATTAAAATTATATTCTTTATTTATTTATTAATGCTCAATATTGTAAATTATTGTAAATTATTGTGATATCTGAAGTTTCTTTTTAAAAACTTCCCATTTTTTGTACATTCTGTAATCTATTTATTGTGCACATTGCTCTCGTAAATATCATCAAATTTTTTACCAATTACTTGCATAATACCACTTAGATGTGAGTTTGTTGAGACTACATTGTCAGTTCATTATGATCCTTTATACTAGTTCGAGATTGTGAAATAACAAGGTTCTAGTTGTGTAGGACATAGCACTATGCTCAGTTGGTAATCGTTAACAGATACCCTACCAATCTCTTTGTTCGAAGGGAGGGCCATCTATCGAATGATAGGTGTGCGGGGGACTGCATTATAAGTCTATTATTGGCGGAAAAGCACCTGAGTGATGTTTCTCCTCTACAACAAGCGGCCGATGTACCAAGGTTTGAAAGGACAGACTCTTGGACCGTCTTACTACTATCTGTGCAAAAGCTTACGAGCTATGTATGTATCTTGTGCTTTATTACTTTGTTGATTTCTTTTGAAAAGAAATAGTTTAAAAGTTGAAATATGTTATATCATGTTTTTAAATTGAAAGGAAAAAATTTATTGAAATGGCATTGTCTTTACTTATTGTTGTTAAATTATGAAAATTTTATTTTACATATAGGTTAGGTCGCCACATGCTTGTTTGGCACCTTCACTCTTTGAGATTGTCAATTCGAAGACAAAATCCTTCTCTTCTCTTTCTCCAAATGTGTCTCTTAGTTTCTTTTCAAGGAACCTAAGAGAACCAACAAGTTCATTAAACTCAATAGTTGTCCAATTGTTGCTCTCTTCAATTATAATGGCAACATGGTTCTATCTTGGTGTTATTCCTTAACACTGTAGGAGACCTGTCCGTCTCTAACCTCTGAAACCTGATGCTGAGTAACTAGGGTTTGTAATTTTTATATATTTTCTCAATGATTACCAGACAAAAAATATGCATTCAAGAGATTAACAATTTCTGAAGCATAGCATGCAATGATATACAGCTGGAAACAAAGTTAAATGCTGAAAATGAAGCTTTATTGATATTGCATAAATTTCTAAAAGCTTTACAAAGAAAGATACCTAGAAACAATCTTCTGAACTTGAAAGATGCTGAAACCCTTATTCCAAATCTCTCCTGCAAGACTGAAGCAGTAAATCTGATGAAGCATAGACTTGACTTCTGGATGAAACCAACAATGAGCACCTTCAGCTGATATTCCACAACCTCAGAATGCTGATACAATGGAGAGTTTTCGTTCTCCAAAGCCAATACGCTAGCAGAAACCCTTGGGCTCCCTTCCCCAAACGCCAAAGAGAAATTATCAAACAAATATCCAATAATCAATTCTGAATCTCCCAAGTGAGCCCCATAAGATTCTTTTATACTTTTCCTGGAGGAGCTCATACACTTTTCTCACCAATTTGGGATAAAAGATAATAGACCAATCCCCTCCAATTTTCCTTTTAAATCATTTTAAAATAATATAATGTTTGCACTTTGGAATATTAAATATGTCCTTGAAATTGGCGCCCAAGTAATTAATTAAAATGGCCCCCTTTTTAATGATGAATGGACCCTCAAGTCACAAAGTGCAAACATAATGTTATAATATAATAATTAAACGTTATAACTTAGGCAAAACTCCTTATTTCACCAACTCAATTGAATTTGGGAATCGACACTACCAACATGTGAACTTCAGGTGCCCTACTATAAATAGAATTGCTTGTCGGCTGACTTACTATAAATAGTAAGTATATGAAATTGAATCAACTGATGGCTAAGCTTGAACCCACACGAGACACTGAAGGAGAGATTCCTCTGATCATCGCCAAAAGAGACCCTCTAACTAGTCATAGTAGCCTACGAGGGCCATGAATAGGCTAAATCCACCGAACTTTGATGTTTGCAAAATTGGGGACATTACAGTCCGCCCTCCCTGAAATTGCTTGTCCTCGAGCAATCTCTACTGCAAAGAAACCCAACTCCTCAGAAGGCCCCAAAGAATAACTATGAAGTGTCCCACACATCTCTAACTGTCTCCCGCAGCATCAACAAAAACACAACTACACAAGCTATCCCTGTATCCCAAACCCAGAGTGAAAGTCTGTCGTGTCTGTCATCCTTAGGCTTCCACTGCGCTCTACTGCCTCCAACTTCACCATGCTGGGAATGGTGAAGTAACCCAATGGGACCCATCCAATACTCGGTGCCAGAACTGTCACCACCTGGATCCCAATACAATCTGAATTCACATCCATTTGTCATGCGGAGATAAGAACTTCTAGAAGCATCTGCTACACTGAATCTCTCCCTGTCTTCTGCTAAACCCTCATGGATGTGATAACTAACCAAGCCATCATGCCAACTGACACCATAGTCATCCTGTAACCATGTAACCATAAGAAAACTTTGTGACATAGAAGTAGTAAACCCTGTTGGATACATATCAACATGATGTAAAACTGACAGTTGTCCCTGCAAGTAATCCCCCACAAATAGCTGAGTCTGGCACTTGCAGCCACTAATCCCATCTTCTGAAGATGGTAGATACCCATCCCACAACGGATAGTATAACTCCGAAGCCAATCCACACCGATGCATCATCAAATCCTCTGTGTGTGGACTAAAGGAGAAGTGATGAACACTCCTCACTATGCAATCAAGATAAAATGCTCCCACCTCTGTCAATGGCTGACCATCATAGTCCTGGGGAAACAAATTAGTTGCATGGGATGGAATGACTGAGTTGCTTCCAGGTGAGGGAAACAAATCAACATAAGTACAAATCTCCATACTGGATGATGCCCCACATATCTCCTATGACAACGATGGAGTAGTGACGTGATCTGTCACACAACTCTCAGAAAAATCAACTATCCCATCACAAGAGCTCTCAACCAAAACACTCATCCCATCTGAATTAACTGCACCAATATCTGTGATGGATGTAACCACATCCTCAACCTGCTCACAGCTATGAACCATGGGTGTATGCTCCTCACCAACTACTGCCATGGAAATCCGAACTATATCAAGAGATGGTGAAGACTGTGCTAAACTCAACGCCATAGTAAGCTTCTCAATCTGTAACTATGACTCTTGAAGGGCCAACTGGGCACTCTGCAACGAGTCCATAGTCACCTCAAGCTCATGAGTGAGCTCATCAACCTTCTCCTCCTTTCCCTACAATGCATCATAACAAATGCAATCCCACTCGAAAAGAAAATCTATGTCTGCAAGTAGTTGTAGGTAATTTTGTTTCATCATTCCAATCGCTTCTTGAAGTGCATGTATCTCTGCAAGGGAAAAAAACACTATCACCGTGCTCATCTGTCAAAGGAGTACTCCAACCATAGGTGGCCAGCATCTGACGAGCAACATCAAAATGCTCAACGGTTGTGGCAACCATCCTGTCATTAACCTTCAATTGCCTTGCTAAATGATGATACCTTTGTGATGAAACATTTCCACACAAATTTTCCGATTTGTCATCCGCACTGTGATATGAGGCTGAATCAACGTCCCTCACCACATGATAAGCAGCATCGTGTGTGCTATAATCTTTGCACACATTATCAGCTAAGGTACTATTGCTATGTACCTCAAGGGCTAGCTCATCTGATAAGGTAGAAGCTACTGATATAACAGTATCTTCACACACTTCCACTTCCAAGGTGACTGTGTGTCCATCCACATCACGATCTTGGGATTCATTGTCATCAAATGAATTCTCTGATTCGTTTTCTAAGGTCTGATAAGAAAAATCAGACTTACCAAGACATGAATCCATGTCATACAATGCATCTTTAGTACTCATTTCTTGAGTATTTTCATGTGACAGCTCATTGGTAACATCTTGTACATGTGTAATCACTGTTGTCTCAAACTGATGCAAATTTTTACTACTGCTGTTACAAAAATCAGGATTGTTATCATGACTGATAACAACTTTTTGAGCGTTAATAATGTCAATATTCCCTTCAAAACTCACCTTTTCTTGCACTTGCTCCTCCTCAACCAAATAGGGTCCCAACTTGTCTTTACACTGGTCAAAGACATTACACACCAAGACATAAGCAGCTGGAGATGTCAATTTCTCTTGCTTGCGAACTGCTAGGAGAAGTGTCATAATGGGCTGAGATATGTTATCAAGATTATCAACAATGTAAGTCATGATATCTCTCATGTAGTCCTGTATACGCTTGTCATGCCCTGAACTGATGGACTCTACAAAGAGTTTAAATAACTGCAACACCAAATCATGCTGGTCATAATCAAGCATGGCTACACATGATCTCACCAGTGCCATCAACTCCAATAACTTAACCCTTCTTCTAAAAGTAGGACTACCAATGTCATCAATCCCAATCATACTGTCAATAATCAGCTGAAACACCTCACCCATGAGGTTCGCGCCATAAGTAAATTGAGGAGCTATGATCCTCAAAAATTGACTGATGCATAGGGCAACCATGAGCCTAACCTCACTGTCGTTGTGTCTCAAGTACCTATGCTCACCCAAAGCTTTCACTGCAAGAACCAACGCTATTTGAAGCACGGTTGAAGGTGACTGTTCTACATAACTTAAAATTTCTTCCAGTTCATTCAAAATACACAATGTGTCGTATCTGGATCAGTGTATACTGCCGAGCTTATTACCCTGTTTGTAAAGAATTTTGGCCAACCATTTTCCATCACCCCATTCCATTATTTCTCCACTGCTTGAACTCATTTTAAAACTTGACTAGACTCATACCCAAGAAGCTTGAATTTTTCTTCACAGCATAAGCAAGTATAAGTTCTCAAGCTTCAATCATAGCCTTTTATGAGGTAGCTGGAAATATTTGTCTTATTTGGAATTTTGAAGCGATTCTTAGAAACTTCAGAAGTTTGGACTGTAGAGACTTCCTTTGAATTTTGTCTCATTCAATATTCCTTTTGTCTTTTCTGAAAAACAGTCCAGATCTTGTCTTTTGTGAACTGCTGCGATTCCAAGATGCAATTACATATGCTGCCTTGACAGTGAATTCTCAGACCTAAATGTGCAAATTACAGGCTTGTCTGAAGTACTAAATGCAGAGTCTAATACCAAACTGTCTAAGACATCGATTTAGATTTCTACTCAATGTAAGTTGGCTATGGTAGCAACTTAATGCAATTCAGGTAGATTCACTTGGAATGCAAATTACATCAGTTTGTGTGGACAGCGTTTCATGAATATGCAACAACCCACAACAGCTAAATACAGATTGCTTTTACAGAAATGAGAACCTGACTCGCTGCCTGGAGGAAACTTGGACAGAGACTTCAAACTCAGATGTCTTCTACAGAAACCAAATTCTTCAGTTGCTCAATTCTCTTGTCTTGTTTGTCCTCAGAAGTGACAGCAGAGTATGTCTACCTCCAAGGAGGACCCGTTTAATGATGTTGGCTGGAACCTTTAAATCTTCAGAATCCATCTAGCCTTCTTAGATAATATATCTTTCCTCTTGGTATCGGCCCATTAAACTACACAAGAAGATTAGAATGAGATTATTATCTCTGCCATGTCCTTAGTGGGATATGTGCTAACCCCTTTAATATACGTCTTTCCTCAAAAGCCCGACAATCATCTCTTTTAATTGGCGCCTTCCTTTGTTCCTGCTTTGAACATTCGATATGTGTCTTTTGTCTTCTTCCCGTGTTTGTCTTATATCGGGCCTCTCCAAATACTATGATCTCCCTTAGTGCCACGAATTCCTTAGAAGAATGCTGACAACAGAATAAAATATGATTTCTTCAAATGAATCGAATTTACCTAAAGAAGAGATACGATTTTAATATGCTCTTTGATGACTACTTTTCCCTCCTGATTTTATTGTGCTAGCATTGGTTCGCTGGTACGTATGAGCAACCCGACGCGGAAATAATATGTCGTAATAACCATCGCGGCTTCCTTGTATTGCCATAACTGGTGCATCAATTATAATCACAAGCAATGTTCAAAATATTGTCGGCATCTGATACATTCAATGCGTATCCTGTGACCTGTACTCAAGCAAAGATCTGTTCCTTTTGAATCGCTTATCTCCACAAATTGTTTCGTGTGATGTGAAGCCGACACTTGTTTTAGATTTAATTTGCACAAGGAATATGTATTGTATATATTATTCTGTATGTCCTGTATCGTCCCAGGTTGCCTCCGCAACAATCCCCAATATCGGTTATAATATCAACAGAATATGAAGGAAACAGGGCCGATGACAATGGAATCTTCAGTAATGACACTTAATGTTGCAAGCCGAGTTAGTATGAATACGCCACCTCAATCTTAGTCTCCCCACGCCAATACAATCACATTATCATCGTGATATTTCCGAATATTTATCTATAACTAGAATTTTGTCTTTTTCTAAGTTAAATACCGAAACCCCCTCTTATTCATCAGATTTGTTGAATAATCTATCATAAACCCTGACTGCAATTACTTTTAATGCTGAAAATCACCATAAACTCCTGAATCTTTCCCCCCCGAAAACCAAGACAGGATGGCAGGAAACCGCTATGATACCACTGTAGGAGACCTGTCCGTCTCTAACCTCTGAAACCTGATGCTGAGTAACTAGGGTTTGTAATTTTTATATATTTTCTCAAAGATTACTAGACAAAAAATATGCATTCAAGAGATTAACAATTTCTGAAGCATAGCATGCAATGATACACAGATGGAAACAAAGTTAAATGCTGAAAATGAAGCTTTATTGATATTGCATAAATTTCTGAAAGCTTTACAAAGAAAGATACCCGGAAACAATCTTCTGAACTTGAAAGATGCTGAAACCCTTATTCCAAATCTCTCCTGCAAGACTGAAGCAGTAAATCTGATGAAGCATAGACTTGACTTCTGGATGAAGCCAACAGTGAGCACCTTCAACTGATATTCCACAATCTTAGAATGCTGATACAATGGAGAATTTCCGTTCTCCAAAGCCGATACGCTGGCAGAAACCCTCAGGCTCCCTTCCCCAAACGCCAAAGAGAAATTATCAAACAAATATCCAATAATCAATTATGAATCTCCCAAATGAGCCCCATAAGATTCTTTTATACTTTTCCTGGAGGAGCTCATACACTTTTCTCACCAATGTGGGATAAAAGATAATAGGCCAATCCCCTCCAATTTGCCTTTTAAATCATTTTAAAATAATTTAATGTTTGCACTTTGGAATATTAAATATGTCCTTGAAATTGGCGCCCAAGTAATTAATTAAAATGGCCCCCTTTTTAATGATGAATGGACCCTCAAGTCACAAAGTGCAAACATAATGTTATAATATAATATTAAAATATTAATTATTATTAAAGTCACCTTTAATAATAATTAAACGTTATAACTTAGGCAAAACTCCTTATTTCACCAACTCAACTGAATTTGGGAATCAACACTGCCAACATGTGAACTTCAAGTGCCCTGCTATAAATAGAATTGCTTGCCGGCTGACTTACTATAAATAGTAAGTATATGAAATTGAATCAACTGATGGCTAAGCTTGAACCCACACGAGACGCTGAAGGAGAGATTCCTCTTATCATCACCAAAAGAGACCCTCTAACAAGTCATAGTAGCCTACGAGGGCCACGAATAGGCTAAATCCACCGAACTCTGATGCTCGCAAAATTGGGGACATTACAAACACTTTCTTCATAATGATCTATTCATTCATGGTTTCTCCAACAGTAGTCATTTTATTAACCACATCCTTAACTCTTATAGGATGACTAATCACAGCTTCAACTTCTTGCATTCTTAGATTTTCAAAATTTCTCTTCCAGGTCTGCAACTTAACCACTTTAACTATGTCACTTCCTTGTTAAGTCTCTTGTAGAGTCTTTCAAACATACTTAGCTGATTTTGCACCCACAATTCTTGGAAATAAGCTCCTGCCTAGCAATCCAAATGCGATATGATGCCTAAGAATTCTTCTTCATGACTTCCTACCTAGCTTGTCTGTCATTGACTAGAACAATGGCCCAATCTGCTGGCTCTACGTAACCAAATAAAATTAATCTCCTGTAAAAAAACATTTGTCAATAGAGTCATCATCATTAGACTTTAGTAATTTCTATCCACTAAATCCTGGAAAGGATTGAGAGTTTAAGTTTGCTAGGTTCAATTATTAGAGAGATCTACAGCAAAAAATTTACAACCCAAAAAACCCCAAAATTTATCCAAATGCTCTGATACTAAATGAAGATTTTAACACCAACACTTCTATTGTTTCAAGCCAAGAAGTATCTAAAATATACCAATGAGTTTTCAACAGAATTCTGACATTAACATATTATTTGTAGCAAGAGAAATCTGAATTAATATATTACTTGCAACAACTGTTATTTTAGTTAAATAGAACTAAAATATTGATCACCCTCTACATAAAGTATTTGCTTTATTAGAAAAAGCAAGCATTATCAAGACTCAGTATAATAAAATAATTTCATTCCAGAGATCGCATACAAAGCAAATACAGTTTTTAAAAGTTATTTACAATCACCATATATTATGCTCACCCTCTACATAAAGCATTTTCTTTCTTACATACAGCAAGCATAGTCAAGACTCTGTATGATGAGAGAATTTCATTCCACAGATAGAATACAAAGCATATTTTGTTTCTACTTTCTACAAGTTACTTTCAATCACATAAATAGTTGTCACTCCACGATCCAATCAAGCGATAAGACAAAGCATTTCTACATTCAATATCTTAAAGATATGCTTTCATAATAAGACATCAAGTAAAATGGGCTCATTTTCAGTATAGATATAAGGTATGTCACAAGGTTCGTGTTCATGGTTGAGTTTTCCTAAGAAAAAATTTGGAACAAATTTATCAACTAATAAAATTTGGGAAAACAATTATAATTAAATTTGAATAGGCAAAAAGTTATCACAATGTTCATGTGTCAACTTCTAAAAACAGCACAACATACATTGGTCCTCCTAACACAAATTCCATCACTAGAATCCATAACGATCACGACTCCCATGACAAGTGTAGTAAGTCACAACTAGCAAAATAGCAAATATAAAGGCTCAAGGGTGCTCAATTTGTAATCAACAAACTTGAAAAATTTCCTCCTCTCAAGTCACTAGCAAAATGTCCTTATTGTGTTATGTACACATCCTAGCCACAAATCCTTCCAATTGACATAATCTTGTTGGCTTGTTCAATAAAGCTTATTGTCTCTATTATTGGATCATTGTCATTGGCAAAACCACGTAAAACAGAAGAAGACAAAACTTCAACTATTTTAAATGATATTCACTATCATGGGCCTAAATGAAGAACATGCAAACAATCAACAAGGGACTAAAAACTACATTTCAATTCTAGCACCACTCAAAATCAAAGCATTGCTAATGCTTAATAGCTGTTTTGCAACAATCAACTGCCTTTAACTTGCATTTCTTTTGTTTTCCTTTTCTTTTCGAGTGTCACCATGGAAAGACATTAATCTTGCCCGATAAGCCCTAATTGAATATTAAATGCAAAAAGATTGCCCAAGTTTGCTTCCGACAAACAGTGACTTCACAGTCATGTCCTTTGAACACTGGCACTCAATCAGGATGAATCATCATCAAAACTACCTAGACTGCTCAACCATTAATGCCTAGTGAATTTCAACTAATGTCAAAAGCAATAGGGTGCTTATCTATACATTCAAAGATGGACAAATAGCTCACCTCCAAGGGGTGAGGTGTTTTACTTTAATCAACTATGACATTGTCAGGAGAATTATCAGCAAGTAATGTCCCAAATTTTCACACCATTCTCAAAAAGGCAAAAGATCACTATCTAAGTCACCTAGCGGGGTCAAGGGGTAGCACCCCTCGCGAGGTCCTGGGGCAATGCCCTGGGCATGCTCCCTATCACGATACAGGGCGGGGCCGAGGGGCGGAGCCCCCGCCACCAAGCCCAAATGAAGACCTTCAAAACCGCACAAACCTTCATGGTACACACCATTTAATTAAAAAAATTGTAAATGAAAGACTGCAAAAAAAAAAATTAAAATAATTAAAATGGTGGAGTCTAAGGCACAAGACTCACCGGTTTTGGCCAGTCTAGCGAGTCCGACGAGTCTCGGTAAGTCCGGCGAGTACTTGGCTGCCAAGTCTCTGGGACTCGTTTAGGGTCACCCACCTCGTGACTCACCAAGTTTAGGTGAGTTTCTGCGAGTCTTGTAACACTGATCTATACTGAAAATGAGCCCATTTTACTTGATGTCTTATTATGAAAGCATAATCATGAAAGGAAAATTACAGCTTGAAGAAGAGCAATTCAAATTGTGGCATTGAAATATACTTGCATAAACAACAATTTGGGGCAACTTTATATAGACTAAAACAAACCTAAAACTTCCTTAAAATCAGCAAAAGAAAGCATGTTGATTCATTCCTAAAATCAGAAATAAAACACCTAAATCTTGCAGCCATAGAGAAAGGTTGATTTAGAGCATTAAAACAGCAATAAAGTGTTGTTAAAGTACTGCTAAAACAGCAACTAGTTACACTAAGAACTATTAATGGAATCCTAAAAATAAATACCAATTGCTGGAAAAAGCATTTCAAATCAGCAACAACATATCTGAGCTAAAATGTTGCTGCATGTAAAGTGTATCATGAAATTCCAGCACCGTTTTTTTTACCTCATTCTATTTCACAAATTATGGCTACCTGTAACTGACATGCATGATTACTTGCAGCATCATGCAGACACTCCAAGCATCACTTATCCAACAATTAAGTTTTACCTTTTTCACTTTTTTATTTTATTAGCCTAAAATCATTTGAACACACTAAGCCTCTTCAATTTGTTGCAGCCTTAAGGAAATCCCTGCACAATACTGAGAAAGGCAGAGCCATGAAGTTATGCCAATCATCTCATCACCTCCACTGGTATTTTACTATCATGATGCTAAAAGCCAAGCCAATGGTTCACCAACTCTATTCTAAATGGTTCCTATTCCTAATAGTGATGTCACAAGCATTCTAAAAGCAAGAAGAAAATAACTAAGTGGTTGTCTTATTGGATGTGAAGCATCACTCTTGATATTGTGGAGTCACTGAAAATGCTTATACTTGATTTCTTTCCAAGCACAAAACAAAGCTTGTGAAAAATTCATATAAGGATCAAGCAAACCTCTAAAGGAAAAGGAAAAATATGGAGATAAATGGATCCTAAAAAGATACTCTCCTGTTCCTGCTGAAGTCTTCTGAATACAGCCCTTTCCTAACATTGGTATTGTTGTTACAAGTCCTAAAGTCAGATTATGGAGCTTTGATTACTCACTTCAAAACTGCAGAAAGTTCTGCCTAAACTTGAATAATTTGATGCTTTAGCTTCAATTCTTTATCACAATCCTAGCTAGAAAGAACCAAATCAACCTCGCTAGCATCTTCTGGTAAGAGCAATGTGGATAAATTAATGTAATTCAATGTTTACTTGATCAATTACTTCAGCCTTTCTAATCTATTTTGACCCACTATTCACTTCCACATAATTCCATTTCTACATATCTATAAACACCTTCTACTAAATGTTCCAATACTAATAGTCCGTAACTTAATTTCAGCAAAAGCAGAAAGTAATCGATCAACTTTACTTGATCTCATATATTTTGAGGATTTTTACAAACTGAAACTAGTGGAGAACAGATCTTTTCAGAAATAAATAAAATACTAATATGGGATTATTTGTATTGAAAACATAGCTAGGATAAGATTTGTAGTTCCTTCACCCCTCTGTAGGTTAAGGTTTTGGTCAGACATAAATCCAATCATCTTTGAGACAAACTCTGCAGCTTTTTAAATTGCTTCCAACTTACTTTCAAATTTACCTTTTAATACATTAGGTCAAAAAAATATTGACTTGCTTGACTGTCAACTTTCTACACAGGATTCCACCCAGCACTGTGATAAAAGAAAGGAAAACAAGAATACGGGCAGTTCGCAGATTCCAACTAATTGCCATATTAAAGTGTATTTATGCTAGTAACAGCAATCTGCTATGCTCAGCATAAATTACAGCAAATCGATGTAAATTATGCATATTCTTAAAATATTCATCAAACTGCTTTTTTAATCCTATTTTAATAAACCCTAACAATATATTTCATTGTAATTAATATGCCGCACTAGTCATAAGTGTAACGTGGCTCTTAGTCCAACTTTAATAATTTTTCATCAAAGATATTTAAATCCAAACTAAAATTAGAATAAGCCTATCTGAATTTGTTCTAACTTCTATCAGGCTCTGCAAAAGTAGACCTATTCTTTGGCATCAAATACGAAATGCAATTCAAAATAACTACAAAGGATCAAAACATTCTTCATATGTATAATTCTGTAATGTGTTAGAAGTAGAATATCAGGTTTCTATCCGTTTTGTCCAAATTATATTTTTGGCATGTTTTAGGGTCGAGTATAATCTTCTTCCTCTTGTCAAATGTTTTGAGGATTTAGTCAAACAACTAAAGTCCTCCAAATAGTCAGCAACATGTTTGGGTTGATGGTAAATATTAATAAAATTATAAAACCCAAATCATGATAATTAAATCTTAGAAAACACTAACCCTGCAATTTTCTTGAATATCCATAGACGAGATCCTTTAGATTCTGCATATTTATACTATGACCTAGGGCTTGCTTTCAATCATAAATTGATTTGGAACATTAGAATTAATCTCAATTCTCAAGCATAAACTAAACTACAATCATAGTAAAATTTATAAAGAGTTTATGCAGATTGGAAGGCCTATTATAGTTTAGAAAACGGCGGTAAGAATGCTGAGCTATAGACTGAGATAAAAAGAAAGCATTATTATATGGCATTATAACATGGCTGTCCCCTCCAACCGCAAATTGTGGAACATGTGAATATCTCCTATTCCCCTCACGGAAGAATGAATGATACCCATTAAAAGGATTATACATTATACAAACATTAGTTGACCAAGGGCAGTCACGGGACAGTCTTCTCTTTATTTCGGATCATATATTATACATATTACAAACATAAACCGACTGAGTAAGGACAGGACAGGCTGTTTTTTATTTCCCAATAAGTGTGTATAATCCGTCTCTGACTGAAAAGAAAGTTAAAAAAAAAGATTTGAATAATGATTTAAACTTGAAAAACCGGGACATCTGGGTAGATCTGACTTGACAAATTTGAACGACTTAAAATCAAACATCCAAATGAAAATGGTTGACGGTACTTTAAACATCAACAAAATTGAAGGCAAAGAAGAACACTGATGTTAGAAAAATATCAGCAACCCTAAACTAGAGAACTCCAACTACCCACATAAAGTAACCAGCCACAAAACCAAGAACGGGTAACACAAATCACATATAGAAACTAGTAGACGGTCTCACCCAAAAATACGTTGGAGCAAAAACTTTCCAAAAGGTGTGCATTGCAGATGAAATTGAAGATTGAAACACATTTCCTCTTAACCTCCCACTTTATAATGATACTAAATACAATTACACAGTTATTTTCAGTCATAGCTTACTACATGAAATCTTAATCAAAGACAAACTAACAGACAATAAGGCAAATGTTTTAAAACTATATATTCAAAGAGACGATCCTCTAAACAAGTAAATGCACTTAAATATCCTATAAGCCATTTTGGCCTAAAAGACATTCTAAAAATATAGACAGAGAGAATATTAAATTAATATCCTCTTTTTGTCATTGGTAAAACAAAAACAGATCGATATATAATTATACGTGCACACAAATACACATTGATATGATTCTCTGCTTATGTTCAAAATTGTAAAAAATGTCTTTAAGCTAGAACCCAACTGGAACCTTCATCAACTGAATGACTTACACGAGAGTTCAGAGAAAAAGGGAAATGGGTTCCCAAAGAACTCAGTGACTTGAAACTTTCTACTCGCTGGCACGACAACACAAGGTAAAAGAAAATACCTGAATATCTCCTGTATCAACCTGCCCCTTAAGGGATGGTGTCTGTCACTGTGCCATGCCCTTCTAATGCATTCGTATGGCCTTGGCCCTGGCCTTGGCATTATTCTTTATATTCCCGGGCGCGCTCTGCCTACAATTTCGCAGCTGCACCAATAACCTCAAACCAAACGTACCCAATACTCTTAGTGCAATGCAGAACCCCAGATATGAGGCAGAATTGCAACTTGTCTGTAATTGGCGGTGCAATGCCAATTGGGTGTTGTCAGAAATGGAATTGGAAGCGCTCCAAATTTCGAAACATAAGAACGTATACTGATTTCTCTGGTGTGGTTTACCAGCTCAGTGTACAACCAGGGAAGAAAAAGATAAAAAAATTGCTCAGCCTTCGGTCATTGTCCACTCTCTCTCTCCCTCGCTGCCTCTGATATGACTCAATCACATCGAAATGAGATGACAGGAAATCAGATTTCATGTGGAGGAGCTTCGCTTCATAATGAAGTACACCCTTCCATCAAAAACTCATGGTCCCCCATATCCCCCTATTCGCCCCTCACCCCATTTGCCTTTCATGGTGGGACAACTTCAAAATTTTCACTGTCAAAGGTCTTTCATCAGAGTGTGGATCAATCTACTTTTTTCCTAGCTCTACAGTTTGAAATAGCTACTCCAGCTTTTCTCAAATCCATAACGGTACACATTAATCTTTTAATGTGGTTAAAAAGTCGCACTATCAATACTTTTATGTATATAAATTGTTTTTTTTTTAGCTTGTTTATGTGTGTCTCTCTAAAGTGGATTTCTCCTATGCCTTCCAATGGGAAACTAAACAGCTGGGAAGGCTCGCCACTTCTTCCTAAAGTGACAAATATAGACGCAAATGATGCAAGTGGCCTGCCTTATAATAGATTTTGAAAGGCCTTGAATACTTCAAGAGGAGAAAGGGCCCCACACCAATTCTCTTTTATCTGCAATTGCACTTATGCCAACATATTTGTCCCTTCATGCCTGCTACCTGGGATGCATATTCATGCATTTGTGGCTTTCTATTCAACTTACTTTTTCTAATTCAAATTATAGTGTGCTTATGCATAAAACATGTTGTTTTACAAAATATAATTTAATACCAAAAAAATCTTAAATACATAACTAATTATTTTTAAAATATATGGTATTGAATAAAATAGTACTATTCGTAATGATTTGAATTAAAGAAGTTTTTTAATCTAAGATTTAAAATTAAATATATTTCATATTTTAATGTAAAGAGATTAGAAGAGGTTGTTCGTTGAAACAAGTGTCATGTAGTGAGAGTACTTACATTTTTAGTATTGTAAAAGAATTATTAAATAATATAATTGAATTTCAATTTGTTCCTTATAACTATTAAATATGTTCTAATCAATTATAACCCTAATCTTAATGTAATTAAAATATATATAATTATAATTGAAAATTAATCTATATGAGGTTTAGCAGGTTAATCTAGCTTCTCATCTAAGAAAAGACTCAAATGGTCGCCTCTGAATGAAGGGTGGGTCAAGATAAATTTTGATGGGGCTTCACGTGGGAACCTTGGAGAAGTTGGAGCTTGGTGCGTTAGAAGAAATCGGGATGAAAAAATTTTATTAGTGGCAACGAAAAAATTAGGGCAAGCAGCAAATAATGAGGTTGAGTTTAAAAATATTCATTTAGAAGGGGACTCCCAAAACATTATAAATGTCATTTGGAAAAATCACTCCCTAAATGGGAAATTGAATAAATGGTTGTGGCAAATCCTAGAGTTGTTAAAAAGTTGCAATGATTTCAAATTGACCGACATGTACATGGAAGGAAATGAGGTGGTAGACGAGGCTATGAAGGTGGTGGTTGACATGAATCATAGCGAAGTCATTTTTAGATTTGGCATAAGCTTGGCATGTTTTTGCAACTCAAGGAGTGGGAAGGAGAAGTAAATTGTATGTGGTTAAATGTGAAAGGATGAGTGCAAATAATGAAAGATTAAGACAAGAGTGTGGAGGTACCCAAGCTTATTTGGAAATAATTGCAGTCTAGCTTTAAAGGAGGCGATGGGCAACATTTGCACACACAATGTTTTGGTAATTTGCAAAGCCAAAATGGATACCACATTGTGCTTAAAGGCCAAGAAAAGGAAAATGGCCTTTCTAGGGGAGATATTAGAGCGAAGGATGATGGTAGTATTTAAAACTAATGTTGGGATGGTGATGCACACGTTAAGGTTGGTTTTAGGAGATGTTTACATGAATGAGGAAGTGTGCTACTAAGTAAACACAGACATAGCCTCTATGTTCATGGTAATACTATTGGATGTAGGGGAAGAAATGAGGGTAGTGAAGAAGGCAATGGAATGTCTAGTGTGACCACATTAGCAATGGGGAATGAAAAGGATTATGCGTTGAGCCTTGCCTAGGGTTGGCCTAACACCTAGAGGTGAGATTTGGCCATAGATTATAGAAGTAGAGAATGCAACCTGGGTGTTGTTCGTCCTCTGAGGGTTGGGGATGAATGTAAGATAACATCGCCATCATGCTTGTCTTGGCATCAAATTCATCAAAACCCTTGAAGGGGATAATTCTAATGGAGTGTTCAACTATTCATTCACATTGGTTAATCTGCCACCGGTGGTGGAAACTGGAGATGGGGATGATGAGTAAGTCGAGAGTTTTTGGGGTGTGTTTGTTGGTTATGCATTAGGCTACTAAGCAGATAGTATAGTGTTATGGTAGGGGTGTCATTCTTGGCTAGGGGTAGTAGATATAAGGTTTGTTGTGTTACAAGGCAGTGCTTTCAGCAGCCATTTTTTGTTTAGACTTTATTTTGTACATGGGGAAGTTAGCAAAATTGTCAAAAGCAGTCCATAAAGGGGCACTAGATGTAATCCTTTTTTTTTGAATTAATGAAAAGGGTGTGGCCCCTCGTAGCCACTTTTACTAATAAAAAACTTAATCTATATAATGATAATTATAATAATAAACTTAATCTTCAACCTAATTTTTGAATTAGTACTATCTTAAGATTAATTTGTACTCACTAATAGAAATCATAAATATTATATCTCTTACTAACCAAAAAAATCTCACCATTAAAACATGCACCATATTATTAGTCGATAGACTACATATAGTGTGAGATTTGAGCCTGAAATAATTCTTGCACCTTCAAACAATTGTTGAGTCATCGGAAATAAGTTTCAAATGTCATTTAATGGTAAAAGCCTCCAAAATATCAAGTGAAAGCCTCAAAATTCTCACTTATCACATAAAAGCTAGATAAATATTGATTTGCCAACTGGATGGAAACATTCTATTTCTATTTGCACTGATTTTCCTTTTTTATTTGCATTGCTTTATATTTTAAATATGCATGCAAATATTTCAAAACCAAAAAATACCTAATTTATTTATATTAAGAGAAGTACGTATCATGAATAAATAAATAAATAAAACCCATTTAAATAGACATTTATTTTTTAAACATAATGACATTAAAATTTTACAATATATATTAATATTAAAATATAAAAAATATATAATATGTATTATATTTTAAAAATAACATAAATATAAAGTTTGTGTGTCTATATAGAAAAATCTCTTTTTACTCCCAAATATTTCAAACAATTTTAATAATACCCAAAACAAATGAAAAATCCTAGAAATTTTAAGTTATAAATGTTGCATCTCTACTTTAAAAATAACATAATGACTTCTAATTTGCTCTAAAGTCCATTTATTAATAACTAATGAATAGAATTGTTATAATTTTGTAATTAATTTTAATTCTAATTAATTTTCATAGTAATTAAAATTATTATTTATTTATTTTAATAGACAAGTTGCTACCAAGGGAGTAGCACATTTTGTATTAACTTAGAAAAAAGAGTGCATAAGTGTTTTCAGAGTCAAGGCCACAAATTACCATATAGACATACAACCCATCCTCCAACCAATTATGGCTTGTGATGAATAAGAAGATAAAGGCCTTATGCTACTTCAAATGCTCATGTGATCTACTCAATGGACAAGTTTCCACTTTCTAACCCTATGTAGTAGTCAAAGGTGTGCAAATTACCTCTTTCCACACCTTCTTGTTATAGTGTGATAGCATGTTTATGTTTCTCACTCTTGCAAGCAGTGGTAATGTTAAAATACTAGTCAAATTGTCAACCTTTGGTTCCATGTTGAAAGCCCCAACTGTAGTTGCCACATTTGGCTGCAAATGGGACTTTATGATATTAACTGCATATTGGTTCCACTCCTCCACCTGGAACACCATTACAATTTTTTCCAAGAAAGTGTTCAGTAGTATGTTGTCTTAGATGTGGGCACCAGAGAATAGATTGGTGTTGATGACCTTTTTTATTTCCTCCTCATTAGTGGATAAGTTTATGTTGAACAAGCAGTGAAGTTGCACCGAGTATCCAACCTTCACACACAGGCATGAGATTCCAAGGACCTACATTTTGAAGTGTCTTCCAAATTGAAGTGTGGAGATTTAAAGACCCCATGAGGCATATTTGAGGCATTTTGAAATTTTATCTTATCTAAAGATCTTGTAAAATCCCAAAGCATGGTACTAACGATCAATCTTGCACTAAGAGTCAAAATATGTGGTGACCATTGAAACCATGGCATTGACCAACAAAGAGTACCTACCAGCCATGAAGATCAACAAGTGTAGGACAACATGAACAATCTAAAAGGCCAACACCCGTGAGTCGAGCCTCGTGAATGTCAACTTTCCTTGTCATGTAGGGGGGCAATCTCACAACATTGAGTCCCACTCTTGGGACAATGAAGTTTTTGGAGGGAGAAGAGACAATTTAATAGAACACCTTCATTCAAAGATATTTATTTGAACAAAGGTCCTTTGCTCGAAGGTCTGCATGCAAATACCTTTGATCAAACGTTAACCTTCGAGCAAAGATATTCTTCATACGAAGACCCCCTTTACACAAAGACCTTCGAACAAAGGTGCCTTCAATTGAAGGATGTTCGAACAAAGGTGATTAGCAAGACAATTTTAGTTTTTGCTTCAAGTTTTCCTTAGAAAATTCAATTTCAAACCTCATGTTGGACCTTCAAATGTAGTTAACTTGACAAGATAATTTGCAATATCATAGCCCTCGAAATGAGTTTTACAACATGCATAGTTTTGATATGTTTTCATTTTATCATGTATTCAATTTTTAATTTTTATTGAATATGGGTTTTTCATCGAACATCAAGTTCTTTGTTCTATAGAGGTGGAAAAATAGTAAACCATTGTAAAATAATTCAAAAAATACCTTTGCACTAGGTATTGATGTCTTTTTTTCACCAAAAAAAATGAATTTCAATATATACACAAGAAGTCATGCTTGATGATATATACTTATGTCCAAATTATAGTTACAGTGACTTAAAAAATTAATTAAAAAAATACGTAACAAAAAATTATGAAAAATATCCATGCACTAGATATTGATGTTAAAAATCTATATTTTAAAAATTATAATTTTATCCTTTCTAGAAAAAAAGTTATGTTGGACAACATAAACATTACTTTCTGAAAATGTTGTTTTTTATTAAAAACTATTTATTAAAGGATATGTTGAAATATTCACGATTTATTTCAAAAACAAAATAAATTAGAATCCACACATAAATCGCCACAAATCATTAGTTCACATCATCTTCAAATTCTTAACGTTTTAGTTGCTATAGGTCTCAAAAAGTGAAAATTTAGTTAAAAATGTTGATATAAATATCCATCTTGGCCAAATAGTGGAACTCATTATTGTGGGATTACCTCAGGATGTCTTTCCAATTATGGAAGTCGTCATAAATAACCTCCCCTTCATCTAGTTCACATGCCTTATTGGCCCCATTTAGAGTTTTGGTTTTGAAGCATTGTGGGATTCAAAGGGATTTTCAACACTTCATGATCTACTCATCCCATGAGGTGAACAATCTAGGCCCCGAAGTCTGTATTTTAGATCTAACCACCTCACATATACTTGTCTCAATCTTTTTCAAGACTGACATCATTAATAATTATTTCTCATTAAATATTTTATTGTTTCTCTCCTTCCAAATCTCCCATATCAGTGCAATGAGGGGCTCGTCACCCAAATGCCTTCCCATATAGATTGTCTCATTTTTGCCAACCCACTAAAAGTTGGTGGATGGAATTCTAGAGAGGGCTTGACCAATTAAGGCAATTTTGGAGCCAAGACAATAAAAAATGGAAAAGGCGCAATTCACTAATAGGTGATCTATAGATTCTTCACTTTCTTTACACTAATGTATCTTGAGGGTACAACAATTCCCAAGGTCTCTAGGTGATTAGTAGTTAAGATATGTTTATGGATGGTGGACAACACAAATTCCTTAGCCTTGGGGAGTGTCCATTTGCTCCAACATAGCTCAGTTGACCAATCCACTGCTTGCTCAAGTATAGTTTGGATTTTGTAGCCCCTCTTCACTGAGTAACTTGCAGTCTTCAATCTAGTCCATATGATAATGTCCTCCTTTGTTTTTGGCACCACACTACATTTTCCAAGTTCTTCCATAAGTCTAATTTTACTGTTATTCAAGATACTTAGTGCTTTCAGTTTCTGCAGGTTCCATGATCCCCAAAAAATAGGGACTTAAGAGGTCCTCAACCCGCACATTTGAGAAATATAGTATTTGGTCCATAATTGCATTTATAAATGGTAGACCAGATAACGGTGGATGAGAGTTCCACGAGTCCACCCAAAATTTTACCTTCGCCCCATTATTGATTACCCAAGATATGTGATTTGTAATAAGAGCTCTGCAATTTAATATGAAATTTCATACATTTGAACCATGTGGGAGATTGGTGTTAGTAAGGATTCTTTCCTAGGCATCGTTGTTCATATAATTTTTCCTTAAGATTTGACACCATTTTGCATATCAGTCTTTATACATCCTCCAACCAGCTTAGCTCCTAAAGCAATATTCTATTTTCCAATTTTTTAATTCCCACTCCACCATTCTCCTTTCCCTTGCAAACAATTTTCTATTTGATTAGGGAGATTCACTTTTCCTCGTTTGAGCCTTCCCATTATTTTTTTTTCATTATACTTTCCAACTGGTCCTTATCTTTCCTTGGAATTTGTATCTTCCCATGTGGTGGACTTGATTGGTCTTTTAAGCAAAGGTACCCTTAGATAATTGCATGGTAATTCTTCTATATTTAAATTCAAGATTTCTTTTATCCACCTTTGTGTTGACCTTTTGGTATTGAAGAAGAAAATACTTGACTTTTCCTTGTTTATTATCTATCCAAACGCTACAACATAGTTTTCCAAGAAGGTTTGGATAGTGTATGTCTCTTTGGACCTTAGATTGACCATAGAGTATTTTATCGTCTACAAATTGTTGGTGAGTGATATTTGGGAGCAAATAAGCCACCTTCACACACATCCAATTTCCCTAGTTGCATAACTTTTGGCATAACTTTTGATAGCCCTAAAGATTTTTCCATGTTAACAAAGAGAAAGGGAGACATTGGATCCCCTTGTTTGAGCCTTCCTATGGATTCAAATACCCACAAGGTGAGCCATTAATTGGAATAGAGCACCTCACAGTTGATACGCAACTGAAAATCCATGATAGCCATTCTTTCTTGAACCTGAATCATTAGAAATATCTAGTTTACTTTGTCATAGGCTTTGTTGATGTCCAATTTCACAACCATATTATGTTGGCTCATCGTAGTGACATGGAGTGGATGGACTCTTGTGTGGTGATAATGCTATCTATTATGTTTCGACCAAGTGTAAGCGCACTCTACTCCTTTGAAATAATTTTGGGAAGAATTGATTTCAATCAGTTTGCTATTACCTTTGAGAGGGCCTTATACATCATGTTATAAAGTGATATTGGATAAAATTCTTTGAGTGAGGTTGGAGTAGCTTTCTTCAGGATCAAGATAATCAATGTAGAATTTATATTTATTAGTATCTTCCTGGACTTCTATTGGTCAGCAATGACCCTCCACAAATAGTCACCAATTATATCCCAAAAATCTTGGTAGATGACCGATGGGAACCCATCGGGGCCAATATCTTTGTCAGGCGCCATGGAGAAAATTTCCTATGCCACTTCATCCTTTGTTATTGGTGTCATCAATCATCGGTTGTCCTCCTTAGTGACCAAAGTCGAGATGGCATTTAAAAATTCTTCAACAACATTTAGTTTGGAAACATCTGCACTTGCAAGGATGTTATGAAAGTGGTTAACCACTTTGAACTGGATATCCTTTAGCTTGTTTAACTATTGGCCACCTTTTGTTTGGATCACAATGATCTCGTTCAAGGCTCTTCTCATATTTGTGGATTTATGGAAAAATTTGGTGTTGAGGTCTCCTTCTTTGAGCCATGTTTCCCTTAACTTTGACCTCTAGTATATCTCTTCTCTCACTAGTACTTTAGAGTGTGTTGTTGATAGCTCTTTTTCCTTTTCATATTCTACCACTGTCATCCCATGAGTAATTATTTTCTAGTTCAAATCTTGAAGTTTTGTTTCTTGATTATTTCTTTTTTCTTTAATATATTTTTGAAACAACTCTTATTCCATTCCCTAAGCTTCTATTTAATGATTATCAATTTTTTTAAAAATTTGAACAATTTGGATCATTTGGGGACCCTAGCTTGAGCCCACCAATCAATCATTAAGCCTTTCAGTGATTCATCTCGCAACCATAATTTTTCAAATTTGAATGGGAATTGATTTGGGGCATGGTCATTTTCTATATTGAGGGTAACTAGGAAGTGGTCTAATTCTGAGATTGGCAAGATCATGGAGTCAAATATTATGGGGAGCTTATCCCAATTTGCATAAATCAAGAATTTTTCCAAGTGTTCAGCAATGCAAGTGAAGACTTTTCATTTATTTTTCCATGTAAATACCCCATTTTTAGGTTGTATGTCATTTAAGTTGTTGTTGCACAAGAACTATCTAAAGTCCTCTTGTTGTTGGTTCATATGGACAATACCCCCTTTCTTTTCATGTGACAATAAGATTGAGTTGAAATTGTCTCCTACTATCTATTATTTCATTACAATTAAAGTTGAAAATTAAATCAAAGAATCTAGCCATACCTTCCTCTTTATCTTTTTCTTTCGTTGGTCGATAGACATTGATGAGTACAAATGAGAGCATTGATGCAGTGTGCGTGAAATGGTGGGATAGCCATGATTTTGGTTCGTGAAGGTCTTTAACTATAAACTTTTGTGAATGCCAAATAGATCCCAAGCCACCTGATGCACCTTTAGCAGACACAAATCTGCCATCCCAACCATAGAGTTATTTTAAAAAGGATTTTCCTTCTTTCTTGGAGAATTTTGTTTAGATTGCAAGAGTATTATATTAGAGTTCATTGTTTAGGAATGATGCTTCACCAAGTGTCACTTGTTAGGGGTGTTGATGCCCCTAATATTCCAAGTTGGCATCTTCATTGTGCCCTAAGGGAGGGGTTTCCTCCCTTAGTAGTCAAAAAATTGTTTATGGATCTTTTGCCTTTAGCAGCAACGTCTTCCACCCTTTGTGTGGCATTTGGTCTCCTACCCCTTTGCTTTGCGACTTTTAGATTCGGTCTTAGAATCTTAGATGTCAATTGGTCCAATGACCTAGGGTCCAAAATTTTGATCTCCTCCTCTCCTGAACCATCAAATGGCCAATCTTTAGCTTCATTTGGATGATTGATAGCATTGTCTTTGATAGACTTGTGTTTTTTTCTAACTATTTTAGATCAGCCATGGTATCCACATATTTCTCCTGCTCTAGCACCTGTTGTGATCCCCAGTCAGGGGGTTCACCTGCAAGCCCTTTAGATGCTCCATGTTTCAATTCAACTTATTTCCATAATTGACTTTGACACTAGATGGTAGAGTGGTTCCTCCAACAATTTAGATAGAAGTTTACTTCCTCAATTTCCACGAGTTAGAGCCATTCCCAATTACCTGAGACCAAGGTGATTTGATTTGGTACTCTGTTGATCACACCAATTCTTAATCTCGCATAAATGTAAGTCTTCTTCCATGATTTCCTCATCTATTTCAATTACTATCCCAAGGCTTCTATTAATTTTGATCAAACACTCTTCAAACCAAAATTATAATGGAAAATTATACATTCATATCCAAATTGGTTTGTTGTATGGTTCGTAGTGAAAAGGGTTTAAGCTAAGAACCCATTTCTACATATAGATCAGTATTTTATCCATCCACCAGATTCCTTTTGAAAGGATTTCTTCCAATTCTTCCTTGAATATTGTCTAATCGCTTCCATGGGTTGTTTAGGGCTAATCACCCACGCAACAAGGGTTGTTTCCTTCAATATTTATTCATCTACCATAGTTTCACTAGTCACTTCAATATGTATTTCTGGGTTGACAACAGCCTCATCCTCACCAATGTTTGGGGGTAGCATTCAAACTCTATGTTTCTCCTGTATAAGGCTTCTTTCATTGCTCATAACTTCTTGCCCACACTCCTATGAACAACCATCATCTGCCAATTTTTCTCACCTACTTAATTATGCCATTAATTAATACCTTGGAGAGACTTTTAATTAAAATTATTTTTATAACATAACGAAAATATTAAAATAAAAAAAAATTGTAAAAATTTAATATGAAATTAATTTAATGTATAAACTAATATATTAAATCACTAAAAATTAAAATATAATATTATTATATTATACATAATATATTTAAAATATATTAAATTATTAAAAATCTAATTTACTAAGTGGGTGGTTGGGTGGGCTCCCTGTCACGTTGGCGAAGGGACGTAGGCGAGGCTTTCATTAGCCTCCTGGGTTTGCATTTAATTGCTTGGCCACCACCGGAGTCTATGTTGGCTAAGGTGTCGATAGGCAGAAGGCGACAGTGTACATTGTTTATGGCGTTCTCATGTAGAGAAGTTAGATGGAACGGTAGTATCATTTCAAGGCATGCTCAATCTTTTCGTTCATTCTTGGAGGTTGGATTTCTTTGCAAGGACAAATTGCCTTGCTCTTCTATTATTTTTCGCTCGTGCGAAGTGAGCTCTATTTGTTGGTCGTGGTCTCTATTTATGGCAATTGGGTTTGGTATTTTGTTCATGGTTGGTTTGAATTGCTTGGTGGGTGTCGCTACAGGTGATGTTTTGTTTGGTGATTGTCGGTTCTTGGTTGCTTTTTGGATGGCAAAGCCGAGTCGTTCAAAGTTTATCATTTCAGTGTCGGTGGAGGGGTTGGAATCCTTTGGGGCAGACACCCCCATTTCTTTGAAAGTGACAGAGAGGTAAGCTACTTTCATGGCGATTACCGACCAAAGGCTCAAGTGAATTCTACTTGACAGTGACCCTCTGGTCTTGGTGGCTGTAAAGATGGTGCTAGGGAAAGACCATTTGGATAGGGATGAGTATGCACACAACAATGCCTACATTTCATCATGGTTTTTGGCTGTGCTTTTGGATGGGGATGTTCCAAAGGCATAGGCTAGAGAGTTGCTTGTGCGCCTATTTTGTGGGGACTTGCTGGGTGGTTTAGATGAAACTTTAAAAGTGGCCTTTGTTGGTAAGGGAATCCCATGTTCCTCTGATTTGGCGCTACTGTGGAATTCAGATGAAGTGGTGAGAGTCTTCCCCTCTCTGTTACATTTGAAAGGTGTCGAGCTAATGCGACATAGGATGGTCTCGATAGTCGCTATGGAGTTTCTGAAGCGGAAGTGTGGGCTGGTGGTTGCAGAAGGTTTGGAGTGGGTGGAATATTTTGAATCATTTGCTAATTTAAATGGTTTTCTGTGAGGCATGGCCTCCCTAGGTTTTTCTTTTGCTTGGTTAGTGGCGTTATCTGGTTTTTTTGGCTTGGTTGTAGCCTTTTTTGGTTAGTTTTGGTGGAGTTTTGAATTATATGGGGTTTCTTGGTTAAGCTCCCTACTTCTGGTTTGATGCTATGTTCCTGCTTTGCAGACGTATTGTATGCAATTTCTATATTAATAAAATACCTAATCTTAGGTATCAAAAAAAAAAAATCTAATTTACTAAATATTAAGAATTAAAATATAATATTATTATTAATGATTTTTCTATATGTATTTATATGGAAAAATCACTTTATTTATAATATCATATATAAAACACTAATTTAAAATAGACTTTTTTTAATATAAAAAAAAAAAATTATAAGATGATATTATGATAAATAATTTCGAAACATTTTAAAGATATAAATCTTGATTATACTTTCAAAAGCATATTTAAATATTTCTTGAAAAAAAATTGTTCTCAAAGAATTAATAACTAATTAAGAAAAGTTAATATTCTTCTTCACAATTCTTGTTAATAATTTCTTTTGTTTTCTTTTATATAGAATTTTCTTTCACTTTTATTTTGATTATCTGTTAGACTAGTATATTTAGCTTTATATAAAATCTATATAAATAACATTGAAAGATATATTGCGAGTAAAAAGGATTTAATCATTTGGGTAACCCTCCGACCTTTCATCTTTTCCACTTGTAAGAAATTGCCAAGCTTCACACTAAAGGACTTCAAAAAATATCTGTGAACACTGTAGGCAATTACTTTTACTTCTATTACCTATCTAGTAAACAACCACAATTGTAAAGATGTAGGCAATATGAATTTCGATTTCATTATTTCTTCCATGCAATAAAATTTAGGGATGCAATTAGTCACATAAATCTTAGCTTTGGGGGAGCTTGCTAATATAGTTTTCTCTAATGCAAATGTAAATTTCACAAAGCTTTTCAATACTGACATACAACAGACCCATTGCTTCCATTCTCTCATTTACCCTTCACAATCCTTTCCCTTACACAATGGCATACACGCAAGGAAGAATGATTATATAGTACCTAATACAACTTTTTCTTGATTCTACCAAGAATCACAACTTACAAAAAAAATAGAAAAATAATGGTGAACATTGTAGGCAGTTACTTTTGCCTCTATTACCTGTCTAGTGCACCCATCATTACTCCTAATCATATCTTTATTACCTCTATTACTTGTCCAGTAAACAACCACAATTGTAAATATGTAGGCAATATGAATTTTGATTTCATTATTTATTCCATGCAATAAAATTTGGGGATGCAATCAGTCACATAAATCTTAGCTTTGGGGGGGCTTGCTAATATAGTTTTCTCTAATGCAAATGTAAATTTCACAAAGCTTTCTAATATTAACATACAATAGACCCATTGCTTCCATTCTCTCATTTACCCTTCATAATCCTTTCCCTTACACAATGTCGTACATGTAAGGAAGAATGATTATATAGTGCCTAATACAATTTTTTCTTGATTCTACCAAGGATCGCAACTTATAGAAAAAATTTAAAAAATAATGGTGAACATTGTAGGTAGTTACTTTTACCTCTATTACCTGTCTAGTGCACCCATCATTACTTCTGATCATATCATTACCTTGCTCATAGACAAGAAAATAACAAAAATAATACATCTAATGATAACACAGGAAAATACACAAGGTTGCGTAGAGATTTAGGTTGTGTTGCTATGACAATTTGAAACCTTACCACAATATTTTCATTGTTGAACCTAGCGGCCTCCCCTGTGTTGTGCGTGGAAACACATAAGGAGATTAGGGCTTCCTCATAGGTAATTTAGCTATGTGACAAGGGGGTCGATGCTGCTTTAATCCAATTACTATTCATCACTTTTGTTCACCTTTTCATTACTTACTATTCACCACACTACAACCAAATTTAATATGCTTTTTAATCCATTTGCAGTTGAATTTCATATGCTTTTTAATCTGTTTGAAATCGAAACCCAACATTTTTTTAAATATGGTTAAATTTTAGGTTTAGCTTTTGATGAAAAGAATAAATAATGCAATATGCTAATTTTGTTTGTAATATTTTATTCTTGAAAGCAACCAGGCATTTGGATGACAAGTCACAGAATAAAGAATGAAACCCAAAACGATGTTGGCAACACATTTCAAAAAATGGCAGGGAAGGACAATTTTCAATATATTAATAACACAAGCATAATTAATGTGCTAGATTTGAACTAAAATGATTTTTTAATTTTCAAAACCGACTCCACACATCCATCCTCTCACTGTAATATTTCCCTTACACCACCTATTATGTTCATCCTTTCCCCTGTATTTCATTTCCATTAAAATCTAAGAAAACAAGGCTTACAAAAGAAAAGATAGTTTGCTAATCAATCTTTAAGAAAATAAGGAAGAAGAAATGATGTAAAGGCATGCAAGATGTATAAGAAGCTTACTAGGAGAGAAGGAGGCAGCTTTGCCAAAATCAACTAATTAAATGGAGGGTCACCATATGGCATAAACCTTGCTTCTAACATAGCATAAAGTAAAATATTGGGCATGAGACAGGCCTTAAAGCAAAGGAAAATTGACTAGACTAGAATCTTAATCCTTGTTTGAAGGCATCATATACAAGATGAAAGTACATATTTACATGGAAGGAGAGACAATATACCCATGCCACATTTTACATACTTTTGGGATTCCAAAGCTGTAATTCAATCTCTTTAGTTCAGATGTGACATCTTACCTAACTATTATTCTCTCTTTTGTTCTTTGAGACCCAATTTATTTTACTTTTTTGGGCCTCCTTATCCTTAGCAAAGAAAAATTCTTATAAACTTCAAAATACCTATCAACCCATTTGAAAACCCACAAACTGCAAACTTTGTACATAGATTTACCTAGTTAATCTATGTAGACTACAATATATATACAATGGGTGGAGAAGAAGGCAGCAAGCAACAACAGTTAACAAGGCTCGGGCTAGGCAACTCGAGAATGGGCAGTACAACACAATCACCATCAAAAAGCTAAACCTAATAATGTTACATCATGATTAATTAATTTAAATTAAGTTATAAAAATTGAAAAAAATATATTTCGATGTTATTTATATAGATTAATTAAGATAAATAAACAGTGAGGGGCAATTATATAAGCAAATAATCTAAAACAAGTGAGAGAATAGAAGTATGAAGAGTACCAGATGAAAGTCATAACTTGTTTCTGAGGACTTCTCCTGAATTGCCTATTTTTCTTGTGCTCTAGAAGCCAAACTATAGCTCCCATGAAGACAAAAAATACAACAATCATTATCCACATGGCTTGGCTAAAGGGGCAGAGGAATGCACAGGGATCATTTGACCCCTTGTCTTTGTTTGCTTTGATTTGGAATCACCACTACATCTCCCACAACTGCATCGAATTTTCGCTTGATTTTTCACATTTTATTCTTTTCAATCAATTAGAAATATACATTTGCATTGCAAAGATGAGGAAAAGAAGTGAACTAACCTGCATATAGGCTTGATAGACAAGGTAATTGTAGCAGCCCACAATGACATCGCTAGATCTATAAGGTATCAACTCATGCGACAATTCATAATCCAATCTCCTAAGCACCATCATAAACACATCAATACAAAAGTCTGTAATCGTATAATTCTTCTTTTGGGAACTTGGATTGGCATGAAGTTAGGTGACGATCACCAAAGGTAACACGTCATGCGTTTATTAATCGTTACTTATTCCCTTGACATGTCATATGTTTTTTTATTAATTTTTTTAACCATCAGACACTGCAAAGGTATTTAATACAAAAGTGTTCCTCATTCAGTGGAAAGAAAAACTTTAGGCAATGAACTTCATGATGTATTCAATATAGCAAAAGTAATCCCGCGTTTTCCTATATACTGAAGAATGCAATTGTAATGGAACCCATTGGACATTGCAGCCAATCGTATTTACTATGCTTGCCGTCAGTTTTTTATTATTTTAAAAGTTTTAATGTACACAAAAAAATGCTGCTACAATGGAATGCCTTTGGCATAATTATATTTTAAATCTTTACTTTATTTTTGAAAGGTGGAAAATTGTTTGAATTCTATGCTTGGGAGATAGAATAACAATCTTCACTCTCTCTCATTCAAGAACAAACCCTAGAGATCTCAATGCAAAGGAGAAAAAGATCTTGCAATAGGGTTGTTCTAGGGGCTGAATGTAAACTAATGAGGGGTTCACCACCAAGTTATGACTTGGAAAGACAAATGCAATGCAAGATGTAATGCTAAACTGTAATATGATGCAATGCTTCACTAAATGACCTAGAAAAGTATATAAAACATAACGAAAAACTGCAAGATAAAATGTATGCACCTTGAAACTGAAAGGAGATCAGATGAGGATATGAAATGCTAGAAATTATAGCTTTAATGCTGATTGGGACTCATATGCCAAGCTAGGAAAATCAGTCCCAGATCTAGGTTTTTGTGCAAAAATAAGAATCTAGAAAATGGGTGTCTGAATCTCTAAAAATATGAATTTTGATCTAAACTAGGACTCATTCGCCATAAGTGGTGAATCAGTCCAGTTAGGGTTTTCTAAAGCTTCAAAGTCTGAATTTGGTCTTCAAGGTCTGCTTTGTGCTCCCCAGCTAATTTTTGAATCTGAAACCCCGATTCGCAACCTATAGAAGTCTTCCAAGTATCTCCAATGCAAGGTGACAACTTTGACAACTTTAGAAACTTTGAAAACTTTCTCCAAACTTGATCCTCAATGTTTCTTCAACCTAAACCTGCAAATCACACACTAAAGAGAGGGAAAATTGTTGTTTTGTTAGTGGATAGGGGTTTTCCTTGGTCAAACCCTGTTTTGGTAATCAAACCTTGAAATGAAATGAAATAGAAATGAAGAATGATGAATGAACAAAATATGATGTTACAACTCACCAAACCCTAGCAATAAGAGGTTGCAAACATGTATGAGATGGATCCAATGGATGTAGATCTTGACTCTTGCTTGAATAGGATATATCTTGAATGAAATGCTAGCTTGAATCACGAAACCCTACATCACAATTGTTAGCTCAAAAACAAACATGATGCATGAAGTCCTTGACATGATGCTTGATGCTTGAATAATGCTCTAGAATGCTTGATAATCTACTCTTGAAGACTCTTGAATGCTCTTGTAAACACTTGAATGCTCTTGTGAAATAAAACTTGCTATAAGAATGCTCATTCAACTTGCTAGGTGTAAAATGAGTGAAAGAAACTTGTATTTATACTTAATTATGCAAGAAATCTTGAAATTACAACACTACAAGCCAACATCAGATCTAGGAGGATAAAATCCCGCCAAAATTTTGAATTATTTTTAATTTTGGGCCACACATGACTCATTCTCCCAAGGTGGAGGATGAGTCCCATTAGGCATAATTTATGGGACCATTTTTAAAAAATGCTTAGAAAGGTGTGAAACCAAGTTCGGGACCCGAAAACCCAGGTGGGACTCATTCGCCCAGGGTGTAAAATGAGTCCTAGATCACTAAATCTGGGCCACACAACCTGAAAACACCTGAATTATGATTGGATGTTGATTTGTGTTAGGATCATCCTAAAAAAGATGCATTAAATGAGGCTTGTAGATGCAAAATAAGGCCAATTAAAGCATAAAGAAGCCCAATTATTAATGACAACCCTAGAAAAGTGTGAAAGTGTGTTACAACACTTTACAACACTCCAAATAAGGTGGAGTTAGGTTTATTTAATTCACAAGGGCCCAAGACCTAATGTGAGCATCTTAAACACATTACACCACTAAGTCAAGGCAACATTAAGCTTAGTTTACAAGGAGGGCCCAAACAAGTGTGAAAATGTCACCGACGATATTTTTCAACACTATAGTTTTAAGAATAATAAACTAGATGATAATATAGATAATAAAATAAATAAATTAAATCTTGTTTTATTTTTTTTAGTGTTTTATTTTAAAAATAATTATCAAGTTAATGTTAGAATTAAAGAAATCATTGTATAATATAAATTTTAAATCAAAATAATTAAAATAAATAGTAGATAAAAAAATTAATATTATTCACATAAATTTGAAAACAAAACTTAGATAAGAAAATAATTAATATTATATTTTATCTAGTTAAAATCCATGCAAAATTAAACCTTATAAATTTTTTATTTTAAATCTTACTTTGTCTTTTTATTTTTAAAATGATTTAATAATTTAAAAGTATGTTTTTATTTTAAAAAAACAATGAAAAAAGAGAAGTTGATAAGATTGAAATGAAAAATAAAAATATTTTATTAATATTTGATTATAATAAATTTTTGGGGTTGACCCCACAGTGCAATGGTTATGTTGCAAGGGTAGTAGTTGAACTGCCTCAGGTTCGAATCCCATAGTGGTTGGTGGGATATATGCTAGTACAGGGAGGATGACAGCCCATCTATGTCCAACACTTTACCATTTGCTAAATTCTTTATACCTTGTGTGATATCTTCTACCATGAAGAGCTCCATTGATGTGTTAACTATGGAAGGGGAATTTTTCCCTTGGATCCTCCCATAAAGACGCCTTGCATATTCTAACCATTGTACATCTGTTATGTTATTCTCATTTTTTTTCTCTTTTGTTGTAGATCCCTCCAAAAAGCTTTGGGGTTGCGTTTTCCAAGAGAAATTAACTCTTTCCTTCTTATGTTTACATAATTTTCTTTTTTTTGTTCGCACTAACTTCTCATATTTCTTCTTGTTTTCTTTGCTCAACCCATTCTCTTTCAAATTTCTCTTGGCACCCTTTCACTCTTCATCATACCATGGGTTAGTTGGAAAAGTGTTTGCAGCCCCTTTCCTTGGGCGAGATCTTTTACAAGCATCTAAGGCCTTATGAATTATAAAAATTAGAAGATTGCTACAAATACAACCACTAGTCCCATTGGAAACCTTGTCCCCTATGTTATTCTCTATTTCAAAGAAATGATTCTCTAAAGTAGCATTAAAGAGACCCTAATTTTCTTGATTCACGACCTTGCTCAAGTTGGGATTTACAACGACTTCCATAATTATTGTGACTTTGTAGATGTGCAAGTTGGGATTTATGATTATGCACCACTTATTTTGGTAGACATAACCAATACCTTTGACTAATTTCATAGCTCCTACACCTACTCCTAGTTCTGCCTTTAATGGAGGTCATGTGGGTAGTGTGAAGCTTTGTAGGTGACAACTAGTGATCTAAGAATTATGGTCTGCAAAAAAAAAACCTTCAATATTATTGACACCCTACACATTTAATAAAAAAACATGTCCTACAAGAGACAAATCACACATTGTAGGTAAATTCTAAATGCCACAAACTGGCAGAGATAAATCAATAGATATTGATAGATTTGATGGTCGTGTGAGGGTGTGAACCAAGTTGGAGCCCGAGCTGCCTGGTAATGGTGTGGTGACTGTTGGGGCCTTTAGAGGCTGCATGAGAGGTCTTTTTAGGCCATCGATAGAGATGACTGTTAATAGTCAATACAAAAATTCTTCAATAGAGATAACTATGAAGAGTAGCTTATAATATTGAAACCTCCAAATCAGGCTGAATAAGCCAAAAATTTCCTACACAAATGATTCCATGAACCAAAAAATAGACCAAAATGACTATTTTTTTTACAAATATGCAATGTTCAACCTAGATGGGAGGATTGACAGAGGGAAAATTGGCCCTCTGCTAAATTTTTTTTCAAAATTTTACTTTTTGTACAAATTACAAAAAAAATTACCAAAATTAACAAAACAAAGGGCATTTTTTGTTTCTTGAGCCTTATTGATGCAATGGAAATGTTTGTTTGGATATACGATGCTCTGTTGATAGGGGTATGTGCGAGAGTGAATTTGATGTGGGAATGAACGTGCTCTCATGGCTTTGATACCATGTTGGAGAATACCAAGATTAAAGATCTCAAATTGATAATCTTCCACAAATGAAAATATGAGCACAATAGTATGTCTATCAATATATGATGAAGAGTGTATACTAAAATGAGAAAGAATTGTATATATAGGGAAGGATGAAGAGGTAGGAAGGTAGGACAAAACAACTGGCTAAACCTCCAAAGATGGAACAATTGTAAGCTCGCTTGACAAGTGTGTGAGGAAGTGTCAAATATACATGAAATAGGTGTCTCAAGTGATGAGGACACATGTCTCAATGCTATTAAGTGTGACAAAATTATAAAATAACCTAAGTAAACTTAAGCTAGGTGTGAATAGGTCAATCCTAGAAAGGTGATTTGCTAACTAGATAAATAATAACTCTATTTACACTAACATGAATAAAGTCATAAATATATAAGATTACTATCAAAATATCATCTCCATCTCTATGGAAGTACATAGTATGATATGAGTGATAGTGAGTGAAATGAAATACTAGAAAGAAACCATGAATCTTCTCATGACAATCCTTAAGGGCTTTCTTGAGACCATACAAAGAATGTTGTAACCTACAAATAAGTGAAGAGTCATGGGAAAAACTTGGAGACTGCTCAATATAGATCTCCTCGTGAAGATCACCATGTAAAAAGGCACTCTTCACATCCATTTGATATACTAGCCATATTTGAGATGGAGCAATAGAAATAAAAAGGCAAATTGAATCCATCTTGGCTATAGGGGTTAGTGTCTCTAAGTAGTCAATATCCTCGACCTATGAAAACCCTTAGCTAAAAGACATGCCTTGTATCTATCAATGGAACCATCAACTTCATACGTGGTGCAATAAAATCGCTTGCACCAAACCATCTTTATTATCATAGAAAGATAAACCAAATCCCATGTATTATTATTCATCAATGAATAATACTCCTCTTCCATAGCATTGTCCCACTATGGAATACCAAAATAATCCAAAAAACTCTATGGATATGGAGATATAATTGGCCTAAAAGATTAGTGCCAAAATTTTATGAGAAATTGTGTCAAGAGGTCATAGGATCACTAGCTAGAGAACCGACCTCCTCAATAACACCATAGGCCCACTTGGAAAAAACACACATGGTAAGAGGTGGAAGCGATGGTGGAGGTGGTGGGTTACGATCATGATGTAAAGTATCCTCTAGTACAAAGGTATCCTCATAAGATATAAAAGGTAGAGTAGGTAGTGAGGAAGAAGTAGATGGAGGATATATCTATGTGAGACTCATCAAACTAGACATCTCTATTATAGTAAAAATATTTAGTGATAGGATCAAACAACCCATAAGATTTCACATCCTGAAAATAGCCAAAAAATATGTATGGTTAATCTTATTATTCATTGCCTTTTGTTGACCATCTGGTATAAATTCCCAAGCTTCACTATCAAATACCTTGAATAAGGAAACATTAGGCTTGATTTTGGACCAATTTTCCTTTGGAGTAAGATTCTAAATTGCCTTGTGGGGAGTTTGGTTTTGAATATAGTTGGCATAATTGATTGCTTTAACCAAAAATTATGGGGCCATAGACCTAGACTAAAGCATACAATTTTCCATCTCACTTAATGATATGTTCTTTCTTTTGGAAACATTATTTTTCTAAGGATTACATGGAATTGAATACTAATGCTAAATACCATGCTCAAGATAATAGTTCATAAAGAGTTGGTTCAAATATTTTCCCCATTATTTGTACATATCTGCCAAATAAAATAACTTGACTACTTCTCCATGAACAACATGAAATTCTTGAAAGTGGTGAAGACATCACTATTGTATTTATCAAAGTACATCCATGTACGATGAAATCATTCATTAATGAAGGTGAGTACAGACTTCGCTATTGAAAAATGAGTTGGAAATGACATGAGGTCACTAGAAACCAACTCAAGTACAATAGTAGCATGATGGACCTTACCCTTTGCAAAGGGTTCCTGATGATTTTTTCCAAGAATACAACCTTGACAAATATCCTCTATTCAAGAAACCTTAGGAAGTCTAGGTACCATTTTCTTAGTACCTAATTGTTGGAGATAATTGTAATTGAGGTGTCCACACCTCTTGTACTAAAGTATTCTCAAAGATTCAACTTGAGGAAAATATGTGATGCATCATAAGATTAATTGAAACAATTAAACCTATGAAATTGAGACCAATGATATTCTCTTCATAAAATAAAAATCCTCTTTGAATGATGTAGTTCTCAAATAACTACATCATGTGGTGAAAATCAACTATCTTCCCATCACCAATGTGACAAATTTGGAAAATTGATAGAAGATTAGTTAGAATCTCTTGAACATATAGAAAATCCTCAATGAAACCCTTTATCATTTGTACTACACTTGACCCCAAAACTAGATTTTATGAAGAGTTTCCCATTAAAATATGAGTAGTGCTATCACATATAGACTTGAGAAGATCATGTAAGTGAGTCATGTGATGTGAGGATCCTGAGTCAACTATCCTATTATTTGTGGATGAATCCAAACTTGTAGCTATAGGTACATGTCCCTTTCTAGGTTTGGGAATATTAATATCGTGTTTCTTCATGGCCTCTTCTAAAGATGAAATCCTTTGATAACAAAACTTGTTATGGTTATATAATCCAAAAAAATTATATGGTCCTCCACTTTTCTACTTTGACTTGGAAGTATCCTTTCTTGACTATGAAGAGGGTGTGGCTTGCGTGTCATTTTTATTCTTCTTTGATGATTGCACATTCCTTGAAATCGATTTTCCCTCAGGTTTGTTACTTTTTACCTTTTCCCTTAGATGATTGGACATAGAGTGCTTGAATTTTTGAAGAGGTGATAACATCCATGGAGATTAACTTAGATTGTTGTTATGTGAGTCTATCAAAATACTATTCAAAAGTATGCATTAAAGAGGTTGTATCAAGAGCATCCATGGTAGAGTAAAAGGTAGAGGTAAAGACTTGATAAGGGCCTTTTAGATTTGAAAAAACCAAGTAGACACACTCTTTATTTATTTTTTGTTCTACCACATCCCTTAATTCAAGAAAGCAGAGACTTGAACCTATCCAATAAATCTTCAATAGAAGGAAATGCATCAAAAGATAATATTGTTAATTCAACATCCATTTGAAGTATTTTGAATTCATCAACTGCACCAAATAGATCATTAAATATTTTCCACATTTGCTTAGGATTTGTATAATTAGGAATGTGAAATTGCAAGTTATCGGACACAAGGAGACCAATATTCTCATTTCCTCATCTAACTTGTTTTGATAAGTAAATTATTCAAAATCCCTTGTAAATTATATTTGTTTTCCATCAATCATTTGCTGTAAACTCTTAGATTGAAGAAGTTGTACTTTAAATTTCCATGTGTGAAAATTATGTGGAGTTAACAAATCAATTTTTGGATCAATGATGCACACACAATTAGGCACTTGAATTGTGACTTACAAAACCCCCCAAAATTGGATCAAATTTGAATTTGAGCCCAACCCCCCCCCCCCAAAAAAAAAAGATACAAGATAAGAGATACATGTTTGTTAAGTTTGGATGCCAAATTGTCCATTTATAACTCACAAATATTTTTTTACAAATATGATAAATAGGCTTATCCAAAACTTAAATTTGATTACAAATATGAAGTCCTTACAAAATTATGATGAATTTGAAAAAAAAAATGTCAATTTCTTACAATCGAGATGAAATTTATGCCCTATTGAAAATTGAACAAATAAAATTAATTTTTGGAGGTCTAAAAAATTTTAAAAAAATTATAATTTTGGAAAATAAATGTCACCACTATGATGGTGACAGAATGAGCTTCTTGTCAACTACTAATTAAAAAGACCCCTCATTTTCCAATTATGACAAAAAAATTCCCCCTTACAAAATCTTGAGAGTTACAAAATAACAAACATAAAGTGCTTGTTGTTATCACAAACTGCTAATAAATCAACCTTGAATTGTTTTAACATCTCAAAAAAGGTGGAGTATAATACCACATGGAGAGTTGTAGTTGTGAACTAGAATTATATTGCAAAGAGGAGAAAGGAAATCGCTAGAAGTATGAATCAACATACCCACCCTAGTCCATAGGTGTCATGGGAGGGAATAGTTTCTCATAAGCAAGAATTGAAGATTAAAAAAATGATGAGGTGGGTTTACCAAAAATGAAACAGTGGGGTTGTGGTTGGGGATTTATTGAAATTTGTTACAAAGCTGCTTATTTAAGTTGAAGGAATAATTATCAGATCATCTAGATCCCTCCTTGAAATTATTAACCATTGGTGGCGCTGTGACATGAAGCAATTTGAGAGGGTTTCACTCAATAAATTGGTGCTATGATGTATAATATAGGGTTTAATTCCAACAAGGATTGAACATTTTTTTTCAAGGTGTGCACCCTTGGTCTCCTTGTGTTGTGCAGTGCAATGCTCAGGTTTGTGACATGGCTTAACCACCTCCTATGGATTCATTAACTCTAGCTGTTGTATTGGGCATTAATAGGTCGATCTTTTGTAATGTAAGAGGGTAAACACACATACCCCCTTTTTCATACAACTACTCTCAAAAAAATAAAATGCATTGGAAATGCAACAAATCAGATTTTAAAATTTGCAACATGAACACTAGTTTGTTCATTCAAAACTGCCTACAACAACTACGAAATCTTCTCCAAATTGATTTTACCAATATTGTAGCCTCTTGGGCTGATAAAATTAGTCTCAAAACTAATATTCAAACCAATAATCAACCTTAACCAATCTGATTTACACATCATAAAATAGGATTGATCTAAACACCCAATTTATGCAAACAAAATCATAGAAATTCTCATTGAAATTTAAAACATTACAAAACAATAGGCCAAGCCTATTGGCTCCTCATTACATAATCCAAATATTATTTAGGCCTAATCTTATACCTGCAACAATGGTGTAGTACAACAACATATGGCTTCCACAAGCCTTCCTCAAACTCTCCAGTACCTGTAACAATAAACCACTCTCAACAATCACACCCTTCAATTTGCAACTATTGATGATGCTTGTGCCTCTATAAACCAACTCCAATATACAAAAAAATCTTCAAAAACCCTTCCCTATAGATATACTACGCCCTTACCATGTCTTTTTCTTCAATCTGGAAATAGATCTCTAAAAAATGAATTGATTTTTCCTTTTGTTCTATCCATCTTTCCTCATGAAATGAAATTTGAGTGCATTTCGAGGAATTTCATCACATTCCAAAACCAACTCCCAAAAATCAATGCCTACCTCCAAAAACTCTCCAATTAGATTAAATTTCATTAATAAAATAGAATAAAATATTCCTTTCAAAATCAATGACATGTTGTCAGTGGATGACAATGCTTTTAATGCATTCTTGCTTTCTTGAATAAAGCAAAAATCTGATTTTTCCAAACTAGGCACCCACCTCCAAAATCCATAGTTTTTAGGAGTTATGGAATTTCAAATTGGGAGTTACAAGTCAATTTGGAGGTCTCCAAAAGACCCACACCCTCTCTTTCTTTTTCAGGATTTTTCATTTAAAACATATTCTCCACTATGCCACCTTATCCTGTTTTGAGCCAAATTTACTCCAAATTTAAAATTTGAATTTACGTGGCATAACATAAAAATACACAACAAAATATGTATTTCATGGGACAAATATGAAATTCAAAGCATACAAAAAATTGGAATTAAAATCAAACCCCTTTTGTTGACAGATGATAGCCACCATGTCATGGATGCTCTTGCATTAGACACCCACGGTAGAAAAATTTTGCGATCTTGGTCTCACAAAATGGAGTTGCATGGTAGAACCATACTTTTAAATTTTAAAAAACCCTCAACAAACTCCATTGCTAAAATTGGTACCTCCAATGAGTTCTTCTTTCTTTTCTTCCAGCATCTAGTTGGAACAAGCTTCCTTCTTTGACAACCCTGTTCTACACTAAACCTCCTGAATGTGGAATCAATTCCACCATAAAACAAACAACTCCTCCAAGTGTAACTCACATTCTCCTCTTATATTATGGGATTCAACCCAGCATAGTCTGGCCACCCCCACCAAAATTCATCTACACTAAACTCTGCAACACCATGTAAATCCTTCTCTACCTACCAATCATCACTAGCAAATTCTTCCTGAACTATCTCATTTGAATTCACCAAATTATCCAACTGAAAAATAAGAATTTTTTTTACCTTCTCATTAATTTCTGCAACATCACTCTCAACCTCATCAAATCTCACATTAAAATCTAATTTTACCTCATACCTTCTTTTCCAACTTTTGCTCTACTTGCAATCAATGCATTCCACTCTACCTCTACTTTTGCAATCGTCTATGAACACCAAACCTGCAATAAGCTAACAAAGGACCAACAAACAATAGTTAATCATGTTAGAAACCCAAATCTAGCATTCCCTATGAAATTCTTAGCTAAATAAAAAAGAAAGCATGAAAATAAGAGCATAACAAACCAAAGACAATATGAAATCAACTTGAAATAGCTAAAACTTCATACCATAGGGGAACTGGTGCTCCTTTGATGTGGAAAGAAGCCCTTTCCCAATCCCTTTGATAAAATTTGATGATGTTGATGATTCAAATTGCATGAGTTGAATCCAAATGATGATAAAACTAGCTTAAGATGTGATGGAAATGGATGAAAATTCCTATAATAAGAATTCTCTAACTTTTGGATCCATATTGTGTAGAGGAGGCCTCTATTTATAGAATTCAAGGGTTGAAAAATGAGAGAAATTGGTGAATGTGGGATAAAAGGGGAGCCAATGAGAGTGTGACACTTGTCACAATTCTATTGGATGAGAGTGGAACACATTTTTGGGAATATGTTGATTAAAGGAGGATGCAAGAGGAATAAATGAGAATGGTTGAAGATTTGAAAGGTTGTAAGAAGAAGTAAATGAATATGGTTGAAGATTTGAAAGGATGTAAGAGGATTTAATGATGATGTAAGAGGAGTTAATGAATGTGTAAGAAGTTTTTGAAATCTTTGGAGGGAAATTGAATGGAGAGGTAGTTGAGAGGAATATTCCTTGGAATATGCCATTGTGAGGATAAATAGAGGAATTAGATAATTAAAAGAAATTAATTTCATGTGCAACCTAGTTAGTTGACCATGGGTTGATTTAACTCTTGAGAAGTTAAAAGCTAGAGGATTTATTAATGATGATTAGAAAGTAATTTAGAGTTAATTAATTCAAAATTAATTAACCTGGATGGGTTAGGGGATTGTGACATTCGATTTGATTTATTTAATAAAATGAGAGGACTTTGGGAGGATTTAATTAAATGTTTTGATTTAATTAAATATGATGAACATTAGTTAGAAGAAGGGTGAATTAATCTAATAAATTTAATTATTTAATTAATAGTAGAAATTGTTGAATTTAACTAAATAATGTTCATTATTTAATTAATTGGTTAGTTTGAAGTGATTTAGGAAGAAATGGTGTTAATTAATCGGAATCAGATACATAATATCAATCGGGTTTATTTTAAGTGTCTACATTTTGCCCCTCTTTGAAGCAAGGTACCTGTTGCATTGGTTCAAAGAATAGCATTGCTAATATCAAAATTCATTTTTTTTTTAAAATTCGGATGCCTGACTACTGCCCCAACGGAAGAAATTATGGCTCTTTGAAGCAAGGTACCTATTGCATTGGTTCAAAGAATAACACTTCTGATATCAAAATTCAAAAATTTCTAATTTTTTCGAATGCCCCATTGCTACCCCAGTGGAAGAAATTACACTGCCCCCTCAAGAGATCAGGTGGAAATTTTGATTTTAGGTCGAGCTCATGACAAAAAGATTCAAGATGGTGAAATGAGAAGGTTAGACTAACAAATCTATATTATGATGATGATGCAAATGAGATGGTTTACGATGCTTAGAATAACAAATCTATATTATCCTAAACAACTTAAATGATGATGCAATGCATGTGAGATGGATGATGTTTCCTATTATGATGATATGTATGAGTATGTAGGATGTGTATATGCTGACAGTTTGTGAATGTAGGATGGATGCATTGATGTTTTGGTGAATGTCATGGTATCATGTTAGCATGAAAGGGGATAGAAGAATGAGGGATCAACCCTTGAGTCTGAGAAGATGTAGATGTTCAACAAGTCTATGAGTCATTAAGAATTTATTAGATTGATGACAATGATTTTTTGCTTATCAGGTATTGGGGACATAAAGAGCATTACTTTCCTTATGTTTGATAACACACATAGATACGATGCATCAAGGTATAGAAAACTAGGATGGAGTTGTACCTAGTGAGATGGAATTTGACTCGACAATCAAATAGGAGTATCCTTGTTCACACCTGACATACGAAACCTTATTAGGATGTACTTCAGACATTTCAAACATCTCAAACCAAAACACAAAGAGGCGAAACCTCCCAATGTAATAGTCAACAAGATATCCAAAACATCCTCCCTACACACCAAACAAAATTAGCATAACCAAGGTTATATTACAAGAAAATCCAACAAACACAACAGATAAAAGATAATGATCAATGCCCCATTCCTTTCTCTCTAAATCATTTTGATAGACATCATTGAGAGGTCATTGGGATGAGCACAATAAGATAAATAAAAAAGAAGAGATCAAGTAAACAAGCAAGCTGATGTTCTTCACACCTTTAGCCAAGACTAAACTATGGTGATGCCTAATGTTAATGTCCATTGTAGGAAGGATGCATCCTAGGACATGATGCTATCAGATGATTTTGGGATTAACTAGATGATAGGCTATTGATACCAAGAGTTGACTAACTTGTTTACCTACTGACCTAATCTTAAGACCTTGACATTTGAGTTTTCACTTTTAAATTTGCTAGACTTTTTCTGATTGTTTTTCCAAAGGTTGAAGATGACGATTGATTTATTGTGAGTGGATGTTTATTGTAGATGAAAATGAAATGGGACAGATGATATTGGGTTTTTTGAATGTTTTTAGTATTTTGAAATATTTTGAGGTTGTTTTGGGGTTTTTTGAGATATTTTACAAATGTTTTGATTTTCAAAATTTCCAATGTTTTGGTGTTTTCTGAGATGTTGACCTAGAACCTAACCTAAGGACCTATCCTAGGGGCCTTGGGGGCTGATCAAAGATTAGCCTTACCTACGTTATACACACAAAGACCACATAGTTTGATTGACACAAACTCATTTATTGATGAGAAATATGAACATGTATGGATTGCTAATTTATTATGATGGACACCTAAAGGACTGACCTAATGTCTCGGGGGCTGATCAAAGATTATCCTTTCCTACATTCAAGCTCAGAGACGACGTAGTTCGACATGATGACTATGTTTTTGACTTTTTTCTGTTTTTGACCTATTTTTGGATTTTTGATATGTTTTAGATGTTTTTGGATTTTTTGGTTTTATGAATGTTTTTGGATTTTTCAATTTTATGAATATTTTTGGATTTTTTTGGTTTTATGAAACTTTCAAGAATATACACAAATCTGATCCAATGCAGGTATAAGAACATATCTAATATAGGCAGGACAAACTGACCTTAGGAATGCCAAGTAGTACTAGGATGGAACATGATACCGATGCAGGATCAAGCTATGATGCAGATGTGTGATGGAGGATGGAAGAGTTATGGAATGCGATGGGTGATGGAAAGCAATGGAAGGTGATGCATAACAAGCTGAAGAATTGATGGTGGATGGAAAGTGCTTTATTTACACAAGACACCTGATTTCCAAGTTTTCACCAAGGTACTTGCCCAAAGCGCCACTAAAGTGGTTTTCACTAGAGGATAATTTTTTTTTTCTTTACTGTTTTCAATCCTTTTTTTGATTTTTTTTGGATTTTTGATTTTTTGATTTTTTTTGTATTTTTGATTTATACCTTGCAAGCTTAGGCATAAAATTTTTTGAGATGGGAGCTATTGATGGGTTCCTGCAGACGCTCACCTTCGGGCATGGATAGTTGATATGCTCCTAATTTGTAACTTGCGATGACGACAAAGGGTCCTAACCAATTTGGTTCAAATTTTTCCTTGTTGTTTGGATTTGGTACGTTCTTCTAATTTTCTTTCAACATGAGCTCTCCAACTTGAAAGGACTGACTCTTGATATTCTTTTTGTAGCTTCTCTTTAGACGGTTCTGATAGACCTACAGATGGTCCAAAGCATCCATGCATCGCTCATCTAGTAGTTCCAGCTCGTTCAATCATGACACCTGATATTCCTCATCAGTAATGAGATTTTGCATTGATATTCTTAGGGATGGGAGCTCGATCTCAATGGGAAGGATGGCTTCTGATTCGTAGACCAGGGAGAAAGGGGTTACACTTGTAGGTGTGCGAATACTCGTTCGGTAGGCCCATAGGGTGGGATTTAGGTATAGGTGCTAATCACGACTAGCTTCATTAACTATTTTCTTAAGGATTTTTAGGATGGTTTTATTAGAAGCCTCAACTTGGCTGTTACCCCGGGGGTAATATGGGGTGGAGAAGTGATGTTGGATATTGAATTTTTGGCATAGCTCACAAACATCCTAGTTTTTAAAAGGCGTTCCATTATTTGAGATAAGGGCTTGTGGAACACTGTAATGGTAGATGAGGTAATTCAAGATGAATGTTGAGATTTGCTTCCCTGTGATATAGGTCATGGGGATGGCTTCTAACCACTTTGTGAAGCATTTTATGGCAGTGATAATGAAATCGTGTCCATTAGATGAGGTGGGTGCGATTTTTCCAATGAGATCAAGCCCCCACTATGAAAAGGGCCAAGGTGTTATGACCGATTGGAGCTCCTGAGCTGGTGCATGGATGAGGTCCCCATGTTGTTGGCATTGCATACATTTTCATACATATTCATGAGCCTCCTTCTCCATAGTAGGCCAGTAGTACCCAGTCCTCATCAATTTCTTGGCCAAGGTCATACCACTAGAGTGTGAACCACAAATGCCATCGTGTATCTTAGATAAAGTAGTCAAAGCTTTCTCAGGGTTTAGGCATCGCAATAGGGTTCCTTCGATACTTCTATGATAAAGGGTGTCACCTAAGATAACGAAATAGGATAACTTCTTAATAAAGGTTCTTTTGAGGTTTGGGGTGATGCCGACGGGGAGGACTCCTATTTTTAGTTAGGTGAAAATATCATGGTACCAAGGATCACCGGGACCAAAAATTTTGCACATGAACTCAGACTCTGGCACCTCAAAATTTGGTACAATAAGTTGCTCTACAAGGAATTCATGTTTATGGATGTTTCGTGAGATATCTAATAATGATCCGATTGTAGCCATAGTGTCAACTGCTCTGTTGTTTACCCTCAGTATTTGCTCAGATGTTATGTCGATGAAGAACTCCTTGAGATCCTCCACCAGTTTCTTGTATGGGGTAATTTTGTCATCCTTAGTTTGATATTCATTGTTGACCTAGTTGGTAATTAGTTGTGAGTCCCCATAGACTTTGAGTGTCATGATTTGCCACTGTACCTCAATTTGATGTCCTATGACAAGAGCTTCGTATTCAACAATTTTGTTGGTGCATAGGAAAGATAACCTGTATGATTTTTGGATACAATCCCTTTATGGTGTGATGAAGAGGACTCATGCTCCTGACCCATGTTGAGTATATGATCCATCAAAGTATACCTTCCAATGATTTGCTACACTGAGATTGAAAATTGACTCATCTAGGAATTCTAATACCAATGGGTTTTCTGAATATATAAGTGCCTCAGCCAATTGATCTACAATTACTTGTTCCTTGGTGGCTTTTCATTCAACATATTCATGTTGGAAAAACAAGGATAGACAACTAAGAGGGGGGTGAATCAGTTGTCATAGAATATTTAAGCTTTTCAAACTTAACTTAATCTCAGATCTAATGAATGAATAATAAACCATAAACAATCAGCACATCAGAAACACAGAGAACACCAAGATTTTTTTTATGTGGAAACCCTGTTAGGGGAAAAACCACAGTGGATGTTAGTCCACAATATTATAACCTATTAAAAGTATAATGAGAATAATAATGGGAATGCACATGCATTCAGGCACACTACCTAGAGCTCACTGCTCAAATACAAGAGGGCTCACTGCCCAACAATACACAATAATACAATTAGATCCGCAGGGTATGAACTAAGAAAATAGCTTCTACACAAGCCTGATTATAGTTCCAGTTAAGCACAAAAAACCTTCTTCACACTTCACTCAAACTTCTTCATACTTTGCTCTGTAATCGAATGAATTGATCACTATTCACACACTTGCTCTTTCTTTGGATTTTCTTCACTTCATACAGACACTAACTTCACTCAAACAATCACTCTTATATATCAGCAACATGAAATACATCAACAACTTAGTTGGCCAAAAATATAAAAACATATTTAGAATGTTGGCCCAAATTTACAAATAAATTATAATGTGAGTCAAACACCATCGGCTATTATTATGATGAGACCCAAAAAAATATCTTTGAGCGTGCCAAAAATTCAAATTTTAATCATCAAGCATCCACAACATGTTACAACCATCATGTTGGCCAAGAACATGAAAACCCAATCATACCAAGAAAAATCTTCGACCACAAGCACACCGATCAACGCGAACATACAACAAGGATAGAGAATGATCTAGAAGCATCCACAAACAACAAGAACTAACATAGAATCATTCGCAGCAACATAAATTACTAGAATCACATAAAATTCAATCAGGAACACTGACAGAACACAAAAAATACTGTCAGAACACAACTGTTCATAGCACGATCAAATCCTCACACGAACCTCTGAAACTTCCGGTAGATGATATAGATACTCTCAACAATAAACCCTTTAGTCCACAACAACTGATCTTCAACGTACAGAACAAGACATCTTCATGATCTTCACTATTCCATTGGCAACCTGCAACTCTTCCTTTAACAATTTTCTCAATATCCTCGACATATACAACTTTCAATATAATAATGCTAATAGTGTTGACATCAATGACAACCACATATCAACAACACAACCACAACATCCAACAATATCCCCCTTTGGCATTGATGGCAACACATGATGTGAAAATACCATCAACACAACTACACTTACTCCCCCTTTGGTTATGACTCTTCTCAATTGCTCTTCTCCCCCTAAAAATGTTTTTCACATTGCTCTTCTCCCCCTTTGACATCAATGGAAAAGATAAGCATTAACTTCCCACATACAAGTTGTGGACCACATATTTGCACATTTGACTACTCCCCCTAATTAGCAATCATGCAAACATCAATTTGGATCAGGAAATATCTGTGAAGCACACAGATTGATGCAAATAAATGCATCTCTAGTTCATATCAAGAGGGGTAATCACCCCTAACATCCCTCTGAGATACTCAAAAGTATCCTTTGGCAACGACTTAGTGAAAATGTCTACAACCTATTCTTTGGTAGACACATACTCCAATCTAACTTCTTTCTCACTCACTTTTTCCCTCAAGAAGTGAAACTTGATTGATATATGCTTAGTCTTAGAGTGTAGCACCAGATTCTTTGATATGTTAATTGCACTTGAGTTGTCATAGTATATGGCAATAGGTTCATCATATACTACTCTGATATCTTTCAGCATCTACTTCATCCACATCACTTAAGTACAATTATTTATAGTAGCAATATAGTCTGCCTCAGCAGTAGATAGAGAAATGGAATTTTGCTTTTTGCTCAACCAGGACACCAACTTCTTCCTTAGGAAGAAGGCACCACCACTAGTACTCTTCTTGTCATCAACATCTCCTGCCCAATCTGCATTAGTGTATGCACTCAAAGTAAGATCATTATCCTAGGATACCAAAGTCCAAAATCAACTATTCCTTTTAGATATCTGAAGATTCTCTTTACAATAGTCACATGAGATTCTTTTGGATTAGCCTGAAATCTAGCAACCATACATACAACATTCATAATGTTTGGTCTGGTTTGAGTTAAATAGAGCAATCCACCAATCATTGACCTATATCTTGTGTTATTTTCCTTAGGAGAATCATCATTCAGAGTTAACTTGCATCCGGTCACCATGGGAGTACCAACAGGCTTTGAGTCTTCCATTCCAAACTTCTTCAGCAGTTATTTCACATATTTGGACTGAGAACGTCATCAGTGCTATGCTCTATATCGGCTAAGTTTTGCTTCAAGCCTTCAACATAAAGAATGTCATCAGTGTTATGCTTACCACCAAGACAAATAGATCCTCTACGACGAATCACACCAACATTGTTATCTCCAAATCTTACAACCCCACCGTCATACTTCTCAAGACTTACAAATTTGCTTTTGTCATCAGTCATATGATGTGAGCATCCGATGTCAATAACCCACTCATCCTTTTCTTCAATTCGAGTTGCAAGAGCTTTCTCAACTTTAGCAGATTTAGTAGCCGCCAGACCATTTTCCTTGATAGCAAGGAACACCCATTCATCTTCATTTCCATTATCTTTATCAGACTCATCATCAGTCACTCCTTCTTCAACATAGTAACATTTCTTTTGGAATCTAGATTTGTTAGGCTTGGATCTAGGAACTCTTTTAGGACACCTTGATGCAAAATGACCTATTTTACTACAAGAAAAACATTTAATAGGAAACACTCCTTTATACTTACCTTGTCCTCTGCCATCTTTCTTCACAATCAGTGCTTCTAATTCTTCTACCTCTCTTTCTTCATTTTCAAGCTGTTTCAATTCTTCATCATACTTGGATGACTTTCTGGAACACTCTCCCAGATCATATCTATGCTTGTTTCTTCCAGATACAGTAGTGTTGAATGCAGATTCAGTCTTGAGAATAGATTCACCAAATTCACTCAACTCAAAGGTAGCAAGTTTACCAATCAGTGTATCCCTTGTCATATTCGTCAATGATTTGGTTTCTTCAATAGCATGAGCCTTTGCTTTGTAAGAGGGAGGCAATGATCTGAGCACTTTAGCTATAATTTCTTCCTCTTCCAAGGTACCACCGACACATATAATACCCATCACTAGTTCATTTACTCTCTGCATAAAAGAAGAAATATTTTCATCTTTACCCATTTTCAAATTTTCATACTTGCCTTTGAAATTATGTAACTTATCCATCTCTATATGTAAATATCCTTCATACAAAGTTTCTAGCTTCAGCCAAATCTCATGAGCTGTCTTCAGACCTATCACATTTGTCATTTTCGAATCTGTTAGAGCACTCAACAAAGCTTCCATAGCCCTAACATTATTCTTAGCTTCTTTAATCTCATCAACAATGGAAGGACCATTATGAGGAATAACATATGGATTCTTTGTAATCTTCCAGAAGGGTTTTCCAATACACCTCAAATGACATTCCATCCTAGCTTTCCACAATGAGTAGTTTGTTCTGTCGAATCTAGGACTGTCCTTCTTGTATGATGCCATCTTGGATTACCTCAAGCTTTTAAAATTCTTCAAAGGAACTTGCTCTGATACCAATTGTTGGAAAAATAAGGAAAAACAACTGAGAGGGGGGGGTGAATCAATTGTCACATAATATTTAAACTTTTCAAACTTAACTTAATCTTAGATCTGATGAATGAATAATAAACCATAAACAATCAACACATTAGAAACACAAATAACACCAAGATTTTATTTACGTGGAAACCCTGTTAGGGGAAAAACCATAGTGGATGTTAGTCCACAATATTATACCCTATTAAAAGTATAATGAGAATAATAATGGGAATGCACATGCATTCAGACACACTACCTAGATCTCACTGCTCAAATACAAGAGGGCTCACTACCCAAAAATACACAACAATACAGATTAGATCTGCAGGGTATGAACTAAGAAAATAGCTTCTACACAAGCCTGATTAGAGTTCCAGTTAAGCACAAAAACCTTCTTCACACTTCGCTCAAACTTCTTCACACTCTGCTCTGTAATTGAAGGAATTGATCACTATTCACACACTTTCTCTTTCTCTGGATTTTCTTCACTTCATACACACACTAACTTCTCTCAAACAATCACTCTTATATATCTACAACATGAAATACATCAACAACTTAGTCGGCCAAAAATATAAAACATATTTACAATGTTGGCCCAAATTTACAAATAAATTATAATGCGAATCAAACACCGTCAGCTAATATTATGATGAGACCCAAAAAAATATCTTTGAGCGCGCCAAACATTCAAATTTTAATCTTCAAGCATCCACAACACGTTACAACCATCATGTCGGCCAAGAACATGAAAACCCAATCATACCGAGAAAATTTTTCTACCACAAGCACACCGATCAATGTGAACATACAACAAGGATAGAGAATGATCTAGAAGCATACAAAAACAACAAGAAATAACAAAGAATCATCCACAGCAACAAAAATTACCAGAGTCACATAAACTTCAATCAAGAACACTAACAGAACCCACAAAAATACTATCAGAACACAACTATTCATAGCACGATCAAATCTTCACACGGACCTCTGAAACTTCTGATAGATGATCTAGATACTCTTAGAAATAAACCCTTTAGTCCAAAACAACTGATATTGAACGTACATAACAAGACACCTTCATGATCTTCACTATTCCACTGGCAACTTGCAACTCTTCCTTTAACAATTTTCTCAATATCCTCGACATATACAACCTTCAATACAATAATGCTAATAGTGTTGACATCAATGAAAACCACATATCAGCAACACAACCACAACATCCAACAATTCAATGTCATATTCTGTCAAGATCATGACCCACTTAGCCATTCGTCCTATAAGTGTTGCTTTAGAGAGCAAATATTTTAGGGGGTCTATCTTGGCGATGAGCTTGATCTAATGAGCCAACATGTAGTGCTTGAATTTTTGTGAGACAAATACTACTGCAAGACAAGATTTCTCAATGAATGTGTAGTTTAGCTCATGTCCCACCAAGGTTCTACTGATATAGTAAATGGCTCTCTCTTTCCATGTTTCATCATGCTGAGCTAGGAGAGCCCCAAGTGCTGCCACTGTAGCTAATATGTAGAGAATTAATGGTTTGTTTTGGATTGGTGGCATGAGGATTGGAAGTGTTAGCAAGTATTCTTTGATTTGATTGAATGCTTGATCACATTTCTTGTCTCATTTGTATGCTACCCTCTTGTGGAGTAGATGAGAATATGGGATAGTTTTATCAGCTAACTATGTTATGAATCTATGGATTGATTGAAGCCATCCCTGTAGACCCCTCAATTGTTTCAATGTTTGTGGTGATTACACATCGAGGATTTCTTTGAATTTTTTAGGGTCTATCTTGATTCCCCTCATTGATACAATATACCTTAGAGTTTTCCTGATTGCATGTCAGAGACACATTTCTTAGGATTGAGTCTTACCTTATATTCTTCCAGTTTGTCGAAGATTGGGCCCAACATTGATATGTGGTCTTGACGCTTTCTTGATTTGGCCAGTATGTCATCTACATAGTCCTCTATAGATTTGTGGATAATATCATGAAAAATAAGAGTCATATCCCTTTGGTATGTAGATCCGGTGTTCTTCAACCCAAATGGCATCATGTTCCAACAGTAAGTGCCTCATGGATAGGTGAAGGTTGTCTTATGTTGATCATCTTTTGCTATCATAATTTGATTGTATCCTAAAAACCCATCCATTAGTGATATCATTTCATGCCCTGCCTTCAAATCTATAATCATGTCCATGTTAGGAAGAGGGAAATCATCCTTAGGGCATGCTTTGTTTAGGTCCCTGAAGTCAATGCAGATTCAGATGCCCCCAGTGGGCTTGGAACAATTACAAGGTTGGAAACCCATTCTGGATAATCAATGGGTCATATGAAGCCAATGTCAAGGAGTTTTTGCAGCTCAAGTTTGACCAATAAGGCGATCTACGGATGCATCTTTCTTAATTTCTATCTCACTGGTTTCTCCTTTGGATATACTGCTATATGATGGACCACTACCTCTGGATCAAGGCCTAGCATGTTAGCATATGTCCATGTAAAGTTTACTTTCCTTTCTTTCATAAATGTAGCTAGATTTTCTTGTTCCTCGGTCAGAAGTGACTTGACATAGAAAGTGATATATGGTGTCTCCTCAGTTCCCAAGTTCACTGGGTTGCATTTTTCTACTAGTACTGCTGATTTTTCCTAATGGATAGCACTAAGGGGAATATTGAATCCCTCATCCTTTGGTGCCTCAAAGAGGTTTTCACCATTGGATACGTCCTTTATTTTTACTATTTTGGATCAGAAAGTGCCATAGTGTGGTTTTCACTTAAAGATCTAGACGTTACTCTTAGATTTTTAATTTTGCGACTAAGAGATTCAATCGTTTCCCCATAGTACGCATGTGTGTCCAAATCTATGTCAAACCCTAATTTATGATCTCCACATGGTAGATTATACCTTAATACCATGAATTCTGAGAGAGCCTCATCATTTTCATACGTATCTAAGATCGATGGTCCTTGTTAGTAACAATCGGTGAGTTGGGGGTAAACGAGTTTTAGTTCAGTGGCTTGGGTATTTGACTCGAAAGACATGGTAGTGATTATAAAGAGAGAGGAATCCTTTTCATATAGGTTAGTTATATCGAATGTATAGTTATCTAGGGGTAGGCCAGCGGATACTAGTAATTAAGGAGGAGCTTTGACTTCTTTAACATGGGTATGCTTGCTAAGAATGGTTATCTTCATAGGGGAGCATCCAAGGCCAAGATTCTTTAGGTGCTTCTCAAGAATGATAGGTTCTAGTAGGTCATCATTTTTCCCAAGCTTCTCATTTTTGCTGTAGCCCCATCCAAACATTAACTGTAGTCCTTTGTTATCATCTTCCATGGGAAGTTCAGGTATAGGTCTTTCATCTTGATACAATAGGCTTGATACATCATTTTCATCCACAACTTCTTTGCTTAGGTCTCCCAATTTTTTGAAGGTTGTAGGTTCTAATTTGAAGGTCTGGGACGATATACTAATTAGCTGTGGTTTCCCATGAGATCTAGGAGATTGAGGTAACTCTTCTACCACAAAGGTTCTCTTTTTCATTTTATATTCCCCACACCCATTATCTTGGATTACAACCTTAACATCTGGGATGTTCTGAATGGAAGGTGTCTTCATCTCAGAATTAGAGGCTAAAGTGGATGGGTCAACATAAGGGGATGTGGACCCCTCATCATTTTTCAAGACTCGGGGGATCTTATAATACTTGGCTTCCAGGTTTTTGCAATAATAGAATGGTTCTAGGTTACCATGGACCATGACTTCTTGATTTTGATAGGGGAATTTGACACATTGATGGAATGCGGATGTGACAACTTGTATCCCATGGATCCATGGATACCCTAAGAGAATATTATATGGGATTTCAAGGTCAAGGACTTGACAAGTGGTCTTCATGATTGTTGGCCACACTTGAATGGGGAGTTGAATGGTGCCTTGGGACACCCGTTCTTGATCATCATAGGCTTTGATTATGATACCTTTGCCCTTTTCAATGACATCTTCTGAAAATCCTAGATTCTTAATTAGTTGAATAGTACAAATATTCAAACCTGTACTCCCATCCACCAAGACTCATTTGAATTCATTCTTGTGGACTAGGACTTCAAGATGGAGTGCACGGTTATGAGATGGTTGAGTTAGAAGATCATGCTCAGAAAATGTGAGGAGATACAGTGTAGTGATATGTCTGACCATAGCATGAAACTGGTTTGTGTCAAGATCTGTGGGAATAGAGGATGCAGCCAATGCCTTCTCTAGTATGTCCCTATGTGCAATCGATATTTTGAGCAACTCCATGATGGATATTTGTGTGGGGGTCTTTTTTCAGTTTCTCTAAGACATTGTAACCATTAGGGATTGATTTTGGATTGGCGACTAGTGCCTTGGGCAGTGGTGAAGGTCCTAGGATGGAAATTTTTCCACTACGTGTGGTGACTCCACACTCAACTCTAGGTCCTTTGATATTGACAACTATTACCCATTCATCCAAAGAGGCAACAACATGGTCATAGATATGGTTCACATTGTTGTAACCCTTTCCTTTACCATTGTTGTTTCCTTTATTATGGTTCGACATCAGATTCGTGTATATTTTAAGATTTTTATTCCCAGCTGGTTGTTCAATGGTTATGGTCTTATCATCATGAGATCTTGGATCAGATTTTTAAATTGCATACAATTAGCTATCGTGTGTCCCTTTATCTTGTGAAAGTCACAAAGGTGCTTCTCATTATACCATGTTGGTTTAACTTGAGGCTCTTGATAATTTTCATAAACAGGGAGTGTGATAAGCTTTGCTTGTACCAACTACTGCATGACAGACTCAATGGGTTACCCTAGTGGTGTATATTTTCATTTTGGTGGGTATTTATTCTTTGGGGGTGGTCCCCCTAGAGCATTTATGTTGTTGACAATCTAATTATTGGGTTGTTTTTGTGATGTGTTGGTTTGTAGGGTGTTTTGTGTCTTGTTTTGCAGTTGTATGTATGTTTGTTGTTGCACATTTGGCCTTGGCGCACTGATAACAACTTTGGCATCAACGACACCATCATTGGTGACATTCTTGTTCTTCACCCATGCACGAGCTTTGTCATTATAACTTGTTGATAGTCAATTGTCTTGGTACACAGATGTGCCCCCTTGTGCTATGAGGGCTCTTTTTATGTTGAGCGCTTTAGGGATGAGTTGGTCGTAGGTTGTGATGCATTGCATTTTGAGATGGAAGGACAAGCTCCCTTTAAGGTTAGAGATAGGGGCACAAATTTCCTTGTGTGTGTGATTTTTTAACCTTTCTAGATTGGATGTCCTATATTTGTTGTGAAATAAATTTGACCTGCGTGGAGAGGTCATTTTGCGGATCTGGTGGTGGGATGTAAGTGTTTTGGGATGGTATGGATGGTTGGGTGAAAGATGGGGTGATTTGTGTGTTGAGATTTAAGACATTTTTCTGCGTGTTTGTGAGAGGCTATTGGAAGCTTTGTTGTGCAAGCATTGCTTGTTGGCATGCCTTTTGTTTTTGTTGTGCCAACAATTCTTGTTTTTGGGCTTGCTGCTATTACTATTACTATTGGGCCAATAATGCATGCTATTGGGCTTGTTGTATGTGTTGCTTGTTGCGCATGCTATTATAAGGCTTGTTGATGCAACAAGGCTTGTGCTTGCGCTTGTTGCACTCGGTATTGAGCTTGTGCTTGTGTGTGAGCTTGATCTTGAGCTTGGGCTTGTGCTTGCACTTGCTATGCAACTTGTTGCTATTATAGCAAAGCTTGTGCTTGTTGGGCTTGGAATTGTTGTAAAGCCTTTTGGTAAGCTTGGTGTGCTGATTGTAATGTGATGCTATATTGATTTGCTACATTTGGATTCAGAGGTGGAGGTGGGGGATTTTGTGGGATGGTGTGAGATGATGTGACAGATAGTTTTTGAGATGTTTATTGAGGTGTTTGTTGAGTGATGATGAGGATTTGAGTAGTAGATGGTGGATTCAGATTAATAGTTGATATGCTTTGTCCTTGTGAGACTAGATTTTGAGACGTTTGGGGTGTTGTAGATGATGTGATGATTTGTTGGGAGATTTAGATTGGTGCCACTTGGTGTTGTGATATTGGTGGCATGTTCAAAGGATTTGGTATGATAGATGTGTTGATTTGATTTGTGCTTGGGGGATTGATTTGAGTGGATTGGTTTTGGATCAAGGTGTTGGATGAAGGGATTGGCCCTATATTTTGAGTAGGTGTGGATGATGATGTGAAGATAGGGAATGGTGGGAAGATTTGAGATGGATTCCCTTGTGAAAATAAGGATGAAGCTTTGAAAGTCCCCAATTTTCCAAATAAATCCACTTGTCTTTGTGATACATTGGGTAAAGATCTTTGTGTATCAAGAGGGTATGCCAATATTACGGAAAAGGTGGAGGGAATGTTTGTATACTGGAAAATGAGTGGTACATATGGATGTTTAGGCTCTTGTGGGACAATGCTAGGCATACCCAATATCGTGTTTGCTTCTAAATTTTGGTTGTTGACAAGTGGATGCCCTTGAAGGGCTTGGGGTAATGAACTTCCCTTGGTGATCATGGGTTTACTTGGAGCATGTGATGATGATGGTTGTATGATGGGTTGGATGATATTTGGGAATAAAGGAATGAATGATGTTTGAGGTATATTCCAAAAATTTTGTCAATAATAGTGCTCACATCAAAATCAGAAGGGAGTTTAGCCCCTTTGATAATGCTAACATGTATTGTGTGGGATTGAGCCTCATGATTGTGTTGACAATCTTGTGTGTTTCAGGATTTTGAACTATTTCCAATATTTCATCTTGGGTCATTCCTTGGAATTTTTTGGTGACATCCTCCACTTGGAAACCTCCCTCTTGAAGATCTTGAGGCATTTGAGGGGTATTAAGTGGAGGGTTGAAAAATTCCCTAGGGTTGAATTTTGATGCAGTTTGACTTAAGTCACTTAAGGTTGTTGTTTCTTTGTTTTTCTCCATGATCTTCTTGTGTTGTGAACTTGTTTGGACCATAAAATAAGGGTCATTTTTTTAGGAATATGGGTGGTAAACCTCTAACTCCTTTGGTTGATCTAATCTTTAGGTACAAAAAGAAAATCTAAGGTGTTTAAATGATGATGATGTAAATGATGAGAGGTGAATGATATGGATGCTTGAACTTTTGAGAAATTTGGAGGAATACTAGACCTTAGGATTTAGGATTTTTTATTTGGTTTGATCTGGATAATGGACTTATGGATCCCAAGATGTTACATGTTATCTTGAGGTAAACTTGTCCAAAGGGGGTGATAATTTAACTAAATGTGTGAGGAAGAATTCATCCACACACACTTAGCCAAACAAGATGATTTTGATTTTGATTTAAGGATTTACCAAAAGTCTAGCATAGATGATTTTTCCAAAGTTCTAAAAAGTTGATTGTGAGATGGGTTTGACAAATGTTGTTGATAAATGGAGGTGTTGACTTTGATCTTATATGAACCTAGAAAGATTTGTTTACAATACCAAGGTGTTGAAGAACATTCTATACCTCTAAAGTGTTTCAAAAATCATATGGTTCATATTGAGCATACATGCCGAGATTGTTGAGCGAAATAAGCCTATAGAACCTTGTTATCTTCTTGGTTATCTTGGTGTATTGCTTTAGGTTGCACTTCCTAATGTATCTCTTGATGAATTTTTGAGTATGGCACCTAAACTTGAAGTTTTTGCATGAATATTTTTGCTTTGGAATCTTGAATTTTTGGGAAATCATGGGAACAAACACATATGTGAGGTTCAATTGTCTTTTGTCTTGATTAAATGGATTATTTTTACCACATCAACACATCTTGTTTAAATTTCAAACTAAATGTTTGTCTTAGCTCTTTTTCATTCCACAGGGTCCATTATGTGAAAATCAAAGAGTCAAGGACATAGTTTCCCTAGGTTGACTTTGGAGAGAGTAAATTGAGATGTGAGCCCAAATATTTAGAAGCCTCTAAGGATAAATCCATAGGGACAAGCAATAATAATTGGAATCTTCAAAGATATTCACTCTTTCCAAAGGGTTTGAAATTTTGATGACTTGTTTAATGTTTTGTTTCAAAGTTTTAGATCCAAGCAATGTATTTGACTGACTCACAAATTGCACAATCCTAGGTTAGAAATGGCCATACTTGTTGAGTCCCCAGTTAGATTTCTCCAAACACTAAGACAAAGTGAACAGTTAGATATTTGATGACACTAACTCCCCTCCATGGCACACACTTCTTGGGACCACCAAATCTCAAAATCCTAAAGATCCAGAGACCTTAAGAATTTTTTCTGTTCTACTTTGAATATTACAAATGTGGGGCAGCTTCAGAATGACCATTCTTGCACCAACACACATTAAGGATTTTGGTCACTAAACAAATTGGTTCTTAGTTTGGATAGTCGAGGACATGGCACCTTGCGAGCATCCAACAAGCCACTAAAGGATTTAATCAATCCTACTAGGGGCTCTTATACTTTTTACAGTAGTACCTCATTCTGAAAGACATTGTACGACTAAGGCCTACATACCATGAGGACTTGACAACTTAGTCTTATCCATTTATATACTGTCTTGAGTGAAAAACTGGTTGTAGTCACCTTCGAGTTGTTCTTAGGTAGGCCCCTCTAAAGGCTAACAAAAGCGAGGGAGTATACTTGTAGTTCAACCCCCTAGTTTGCGTAAAGTGCAAGGAAGGAGCACACACGATGTCTCTTCCTCACACTAGCATTGGGGTTCAATTTTAGATCCAAATTGAAATGTGTGAGTGATTTTAGACAACCAATGTCAATGGAATGCTTTTGATTCTCAATATCTCCAAGTGGCACAAGAGAAGTGCATACACATTCTGTTGGATGTTGTGGTTGTGTTGCTGATATGTGGTTTTCATTGATGTCAACACTATTAGCATTGTTGTATTGAAGGCTGTATATGTTGAGGATATTGAGAAAATTGTTGAAGGAAGAGTTGCAGGTTGCCAGTGGAATAGTGTAGGTCAAGAAGGTGTTTTGTTCTATACGTTGAAGATCAGTTGTTGTGGACTAAAGGGTTTATTGTTGTGAGTATCTAGATCATCTACCAAAAGTTTCAGAGGTCCACATGAAGATTTGATCATGTTATGGGCAGTTGTGTTCTGACAATGTTTCTGTGGTCTCTGTCAGTGTTCCTGATTCAAGTTTATGTAATTTTGGTAATCTCAATTGTTGCGGATGCTTCTCTATTAGTTCTTGTTTCTTGTGGATGCTTTTAGATCATTCTCTATCTTCGTTGTACATCCGCGTTGATCGGTGTGCTCGTGGTTGAATATTTTTCTCATGTGTGTTCAAGTTTTCATGTTCTTGGCTGACATTATGGTTGTAATGTGTTGTGGATCCTTGGAGATTTAAATTTGAATATTTGGCGCTCTCGAGAATATTGTTTTGGGTCGCATCATAATATTAGCCGACTATGTTTAATTCGTATTAAAATTTATTTGTAAATTTGGGGCCGACATTGTAAACTTGTTTTATACTTTTGGCCAACGAAGTTGTTGATGTAAATCCAAGTTGCGGATATATAAGAATGGTTGTTTGAGAAAAGTTATAGAGTGAGTGAAGTGAAGAAAAGTTAGAGAAGAAAAAGTGTGTGAATATTGATCTATTCATTCGATTGAAGAGCAGAGTGTGAAGAATTTTGAGAGAAGTGTGAAGGAGTGTTTATGTGCTTAATTAGAACTGTAATCAAGATTTTGTGGAAGCTATTTTCTTAGTTCATACCTTGTGGATCTAATCCGAATTGCTTTGTAGTGTTGGGAAGTGAGCCCTTTAGTATTTGAGTAGTGAGCTCTAGGAAGTGTGCCTGAATGCATGTGCATTCCCATTATTTTTCATTATACTTTTAACAGGGTATAATATTGTGGACTAACATCCACCATGGATTTTCCCCTAACAGGGTTTCCACATAAAAATCTTGTTCTCTATGCTTGTGATGTGTTGATTGTTCAAGGTTTATTGTCCATTCATCAGATCTGAGATTAAGTTAAGTTTGAAAAGTTTAAATATTCTGTGACAACTGATTCACCCCCCCTCTTAGTTGTCTATCCTTGTTTTGCCAACACATTCAAATGACACAAATTGCAAAAAACTACAAAACAAAGAAATCAAAAGTTCTTTTTAATTCTGAAAAAAGAAGTAAATTCATTTTAAGCACCAAAAGCTAAGTGTGAATTTGTCTTGTTCAATTTTAGCCCAAAAGTAAAGTCTAGTAAGTTTCTAATGTTTAAATTGAGTCCAACTTTCACAAAGCTTGAGTTGATTGTTCATTTTAAGCCCAAAGTAATTCTAGTTGGTCCTAAAACAGAAAATGAAAAATAGGATTGGAAACCCTAAGCTATTACAATGAGCATTAAAAAATGATTTTAGGTCTCTAAGTCAATTTTCCTCCTCTTCCTACAAAGGCGACGCTAGGCAACAAAGGTGATGCTCTGCAACTGACAAAGGTGATGCTGAAAGTAGAAGTGGGGCTCTAATGAAATGCAAAGGCGACGCTCTATGGAAAATAGAGAGCACAAATGTGATGTAATAGAAATAAAAGTGACACAGTATCAGAGATGACAGACTGTCAGAAACTAGAAAGAGAAGAGAAAAGTCGAGAGGACAAAGGTGGCGCTCTTGCAAAGGCAAAGCAAAAAAAGCATGCAAAGGCAACATGATGTGGAAAAGGTAATGTTGGAAACAAAGGCGGCGCTCTATGTGCAAGCAAAGGCAACACTATATGCAAAAGTGATGTTGGATGATGCAGAGGCGGCGTCACTCTCTTGTAGCTGCAAAAAATAGTATTTTCAAGCAAAATTAACAAAATAAAATGGGTTGGCCCTCCTTCTAGTGCCCAAATGTGAACACAAAACCTGAAATAAGCTAACACAAGACCAGCAAACAATAGTTAATCATGTTAGAAACCCAAATCTAGCATTACCTATGAAATTCTTAGCTAAATCAAGAAGAAAACATGAAAATAAGAGCATAACAAACCAAAGACAATATGAAATCAACTTGAAATGTTCGTGTAGTTAATTATTTAATTACACTTTAGCATAAGTTTACTTAGGCATATTTTATTTCCTAGGTTAATTATTATCCTTATCTAGTTGAGCTATCTTTTTGCTCAAGATAAGATTAGGGTTGTACATGATTGCCCTTTTGAAGGCTTTTGTATTATTTGTAAAACAATTACTTTCAATAATTATTCTGGTTTTTTCTTGCACAACATTTGCTCTGAGGGTTTATAGAACATCTCTTCATTTTTGTTTTGAATATCTGTTGCATGTGATAGGTGATTGCTTGCAGGTGATTCTTGGGGACTGTGAAGTTGGTTTTTCAACTTCTACATGATATCAGAGCTCCAGAACTGTTGCTTCTTATTCGTGATATGAAGATATTCTCTCACAATGTCTTTTTCTATGCAAGGGTTTGAAGCCAGGCTATTTTTTTGTGGATCTGGGGGTACCCAATTTTTTTATGTATTTTTGGGCCAAACAGATGTCGCCATCGCGATCAGAGGGTCCAAAAACCCCAGAAATGCCTTTTGTTTCATCGATTTTGGCGAAAGTTGAAAAAAAGGCAAAAAAATTTAGCCCCAAGGCCATACGGCCCCTGGGCACACAGATCGAGGCAATTTTTTTTTAAAACGTGAAAAAAATAAAATAAAATTAAAAAGTGCTTGAAAAAAGCGCGCACAATTAGAAAGGCAAGTGCTGCCAAGTGGCCACCGTAGTGCCGCTCGACAGCCACCGTAGCATCGCCCAGCGGCCTGCTCCGCCCGGTCCGTCGCTCCCTTGTAGCTCATGCGGGCTTAAGACCAGAGCTCGTGGTCATATTAATGCCCATGAGCCCAGACTCCCAGCCCCCGTCGGCCATCGAGCTCCAGCGCTTGGTTACATTGTCGACTAAGGGCTCCGCCCAGGAACCAGCCGTCAGCACCCTAGTCTTGCATGCAACCAGGGGCTCTGATTTTTTAGCCCTGGGTGCTAAACTTTTGCCTCTATTTAGTGAGAAGTGCCTTTTTATAGGCCTTTTTTTAATTTTCTCAAAACTTGGGCAAACAAAGGTATTTTTTTGCAAACAAGATATCATCGAAAAGCTGGTTCGATGATCTTCGCAGTGGTGGTGGTTTGATTTTTTGATTTTTCCATTTTGTTGCCTTTTTACGCAGTCAAAGTTAGATGATGGTTTTTGCACTCTAGGGGGCATAAATTTTGTGTCCGAGCTCCATTTTGCACAAACAAATAGGCGCCAAAAAACTGGTTCAGTGCTTTGCACAATGATTAGACTTATTTTCCCAGATTCTGCCCTAGGTATATTTTATTCAAAATTTTGTGTTTTCATAGTTTGCTTAATTACTTGGATGTTTTGGCACTTGGGAACCTCTTGTTTGCGTTATTAGGTTCTATTTCATTTGATCTACATGCTGTAAGGTCAGTTTTCTCAGATTTTTTAATTTGAAGAGTTATCATAGGTTTTTCTACTCACCCTTTAGTTGTAATTCTGGAATGGGGTAATTATGAGTCATGGGCAAAGGGCATACTTACACATTGTAGGTGGCTTAATATTTTTCCTTAGTTGTATGATCTCATACTTGAACTAGCCACTTTAGATGGAAAAATAGCTTGGGATATCATTAGAGATCACATAGTAGGACTTATATTGTCTACTGTTGATGATGACACTGTGTAGGCTATATCGGACATTGATTGTCCCCACCCACTTTGGACACGTCTTTGGGAGATCTATGGAAACCCCAATCTCTCTCCATTCCCAAAGGATCCTACTTCAGATTGTCTCTTACCCATTTCTTTGAGAGATAATACACCCTTTGATCATGATACTTTAGAGGAGCTTGAGTATTTAGACACCCTTACATGTTTCGATGGATTAGAGGCTTGTCTCATAGTTCCTACTCTTCAAACTGAGATTATACATGTATCATCCATTGTTCCTGATGACATCAGTATCGCCACATTGGCCCCTATGGATTCAATTCTACATCATGACCATCTTGTTCATTCATTATCTGCTACATCATGGGATTCTTATCTTGCAGACACATTATTGTTTGTTGAGTCTCACACTGTAGATCTTGAGGATTATTTTGAGGACATTCATCTCCTCTACCTTGACAGTCAAGTTATCACTATACGCCCACCATTATCCGTGCTTTCAGAGGTTGCATTTTAGGATTCTCCACATTAGTTTGGATTTGGCATCATTTGTTTCAGTTCAGACAGAGAGATTCTTTAGCATCCTATCATGGCACACATCTTGAGACAGATTGGTTCATCACTCTTCACAGGGTTTCTTCGACATTTTCCTTTGGATCCGTTTCTTCCCAAGGGGAGGAATATTATCTGCCACTTAAGGATCTCCTTTTGGATCCTACATCAGGCATCTACCATTGCAACATGATTTTCTTCATTGTGGGGGGGCCTTCTTGTCTCTTTATATCTTTCCTATGGAGACCATTGTATATGTACTTATATGATAGAAGCTGTCTATGGGGGGAATCATGTAATCCACCTCCTATCCTTCTTTCATTAGTGCATTTCATTCTTTTCTTTTCTCTCTTTTGGGGGGGAGTTTTGTTCCCATGAGGTTTTCTCCATTTCTCCACTTTATATAGATTGCATTTGTAAATGAGTACCTGATTAGGCCTTGTTTCTGGGACTCATCTCTTGCATAATAATTTTCTTCTCCCTAAGTTGCACTTATGGGGGGGTGTTGGTGTAATTAATTATTTAATTACACTTTAGCATAAGTTTACTTAGGCATATTTTATTTCCTAGGTTAATTATTATCCTTATCTAGTTGAGCTATCTTTTTGCTCAAGATAAGATTAGGGTTGTGCATGATTGCCTTTTTGAAGGATTTTGTATTATTTGTAAAACAATTACTTTCAATAATTATTCTGGTTTTTGCTTGCACAATATTTGCTCTGAGGGTTTACAAAACATCTCTTCATTCTTGTTCTGAATATCAGTTGCATGTGATAGGTGATTGCTTGTAGGTGATTCTTGGGGACTGTGAAGTTGGTTTTTCAAATTCTACATGAAATAGGTAAACTTTCATCCCATAGGGGGATTGGTGCTCCTTTGATGTGGAAAGAAGCCCTTTCCCAATCCCTTTGATAAGATTTGATGATGTTGATGATTCAAAGTGCATGAGTTAACTCTAAATGATGATAAAACTAGCTTAAGATGTGATGGAAATGGATGAAAATTCCTATAATAAGAATGCTCTAACTTTTGGATCCATATTGTGTAGAGGAGGCTTCTATTTATAGAACTTAAGGGTTGAAAAATGAGAGAAATTGGTGAATGTGGGATAAAAAGGGAGCCAATGAGAATGTGACACTTGTTACAAATCTATTAGATGAGAGTGGAGCACATTTTGGGGAATGTGTTGAGTAAAGGTGGATGTAAGAGGACTAAATGAGAATGGCTGAGGATTTGAAAGGTTGTAAGAAGAAGTAAATGAATATGGTTGAAGATTTGAAAGGATGTAAGAGGAGTTAATGAATGTGTAAAAATATTTTGAAATCTTTGGAGGGAAATTAAATGGAGAGGTAGTTGGGAGGAATATTCCTTGGAATATGCCATTGTGAGGATAAATAGAGGAATTAGATAATTAAAAGAAATTAATTTCATGTGCAACCTGGTTAGTTGACCATGGGTTGATTTAACTCTTGAGGAGTTAAAAGCTGGAGGATTTATTAATGATGATTAGAAAGTGATTTAGAGTTAATTAATTCAAAATTAATTAACCTGGATGGGTTAGGGGATTGTGACATTTGATTTGATTTATTTAATCAAATGAGAGGACTTTGGGGGGATTTAATTAAATGTTTTGATTTATTTAAATATGATGAACATTAATTAGAAGAAGGGTGAATTAATCTAATAAATTTAATTATTTGATTAATATTAGAAAGTGTTGAATTTAACTAAATAATGCTAATTATTTAATTAATTGGTTAGTTTGAAGTGATTTAGGAAGAAATTGTGTTAATTAATTAGAATCAGATACATAATATCAATCCGGTTTATTTTAAGTGTTTACATCTTCATCAATAAATCACGTCTCTCTTTTTCTTCATGTCCTCCAAAGGACTCTTCTACTACAACTTCCTTATACTCACATCCATTTTTATAATAACATTCAAAAAGATTAAACTTTTCATCAACTACTTTCATTGTTGCAATTCTTTCTTCTTTGTCACTCGTCATATCAGTCAAATACAAATCAGATTTGGTTCTAACCTCATAAAAATATGATATTTATATTTTCCTTACCACTGCAACATAATTTTCAGCTTCCTCATATCCATCCATCCATCCCATTCATGACATTCACATGCAAACCAAAATCATCAATGAACTCACAAAATGCAAGTTTTACCTTTTCTTTAACTGCTGCAACTTGGTTTTCCATTTCTTCAATGTCCTCCATTTTTCTAAACTCTTTTGTTGATGAAACAACCTCTTTAATATTTTCTGCACTTTTCTCCTCCTCATCCTTTACTACAATCTCACCATCTTTCTTCATATTATTCTCAAAGTATACTTCTGCAATATTTTCTCCATCATGTTCACTTGCATACACAACAATGAAAAACCTGTTAACTTTCTTCTTTGACATTTCGTCAAACACTTTCCACACACTCTCAATATGCAATCTCTCAAGTATAGATTATGTCACACTCGGCGATCTGTTTACACACAAATTACACATATTCTACGCCCAGGTCTTGGTGCAAACTGCCTCATGTTCGACGCTCTTCCTACACACTCAAGAACTCTTGCTCTGATACCACTAATGTAAGAGGGTATGATACAACTACTCTCAACAAAATAAAATGCATTGGAAATGCAACAAATTAGTTTTTAAAATTTGCAACATGAACATTAGTTTGTTCATTCAAAATTGCCTGCAACAACTACAAAATATTCTCCAAATTGATTTTACCAATATTGCAGCATCTTGGGCTGATAAAATTAGTCTCAAAACTGATATTCAAACCAATAATCAACCTTCACCAATTTTATTTACTCATCATAAAATAGGATTGATCTAAACACCCAATTTATGCAAGCAAAATCATAGAAATTCTCATTGAAATTTAAAACAACATTACAAAACAATAGGCCAAGAATATTGGCTCCTCATTACATAATCCCAATATTATTTAGGTATGATATTAGACCTAAAACAATAGTGTAGTACAACAACATATGGTTTCCACAAGCCTTCCTCAAACTCTCCAACACCTGCAACAATAAACCACTCTTAACAATCACACCCTTCAATCTACAACTGTTGATGATGCTTGTGCCTATGTAAACCAACTCCAATCTGCAACAACACCTTCAAAAACCCTTCCCTGGAGATATACTATGCCCTTCCCATGTCTTTTTCTTCAATCTGGAAAGAGAGCTCTCAAAAATGTTTTGATTTTTCCTTTTTTTCTATCCATCTTTCCTCATGAAATGAAATTTGAGTGCATTTGGAGGAATTTCATCACATTCGAAAACCCACTCTCAAAAATCAACGCCTACCTCCAAAAACTCTCCAATGAGATTAAATTTCATTAATAAAATAGAATAAAATATGCCATTCAAAATCCAAGACATGTTGTGAGTGGATGGCAATGCTTTTAATGCATTCTTGCTTTCTTGAATAAAGCAAAAATCTATTTTTTCAAAACTAGGCATCCACCTCCAAAATCCCTATTTTTTAGATAGAATTTTGAATTGGGAGTTACAAGTCAATTTGGAGGTCTCCAAGAAACCACACACCCTCTCTTGCTTTTTCAAGATTTTTCATTTAAAACATATTCTCCACTATACCACCTTATCCTGTTTTGACCCAAATTTACTCCAACTTTGAAATTTGAATTTACAACATGGAATAACATCAAAATACACAAAAAATATGAAATTCAAAGCACACCAAAAATTGAAATTAAAATCAAACCCCTTTTGTTGACACAGGATACCCACCATGCCATGGATGCTCTTGCATCAAACACCCACGGTAGAATTTTTCTTTGAGCTTGGTATCACAAAATGAAACTCAATGGTAGAACCATCCTTTCAGGTTGTAGACAACCCTCAAAAAAATCCATTACTAAAATTGGTACCTCCAACGAGTTCTTTATTTTCTTCCAACATCTAGTTGGAAAAAGCTTCCTTCTTTGACAACCCTGCTCTACACTGAACCTCCTGAATGTGGAATCAATTCCACTATAAAACAAAAAAATCCTCAAAGTGTAACTCAAATTCTCCTATAATCTTATGGGATTGAACCCACCATAGTCTGGCCACCTCCACCAAAATGCATCAGCACTAAACTCTGCAACACCATGCAAATCCTTCTCTACATATCAATCATCACTAGCAAATTCTTCCTGAACTATCTCACTTGAATTCACTAAATTATCCAACTAAACATGAAAATAATTAATAAGAAAGTTTTTTACCTTCTCATTACTTTCTGCAACATCACTCGCAACCTCATCAAATCTCACATTAAAATATGATTTTACCTCATTGCCTTCTGCTGCAACTTTTGCTCTACCTGCAATCAACACATTCTACTTTGCCTCTACTTTTGCAATCTTCATCAATAAATCATGTCTCTCTTTTTCTTCTATGTCCTCAAAAGGTGTCTCTTCTATTGCAACTTCATTATACTCACATCCATTTTTATAATAACATTCAAAAAGATTAAACTTTTCATCAACTACTTTCATTGTTGCAATTCTTTCTTCTCTATCACTCGTTATATCAGTCAAATACAAATTATATTTGGTTCTAACCTCATCAAAATTTGATATTTCTCTTTTCCTTACTATTGCAACATAATTTTAAGCTTCCTCATATCCATCTATCCCATTCATGGCATTCACATGGAAATCATAATCATCAATGAACTCACAAAATGCAAGTTTTACCTTTTCTTTAACTACTGCAACTTGGTTTTCCATTTCTTCAATGTCCTCCATTTCACTAAACTCTTTTGTTTCTACTGCAACCTCTTTAATATTTGCTGCACTTTTCTCCTCCTTCTCATCCTTTACTACAATCTCACCATCTTCTTCATATTATTCTCAAAACATACTTCTGCAATATTTTCTCCATCATGTTCACTTGCATACACAACTATGACAAACTTGTTACCTTTCTTCTTTGACTTTTTGTCAAAAAATTGCCACAAAAGGTAGGTTGAAATGAAAAAAGCTTTGTAGTTGGGGTTCTCTCGTGCGAGGGTTTTGGTGGTGTGTTCTTCCGCATTCCGTGGAGGAGGCTCAACCCTCCTCCACGATCTCTCATCGTTCCTTGGGCATACAGTTGTATTTGGCCGTGGCGCTTAGTTTATCTCGGTTGTAACAGTTGTTTGTGAGGTGTGACCTCAACCCTGTGTTGACGGTGGTGACTCAACCCACCCATATGTGGGTGCTCTGAAGGGTGATCATTTGATGATGCCAAGGGATACAGAACCCCCTAATGGATCACCTAATATCCCATCCAAATCCAATGAGAAGGTGGAGGCTTCTAAATCATCCCAAGACATGGTTGCGGGAGACAGAAAACAATTGTTGTAGGGAGCCAAGTTCAACATTGAAGAAAGTGCTAGCGTGCAGTGCAATGGAGAGCAGGAACAAGGTAAGCATGCCTTGACTTTTCCATTGAAAATTGTTCTTGTTCCTAACAAAACCCTAGATGAGGCTATTGAAAAGGAAGATGCTAGATTGATTAAAACGACAATTTTCTTTGCAGTTGTCAACCCTAATAGGGTTCCGACTAGAAAATACATGGAGGAATGGTTTAATAATGTTTGGGAAAGAAAGTTAGGACTGTAATTTTATTATTATTGAATGATTCATAAAGGATTATTTGTTGTTTTTTTCAATAATCAAAAATCCCAAATGGACGTAACCTCTAAACAATTTTGGAATAATGGTAATGTGGTCTTCCGTGCTTTGGCATGGAACCCGGAGGCTATGGAAGACGAGGTGTTGGCCCTCTCGAGCCCTCAGTGGATAATTATAAAATGGGTTTCGCCCCGCCTCTGGAAATTTGTTCCGCTCCTGCTTGAACCCTGTGGTTCTATTTTGAAGGTGGATGATACCAAATCCCCACTTCCCCATTTTGATGCTCAAGTTTTAGTGTCATTATTGTCGAGTTTGGATTTACCAGAGGTGTTGGAGATTAAATTAAAGTCTGTAAATATTAAATGTGAAATTGAATTATTGGGTGGGTTGAACGCTTGTTATCTTTGCAGACACAAGGGCCATATATGAAGGAATTGCCCTTTAATTAAAAATAGAACCAATAACAAGACCACCCTGGGTGGAGGTGGTCAAAATAAAATGCAACCCTCTGATTTTGAAGGGTGGAATGATAGAGATGTAAATAATGAGATGGGTATTGAGGGTCGTGACCCTACCCCGCAACAGCTCGATGAGAAATATGCCCTCGCTAATTCTAAAGCCAACACTAATAGAAAGAATAACCCTCTACAAATGGAGAGTGCAGAGACAAATAAAAGCAATAATAATGCTTCGAGAGTGGAAGAAATTTTCTCCTCTCTTAAATAAATTAGATAATAGCATAATAAAAGAATAGGATGAAACCCGTAAGGGTGGAATAGAATATATTGACATAGAACTCATAAAAAAATATGATCAGTTGCAAAATACTCCAAAGCTAAATGCTCAACAGTTGGCAGTTATGAAGTTAAGACAACCAAAAGAAACCCAAGATACTAATCCCAAACCGAGTAAGGAAATTTACACCTTCAACTCCAAATATTTTAAAGAAAATCAATTGGTGGAATCCCAGAAAGAGTCTGGCGCCCTGGAATTTAGAGATGAACTGCCCCTCCAATCCTTGGATGATGGAAATGTGATTCCAGACAAGGGTGGTTTCCCTTCTTTGTAGTCCCTCACTCAAGATGATATGCCCATTGCTCGCCCCGACTCTAATCTAGGAGCTACCCGTCTGGATTGAGTTGAGGGAAAATTGGACAAGTCTAGTTCTTTCAATAATATTTCCTTTGTAGTTGGAAATCAAAAGGTTGATGAAATTATGATTCCTAAATTGGGAATGGATCTTGTTAACCCCCTGAGTGGAGTGGTTAGTTCGAATGGGTTTGCTTCACCATTAGGAATGGAATCTGCAGATGAGCATGGCTTACTTTCTACTAAGGATACCTCTAAAGGTGAGGATAATCCCATGGAGGTTGTTGTTAAAAAACTCAGAGATACAAAAAGAAGAAGGGGTTGGAGTCTAGTAAACCCTTCCAAGATAAAGATTTAAATTAGCATCAAAAGGACAAGAGGAAAAATTTGAGTGGAATTCTCCCCCCCAATGCTAAGAGAATGGAGTCAAACTATACTACCTAAATGTTTTGACAATTTTAAGAGTGATAAAGGATCTACACCAAGTGAAAAATCATAATGGAGTTAAATTGCATCTCCTGGAATGTTAGGGGCTTGGAGTCCCTTGAAAAAAAACATATTGTAACAAGGTTTTTAATGCAAAAGAAGGATATTGACTTTGTTCTGTTGCAGGAGGTCAAGGCCACTAGCTTTACCTTAGATACCAGCTTAAGGGTCATTTGGAAAGAGGCATCACAATTTGTTACAAAACATGAGAGAGGGAAAGAGGGTGCGATGATCTTGTTGGCTAACAAGTGGGCCCAATTCGTTGATGGTCTCTCCTTGCAATCAGGAAGTTTGGTTAACAATCAAGAAAGAAGACTATGTTTTGGTGTTTGTGTAGTGTATGCTCCTAATGATTACAATGAGAGGATCCACCTCTGGAATTGGATGGGTACATTGCAAGACATTACATGGGTCATTGGTGGGGATTTCAATTTTATTGAGAGGGAAGAAGATAAATGGGGAGGTTTTGGATTTGAGTGGAAGGGGAATGAAAGATTCTATTGGCAAAGGATGAGATCCAAACTCAAGTTAGAAGACCCCATTGAAGGGAAAAAGAAGGATTCTAAGACCATCTAGTTTACATGGTATAATTCCCAATAGGGTGGCCAAAGAATCTATTGTATACTTGATAGATTCTATATCAATAGTTCCTTTTTCTCGGCTTCTCTAGTGAGTCCTAGATGCAGGGTTGAAGTTTCTCCATTCTCCCTCTCTGATCATCATCTGATAAGAGCTAAATGTTATCTTAAACATGGTGCCTCTAAGATTTCCAAAGGCAATGGTATTTTTTGTCTTAACACTACTCTTCTCAAAGACATTGATTGAAAAAATGCTATTTTATGTCTAAGACAGATTAATAAATGGATGTAACAAAATATCACTCATACAGATAGATGGAATCTGAATACTAAAGGTTGTAAAACCTTGTTTCAGACCATTGGAAAAAAGAAATCCAAGGATCGTCGAAATGAGGAGTCCCTCCTTCAAGACAAACTCTTACAAGCAGAGGTAGAGCTGTAATCAAACCCTAGAGATGAAGATCTCACAAACAGGGTGACTTTGGCCAAGTGCTCCCTTAGGAAACTACAAAATGATAGAGTCAGAGGCCTAAGGGTCAAAGCAAAGATGAACTGGCTTGAAAATGGGGACAAAGGTACTAAGTTATTTTTAGATTCATAAAAGAGAAATAGGTCGGTGAACAAATTGATCAACTTACTATCAATGATGCCACTGTAAGCAATCTTGAGGAAATAAGGACTCAATTTTTCCTTTTTTATAAAAATCTCTTCTCCTGTGATGGTGAGACAGATGTCAATCTCAAGGAAAGACAATATATTGAAAAAATTATACCTAAAAAGGTGAATGCAGAGATGGATGATGAACTTGGTAAGGATGTCACTGTGTAGGAAGTCAGAAGGGTTATCCTTTCTCTTAAAAATGATAAATCTCCAGGAGTCGATGGCCTCCTTGTAGAGTTCTATAAATCCTTTCTGGATTGGGTTAGTGATGATCTTCTCCTTGTATACAAGGAAGCATTTGAGAAGGGAACTCTTGGCAGCAAAATTAACAATGGGTTGATCAAATTAATTCCTAAGGAAGGAGACAAAACCCTTGTCAAAAATTGGAAACCCATAACGTTGCTTAATGTATCATACAAAACTCTAGCTAAGATTCTGGCTGATAGAGTGGCTCTTGCTCTCCCTTCAATTATTAACTCTACTTAGACTGGATTTATAAAAGGGAGATACATTCTTGAAAATTTGATCACTAGTTGGGAGGCCTTGAACTAGGAAAAAATTATTGGACAAAATGTTGCAATGCTGTTATTAGATTTTGAAAAAGCCTACGATAGAATTGAGTGGGGTTTTGTACTATTAATGCTAAAGGCCTTTGGATTTTCTGATTCATTTTGTCATATAGTCAAAACTCTTTTTTGTAATGCTATTGCTCAAGCTGAAGTAAATGGAATTCCATCTCAGGAAATTTTACTTGAAATGTCTATAAGACAAGGGTGTCCTCTTGCCCCGACTCTCTTTGTAATTGCATTAGATGCGCTACACTATGTACTAAGGGAAAATTAATCCATTCTGAAAATCAGAGGTGTTAGACTGCCAAATGAGAATGATCTCCTTAAGCTCCAATTTACAGATGATACATCAATTTTATTATCCTTGGAAGAAGCCAACCTATCAAATTTATTAGGCAAGTTGGATGTTTTTTTGTCTTACCTCAGGAGCCAAAATTTCTCCCTCTAAGTCTCATCTCTTGGGTTGGATAGAGGTGGCTCCTAACTGGATTAATAAATATGGTCTCCAATGGGGGGGCCCACATAAGATTGTGAGATATTTTGGCATCCCATTTGCAGTAGATCTTAATATCAAGGAAATGTGGCATTGGGTTAGAGATAAGATTGAAAGGAATATTTCCAAGTGGAATGGGTAGTTTTTATCATTGGTTGGGAGAATTCAAATTTTCCAAAAGATATTGTCCTCTTATAGTATCTACTTTGCTTCAGTGTGGTTTTTCAATTCTTATCAGATTAATGAAATTCAAAAAAAGATAAGGACATTTCTTTGGTCTGATGGTAAAGGCAAAAGGAAGCAACACTCGGTGAGTTGGGAGTGGTGTACAGTGGAGAAAGCTAAAAGAGGTTTTGGATTAAAATATCTTAGACTGCAGGGTATTGCATTGGCTACAAAATGGGTTCTTGGTGCTCTGGAAGGTGACGAGCCTTGGAAAGTGTTGGTTAGACAGATCATTATTAATGCTACTCATAAACATGCTAAGGCCTAGAAGTCTTTACCTTTCAGTGATATCCTTAGTAGGAAGGAAACCGTATTACCTACTAGTTCTAATGTTTTTAGGACTATTTGGAAGGCATGGGAAATAATGAAGACTTGGCTCACTAACTGCCACTTTACCTCAGGGGACAATGGGACCATTCTGATCAATAGATCTATTTGTTAGAATCTTGAACATAATGGGAAACCCTTGGCCTTAATTCAGGGGTGCTCTACTAAGAGCTGGGCTTGCAAAGGAATTCAATGTTTTAAACATATTTTGAAAGATGACAGAATCAAAAGCTAGAATGACCTGTGCTCCAAATATAATATCTCCTACTAATTGGAGGACTTATTCAGTTCTCAGAGAAGCCTGTAATAAGCTACAATTTTCTATAAAATATAATGATGAAAGTACTCAATACATGGACTTTCAGTGGAAAAACGATAATAATATACTGAAAACAAAAGTTAAGGATATGTATTCCATGCTCACTGAACATATTGATCTAATAGATCATTTAAATCAACTCTGGAAGGTTAACTGGAATAAAAATTGTTGGCAATCAATTTTTCAAATTAACTGGTCGAAACAGTTAGAAGCTAAGATTGCATGTTTTAGATGGTTACTTATCTTGCAAAGGTTGCCGTTCATAACCAATTTTAATGACATTGATATCTGCGGTCTTTGTAGAACTCCTGAAATGATTAAACACATTTTTTTTATTGCATTTTTGCTAAGGAAATTTGGGAAATGTTTTGTGCTAATCAAGACATTTGGGACACTAATAGATAGCCACTTCTTGAGAAGATTCTTTTTCAAAATTCAAAAATGGGAGACTGCTACATTATTCTAGTTATTCTTTTCTTCTATTATTCTTTGGTCCATCTGGAAGGCTAGAAATGAGGATAGATTTCAAGAGAAAAGGAGGGTGCTTACTGAGTCTTATAGAAGACTCATATTCCACAATGTTGTCATGCAGGTTTATATCACTATGGAGCTTTCCAAGGATAAATTTTGGCACTACCTTGAGAATGGGAAGGTTACTATTGATATTATGGAGGCTCGATATGGGCATATGTGGCCAGAGGGCCACCTAGGGGTTGATTTCTTTCTGAGGGCTCTTCATGCTTTCAGACAAGATATTGCAGGTTGTTAGAGTAAGAAGGAAGGTAACATGTATCTGGTTGTGCAGCCATCCATTGATAAATAGAATGTAGCTAAAGATTTGTTGGCACTACGTAATGGAAGTGATGCTCCAAAGAATCAATAGTGATATGATTCTGGCACCTTCATATCCTTTTATTTTGCAATGTTTATAAATGCTATATAGTGCTAGTATTTATATAGCTTGACATTATACTTTGATGTACTTTTGACATTCTGTTACAAGTTTATGATGGCATCTTGATCATCTGCTGATGAAAACACTTTGCTAATTTTGTAATGGGCTAGTATAGGTGGGGTTAATATACTGTAATTATCTGGGCTTGGTTTTTTGTAAATGGGGGATTTATATTTTGAAAATGTACAGGGGGTTGGTGATGGAAAGTTAACTCGGATATGCTACTCTTTTTGATATGCATCTTCTGTTCACTCTATAATTAATATAAAAAAACTTTCCAAACACTCTCAATATTCAATCTCTCAAGTATAGATTGTCTCACACTCGGAAATCTATCTACACACAAATCACACACATTCTACCCCTAGGTCCTGGTGCAAACTGCCTCACGTTTGGTGTTGTTCCAAACTCCTGCTCTGATACCACTAATGTAAGAGGGTAAACACACATACCCACTTTTTCATACAACTACTCTCAACAAAATAAAATGTATTGGAAATGCAAAAAATCAGATTTTAAAATTTGCAACATGAACACTAGTTTGTTCATTCAAAACTGCCTACAACACCTACAAAATCTTCTCCAAATTGATTTTACCAATATTGTTGCCTCTTGGGCTGATAAAATTAGTCTCAAAACTAATAGTCAAACCAATAATCAACCTTCACCAATCTGATTTACACACCATAAAATAGGATTGATCTAAACACCCAATTTATGCAAGCAAAATCATAGAAATTCTCATTGAAATTTAAAACAACATTACAAAACAATAGGCCAAGCCTATTGGATCCTCATTACATAATACCAATATTATTTAGGTATGATCTTAGACCCGCAACAATGGTGTATTACAACAACATATGGCTTCCACAAGCCTTCCTCAAACTCTCCAGCACATGTAACCATAAACCACTCTCAACAATCACACCCTTCAATTTGTAACTGTTGATGATGCTTGTGCCTTTGTAAACCAACTCCAATCTACAACACCACCTTCAAAAACCCTTCCTTGGAGATATACTACGCCCTTACCATGTCTTTTTCTTCAATCTAGAAAGAGAGCTCTAAAAAATGAATTGATTTTTCCTTTTGTTCTATCCATCTTTCCTCATGAAATGAAATTTGAGTGCATTTGGAGGAATTTCATCACATTCCAAAACCCACTCCCAAAAATCAATGCCTACCTCCAAAAACTCTCCAATTAGATTAAATTTCATTAATAGAATAGAATAAAATATTCCTTTCAAAATCAATGATATGCTGTCAGTGGATGAAAATGCTTTTAATGCATTCTTGCTTTCTTGAATAAAGCAAAAATCTAATTATTCCAAACTAGGCGCCCACCTCCAAAATTCCTAGTTTTTAGGAGTTATGAAATTTCAAATTGGGAGTTACAAGTCAATTTGGAGGTCTCCAAGAGACCCACACCCTCTCTTTTTCAGGATTTTTCATTTAAAACATATTCTCCACTATGCCACCTTATCCTGTTTTGAGCCAAATTTACTCCAAATTTAAAATTTGAATTTACAACATGGCATAACATCAAAATACACAAAAAAATATGAATTTCATGAGAAAAATATGAAATACAAAGCACACAAAAAAATTGAAATTAAAATCAAACCCCTTTTGTTGACAGATGATACCCACCATGCCATGGATGCAATGACAACCATCTCAATAATTGGTATCAGAGCTTGGGTTAAGGGTTGGAACCTCTCGCTTGTGCTAGGGGGGATTGTTGCAAGGTGTGTTCCCTTGGTATCCTTGTGATGTGCAATGTAGTGCTGGGGTTAGTGACATGGCTTAATCGCCTCCCATGGATTCATTAACTTTGGCAGTTGTATCGAGCATTAACAAGTCAATATTTTGGCACAATGAAAACTATCTATGCAACACCATTGCTATTCCAACTGATTTTGATGGTCATGTAAGCTGATAATGATAGTGAGAGATTCCATTAAAAACTATGTAGGGTCATATGTATGTCAAAATGAGAAGTCCCCAAATGATGTTAATAAGAAACACTCTTGTTAGATATGGATATATACTTATTCTTTATTTTGTTAAGGATAATTTATAAGTACTAATCTGAAAATGCAAATGGAAACAAAGCAAGCATGCAAGTTACTATTTCAAACTACCATAAACCTTTAGATAGAGCTCAAGAATGAAAGAAAAACAAGATAATAACACTAAAACAAGCATGAAATGTTACCATAATCCTCCATTGTCGAATGATTTACTCCTTGAATGATTGGGATGCGGTTGCTTTCTTTGCTTGAAGATGACCAATTTGATAACACGTACTTAGTATAAGTGATAATGGATTCATTTGGATGAGAGGATGCTTGGATTTATAGATTTTGGGAATGGGGAATGGATGGCCAAAATCTGATTAAGATATCAAGGGCACAAATAATTGTTGAGAGGAATTCCTTAGGATCTAGGAGAGGATGAAGGTACTTAGAATTTGAATGGATAAGATTAACTTGTAACCAAATTTAGTATGTAGTTGTGAGCATGAGGGAAATTAGGGACAGGTGCACCTAAGAATGCTATAACTTTGGGATGTGTTGAGAGAATAATGAGAACATAAGGAAAAGTGTTCTTAAGTGCTCAATATTCTTGGAATTTGTTAAGAGAATAATGGGACCATACAAAAAAGTGTTCCTAGGCACCCGTTATTCTTGGAAGTGGTGAGGGAACATAGGCTTTATTAAATAATAATATTATTTAATTATTTCAGCCACATGGGTGAGGTGGATAATAGGTGGAAATAGGTATTTATTTATTTTGAGAGATGAAAAAGGTGTTAAATTAAGTAATATGATTATTTAATTTAGGTGGTGGACTTTAGGTGAAAGTGATATTTCCTAAGTTAATTAGGACTAGGTCATGGGATGTAGGCCTAGGTGGTGAAATTAGTTGATTAAGGATTAGGTGATATGTTTACTGATGATGAATAAACCTAGGGAATATTTCAGGTGTCTACACAATCTACACGCATACTCCCAATATTTATAGTTAAAGGTGTTAATGGTTGAAATTCAAATTCTAGCAGTGAAGACCTCAATGCAAATGTACTTGCTATAAATTTCATTAAACTATGTAATCTGAACACATCAAAATTGCCCCCTCTTCACACACATGCCACAAAGAGGAACTAGTCTGCCTCTGTGTGAGCCCTCCAAGTAGGTTGATTAGGTCCAAAGTTAGTGTGCAACCAAATATAGGATAAAAAGTGGTCAATGGAGACCATAAAGAACCTAAAAATTATTATATAGAATGCCCTTCAAATAGGCCAATCTGGCTAATAAAAATATAGTTTGCAATAATGTTTTGACCAAAAATAAAGAAATTTGTAGGGGGCGATCCTACCCTCTACAATTTTTTTGTTACAAATTTTACAAATAATTCATATGGTATGAAATTTTAAGATTTTGTACAAAATTGTATAAAATTCATACTATATGGTAGGCTGTACACCAAAAAAATGAAAAAAATTAAATTTATCATTTTTGAAAAAATTAAAGGTAATTCTTTGTTTCATAGGCCTTTCAGACGCAATGACAATATACATTTGGCTCCACATTGCTTCGTCGATATGACTTAGTGTTGGATTCACCAAAAATGGGAAGGAACTTGCGATTCAACACTTTGATACCATGTTGGAGCAACAAAATGTGAATGCAAAATTCAAGAACTTCTACAAAAGAATCAAGCACAAAAAATTAGCCAAGAAACTATCATAAAATATGTGTATGTACAATGATCTCTTCTTGTATAAGCAAGATAAAGAGGAAGTACAAAGACAAAAAACAAAGACTGACTAGCCCTCCAAGAGATGTGACACATGTAGAACACTTTGGACAAGTGTCAGAGCATGTGTCGTGTTTATGAGGTGAGACAACTAAACCACTAAGTGAATCTAAGCTAGTTTGAATATGACTATTAGGTTTAGAAACTAGATAAATGACAACTAGATGTATAAAGACACTTGTCACACTAACATATGTGAGAACTATGAAGATAAAGACTATAAAATAGTCATGGGAGCAAAACTAGTAGACAATATGTGACCTAGAAGTGGTTGATGAATATTGATAAGGAACATAGCAATATCAAAATCCTCTATGATTTATCTTATTTCACTATTGTGTTCAATATGAATGATATTAGTGATTTAATCAAATATCACAACTTTTAATTTTAACTTTATGAGAGGTCTTAGTTTCTCTTCTAGGGGTATTATAGGGAATTTTAGGTTTCTTAGTATTGGAGGTTTTCAACGCATGATAATATAAGAAGTATGTCCGTTAGCATAGTGGAACTCACTCAATTGACATGATCATGAAGTAACATTGAGATGAATTTATTTCATTATAAAGATATGATAATAATCTCTTGAAATTTATAAAATAAGCTTGATAAGATATTCTCGAAAGAGAAAAGAATTTTGATCTAAATGAAACAATTACCCTCACACAATCAAAACTCTCACATATTGTCTAGATGAAAAAACTCACACAATCAAATCCAAAAATCATTGCAAATAGAACAATTACCCTAAATAATAATTTGATATAAAGAAAAAGTAAAAATGATAAAAAACTCATTTTCTAAATATTTATTTTAAAATTTCATATTTATATTAATACAATATTTATTAGAAAGTTTCAAATTAAATTAAAATTTTAAATTTTAAATAAATTTTTCCAAATATTTTAAAAATTATATTCGTTAAATTTTTAATTTTTTAATATATTTTTTTAATTTTAAAAATGTGGTCGTGAAGTCCTCTTTTTGCCATATTTTCTAAACTTAAAATCTTTACTAAGGAAAAAAAGTGACTTCTCTTCATCATTCTTTTGATTTTGATTTTTGATTTTATTTTATTTTTGACTTTGAGCCTTTTTTGTCAAAATCAAAAAAGGAAAAGAAGATATATTTTCCATCATATGTTGCATTTTCATGCCTTAGAATTCTTCAACAATATTATTGTTGCAAGTGTATTTCTTTGATTTTCTCCATTTATCTTATTTTAGTACACACATTGTGACTTTTTTTAATGTAAGAACATGAAAATTATATATTAAGAACATGAAAATTATATATTGCATGAATTAGTTATAGATGTAAATTAAATTTTAAGTTTTTATTTTTAATTTGTGATGTTTTATAATAATAAAATTTGAAAACTCATGTTATAATTGTTTATATAAAATTATTAAATTAATATTTATTTAAATTAAAATTAATATAAATATCTTAAATATAAATTTATTTAAAATGATTAATATATATTATATCTTAAATATTATCAATATTTTACTTTATATTTAACAATGATTTTATTTTACTATTTATTTTATTTTATCTAGATTGTTTACTTTATTTTATTTGTAATAAACTTGTTTTCCCTTTCTATGTATTTTTTAATTTTACTTGAAAAAATTACTATTCACTATTTTTGATAATTATTTTGTTTTATTAAGAAAAAAACATGTAAGTTATCTTTTTATTTTTATGTACATGATTTTGACATGAGATTCCTTGTAGAATGTCTATTGGTATAACTATAAAGCTAGTTTAGATATCTTAAAAAATATGTAAGTTATTTTTATTTTTATATACATAATTTTAATATGAGATTCCTTGGTAGAATGCCTCTTGGCATAACTATAAAGCTAGTCTAGATATCTTTAATACATCTATAAAAAAATTAGAAATATTAATTTGGAACTATTTTATTTACCCTAGAATTATTTTATTTTCTTTAAATTATTATTAGTATATTTTTTAAGCAAAAGTGGCAAGCCACTAATATAAATATATATATATACTATTAAAAAATCTTGGTTCAGGTGAGCATACTAGCAGGAAAGAACCAGGAAGAAAACCTTCGGTTATAGCTCGAAAAAATGCAATTCTTACAAAACTTTCCCGATTATGCGATTGCAGACATATCCATATCATGGATTTTCAAACTAACTGCCTAGACTACTCAACTACTACCCTTCAAAACTGGAATGCCAGTATGCATTCCGAATTACCTTACATGACTAACTTATCCCTTAATTTAATAAATTATTATTAGTATTATTTTCATTTGAAGAGTTATTTTACTTTTGTATATAAATTTTAATTTTACTTTGTAATCTTTATTTATTTATTTTACATTAAAATGTGTAGTAAATATTCTATACTTATATATATGTTTTGAAAATTTTCTTGTTGACTCGTCAAACCACGTTGGACAAGATATAATATTTTTGAAATCTTGAACCTCAACCTATTCATGAAATATATTAGATTGATTGATGAAATTATAATCTCAAATATTCCTGTGATTTCTTCACATTTGTGATAGCTAGTTGATGTAGTTTTAATGCCACTCCTACAAGGAAATTGTCTTAGAGCTTCATGATTCTATCATTTCCTTACAAGCTCAACCCTTTGCTCCTACCCTATAGTTGTGGGTTGTTGAGCTTCACCAACTAAATCAAATTACTAATAACCACACAACTAAAGGATCTCAAATTAAAGATCATCTCCTTTGGCTCAAGGGAAACAATAGAGATTCTAAAGAAATTCTTCAAGCTTGCATGAAGCCAATAAAAAAAATAAAACAAGGATAACAACTCTTGATCAAGCTTCTTGATATTCTTCATCATTATGAGTAGTTTTTCATAATTAGAGAGAAATATCTTGAATGATATATTGGTTTTCAACACTACCTTAGGGTTGTTACTTATTGAGTTTACCATTCTCACTAAGTCTTTTGTGATCAATTTCTCACTATCTTTGATCTTCATGAAGCTACTTTTCATGGTCAATGATAAGGCTTGTATTTGTGATGGATTTGCTTGTGAATTTTATAAAGCTCTTTGAAAATTTGTTGGATAGGATATTCATAAAGTATATCTTGAATCCTTTCATTTGATTCTTTAGGAACTCTAGTTGCTAAATGAAATATTAAATTAATACCTAAATTGGGAGATCTAGAAGATATTTATAATTGGAGTCTAATTACCTTTTTTGACACCTATAAAATTATTGTCAAGCCTCTTGCTCCAAGGTTATGCCATATTCTTCACTAAATTATGAAACACAAACATACTAGCTTCATAAAGTCTAAGTATACCCTTATAATAATATTATGTTGAAAAGGGATGGAATAGATCTAACACTCACACTAGTAGGATATGTTCATTAATATTTATTTTGCAAAGTATATGATTGTATTGAGTGGAATTTATTCTTGTTATACTTCAAGCCTTAGTATTTGGTCCTTATTTTTATGTGCTCAGTCAAAATTCTCTTTACTAATGCCTCCACTCACCTCACCATTAAAAACCATCAACCTAGTTTTTTATTCTCCTTTAGTCAATCTGCAAAGGTTTTCCTCTAACTCCTACCCTCTATGTTCTTATTGTTGAAGGCTTTGGATATATTTTGGCCAATGTTTTTTCCTAGAATTTGGTCAAATGCATTCCTTTACCTAATTGTATAGCTCAATTTATGATCGCGAGATTTGCAGATTACTCTTTTCTTACACTTGTGGAGGAAGAAAATAATATCAACCAAGCCTTGCAATGTTTGAATTATTTTTGTGAGGCCTCTCGTTTGAGTATTCAATGGTGGAAAACTCAATGCTATATGTAATCTATCTCTAGTAATCTTTCTTGGCTTGATGCTTGTGGTTAGAAATTGATTGATAATGGGGGAATATTTATATTTATTAGTTTTCTATTTTTCATCCAAGATTTTCCATCCTCTTTATGGTAGATAGCTATCTCTATAATTGAAAAGAAATTAACCTACTATGTTACTAAGCCTCTTTCCCTAGTAGGTAAATTTCAAGTGTGTTCTAAAATACTTGTTGCCAAACATATTCATTGTTCTTCTTATTAGGTCCCTTCTAATGCCTTATACTTGAAGCTTAAAATTTTTTTTAGGGACTTCCTTTGGGATTATTTTGATAATAATAAAGGTTTCCATCATGTGACCTAGGAGTATTACTACACCCCACATGATTACTGATGGATAGGGTTAATTTCTATTCAATATAAAGGTTTAGAATTGTGTGCCAAATGGATTACAAAAAACCTTAAAGTTGATGAGGCATTTAATATTTTTCTTCCTCATTATATTTCTTTTGGTTCCCCTTATGGGAGACAAGCTTGGAAGGGTCTTACTTTTCATACTCTTATTATTATGAAGGATCCTAGATCCAAATTTGGGGTAAATTTATGCTAAAATCATATGGAAATCTTGGTAATATATTACTCCTTAGACTCTATGGGATGATAACCACTTCCACAAAGGTCTATCTATTAACCAATAATCTATTTAGTGGTCTCCAATTATTTATCGCTAAGATCACCCCGTTGCTAAGACTCCATGGGTCTATACTTTAATTTTTCTAAAGAAGATCTCCCTATTGGTACCAAATTATCTCATCTAGGATTCCTATTGGTACCAAATTATCTCATCTTGGATTTACCAATCCTAATTACCCATTTTATGGATAATAAGAGACTCTCAAACACCTTTTCTATTTTTATCCCAAACCTCAGGTTGCTTGGAATTAGATTGATATTTTAAAAATCTATTTAGTCTTGAATATTTTTGATCACATATAGTCCTTTTGGGGAATCAACCCAAAATACCAACATAGTTTATCTATATTTTGTATCCTTTTAGGGTGGAAATTATTTTCAGCATTTGCAATGACGTGAATTTTGTTACTTTTTCTAGTTATTCTATTAATATCTATTTCTCATTTTATACAAATGATATGATTTATTCTACTATTCTTATGTAAATTTAGGTGCAAGATAATAAAATTATACTTGAATTAGAACATATTTCATACAAATAAATATTAAATATTGGGGTAATGCACCTTCTATGATTGCTAAGGTTCCACCAACTCTAGCTCCTAGCAAGATTCATTCTCCCCCTTGTGGACATCACCATAGGTGTAGCCAAATTGTTCATGGAGAATAGGATTCTCACTCACATTCATCTTATCCCCCTATATGGAGAGCCATATATACATTTTTTTAATGGTTGGTCTTGTCCCTCTCATCCTCATTTCCCCTTTTCTAGGTCTATGACCTTGGATTTGCTATATGAATAGATTTTGGTAGATTTCCTTGAATTTCTCCAGCTATTTCACCTACTTGTGATGCTTATTCACATCAAGAAGAAAAATAAACGGGCATATTTTCTAGTTGAGAGGGCCTCTCTTTGATGGCATAGATCCCATTGTATTATTGGGAAAATTAGATGATAGGTACCCCCTCCACTCCTAAGTGGTATAGTTCTCTTGTTGCTTAGCAATTTTTTATTTGTTTATTTATTCAAGCTTGACATTGTTTGGACTTTAGGGTGTAATTTATTTTTCCTACCTTTTTTTTTTATCAATATATGTAATATTATTTTATTTTCATGGTAATATACACTTTTATTTATTAAAAATGGAGTAAACAATATAGATAAAATAAATAAAATAACTAAAAATTACATTTCTTGTCCATGTATGTATGTAGTAAATAAAATGGCTTGAAAATAATATTTCTCAATATTTTTTAGATAGATGTTTTAAAGATATATATATTGTAAGGAAGCTAAGGTAGCAGGACAACTTCCTACACTAACCTGGAGAGGAGAATAATGCAAAACTTTATAGATCTTTAATAATTATAGAAACATTAATAGAAATAAACATAAATATCATGCATACCACAACACTGTGATTTACATGGGGAAAACCATTTTGGGAGAAAAACCCCACACTCCAAAATCTGCCCAATATATTATTTAGAAATCACAAAGATTACAATATACTTGTAGATCAAACTTCTCATAGGAGTATCACCACCACAGATCCAGAGAAAACACAACCACTATTAGACTCTCAGAATACATCGCCGTCTACAATTATAGTACAACACCCTCATAAAATAGGGTTACCTTCTAGGGCAAGACAAGACAACAAAATATACACCATTAGATCTAAAACCTAATAATTAATTATCTAGATTTACAATATATCATTTATTTAATGTGTGTTGGAAATTTGGGATTTTTTTGAAAAAGTTAACAAAAAATTGTTTACACACATCCCACTCCTCCCCTCCACCCCATACTCCCATTGTATATTACACCTATCTATGTAACTAGGAAATATATATATATATATATATATATATATATATATATATATACCCTATCAAAAATAACCTTTATATAATTGCAAGGTTGAGATACATTGTCCCAAAAATATCTCACTTGTCGAACACCTTGCAAGAGCAATGAGAGGGAGTAAACATCATCTCTTAATTGCTAGGGGCCGAAAGGCCCATAGTCTCCGAACACCATAAAAAATTCTCTATGCTCATAGGTTTAGTTAAAGAATCAACAACATTCATCAAAGTCTCTACCTTAACCAGATTCACCCTACTATCTTCTACCATATCTCTAACAAAATGATATTTTACATCAATGTGCTTGGTCCTGACATGAAATTTTAGGTTCTTGGCTAGATATATTGCACTTTGACTATCACAATAAATTGTCACTGCACCTTTTTTATTCCAATATCTTAACACAGTCTCTTAAGCCAAATGGATTCTTTACAAGCATGAGTAGTTGCGATAAACTCTGCTTCAGTAGTGGACAAAGCAACCACAATTTTTTTCTTACTCATCCAACTAATTGCACCACTGAATAAAGTAAATACATAAGCACTGGTGGATTGTCTGCTATCAAAATCACATAACCAGTTTGAATCCACATAACCATGAATATCAGGGAAATATCATCTTTAGTCATATTAATATGATAACACAAGGAATAATTTGAGGTACCACACAAATATTTGAAGACTCTTTTAACTGCACCCCAAAGAACTCTACTAGGATTATACATATATTTGGAAAGAACTCCCATTGTTTGGGAAATGTATGGTCTAGTACAAACCATATCATACATCAAACTTCCAAGTGCACTCTAGAAAGGCACTCTTCTCATGTCTTCCATATCTGATGGAGATGTTGGACAACTTGAAATAGATAACTCTATTCCAACAAAAAGAGGAACACACAATGGTCTATAATCCTACATGTTAAATCTCTGTAAAATTGACTTGACATACTTACTTTGGCCAAGCCATAGCTTTCTATTCACTCTATCTCTTTTAATTTCCATCCCAAGAATGTGTCTAGCTACACCAAGGTATTTCATTTCAAATTTAGTAGCAAGTTGAGATTTTAGTTCTGAAATCATACATTTTCGGCCTTTACCAATAAATAACATATCATGATGCAGGAGCATTCATAGTATTGGCAATCCTGTATCAAGTAGAGTTTTCTATTTTTGTTGAAAATTTTTACAATTTTTTGGTGAGTGAATTTTGGTTTAGAATTTAAATTGAAGGTGGTAATGATATATATTTGAATAGTTAAACTTGAAAATTAATTTCCCTTTGCACATTGTCAAGTTGACTTGTGGGATAAAAAAACAACGAAAAAGTAGTTTTAAAATATTTAAATTAAAAATATTTGAAAGGAAATTTGGGGAATTTGGATTTGAATGTGGAGCTTTAAAACAACATTTAATGATCCCTAAAAATTAGGGTTTGGGAAGTGGGAGCCTAGGACTTGCTTTTATTTTTTTGCCTTTTCAAGAGTCAAAAAGGAGAGAAAAAAACTAAAAAAGAATCCTATCTTTAGTGGGATGTTGGAAATGGATTTTAATTGTTTTTTTTTAGGATTTTGATGTGAAGCAACAACATGGGTCGTGCCATATTGAATAGGCCCAAATAAATCGTTTAAAATTAATTTCATGACAAGGAGGAGTAAAACAGGATAAACCCATTCTTCAGCATGAAAGTTTGAAGAGAAAAAGAAGGATACAAGAAAAGGAGGGTGTAAAATTCTCTGTGAGGGTTTTTTTGGAGTGTTTTTGCAGGTTGGGACTGATTTATAGTAGTCCATTAAAGTTTTAGGTCAATAGATTGAAGCGACAAGAGTTGCAAGTGGAATTGTGGTGTTGGGGAGTGAGATAATTTGCAAGAACTCACATATTTGAATATAGATTGTATTTGAATGTTTCCATATGCATATCAAATGTTTATATGAGTCTTATTTTCTATTAATAAGTCCATGGATTATTGAAAATAATTTGTAATTAGTTTCTTAAATAGAGAAAATCAATGAGTTTCTTATGTAAACAATTTGTTGTGTTAAAATGGAAATTTCTTCAATTTGTTTAAGCTATTATTGTGAGATTTTTAAAGAGGGTTTTGAGAGTATCATATCCTCTCCATATTAGTGGTATCAGAGCAGGAAAATTTTGAGTGTGTGAACAGACTGCCGAAGAGAGACAATTTTTACCAGGATTGAGCTTGTGGGTGTGTAGGAAAATGAATGGGAGAGGAGCCGATCGTGGTAGAGGAAGAGGAAGAGGAAGAATGGAAAAATTTGTCCATGATGATGATTCCAAAGCTTTGAGAAGACAAGTGGAAACACTTCAAGAAGAAATAAGAAGAAATAAGAAGAGGGTTTGCACAAAGAAGGGAACCAGAGAGTCATGAGGAAGAAGAAGCTCCAGATAATGACAGCCAAACAATTGAATGGAGAGAGGAAGTTGTAGCAATTGCCAGGGATCCTTTGTTGAGACTCCTACCAAAAATGTGGAAAATACCAAATATTGATGTTCCTAACTTTAATAGAAATTTGAATCCAAAAGAACTAATAGACTGGATAAATGATATGGAGGAGTACTTCGAGTTTGAAGAAGTTGGAGACCCAGACAAAGTAAGATTTGCTAAAACAAGATTGAAGGGACATGCTTCAATCTTATGGAGAGAAATTTAGTTGGAAAGAGTAAGAAAAGGAAAGGAGAAAATAACAAGGTGGGACAAAATGGTAGAGAAAAAGAAAATTCAATTCATTCAAATGGATTGTGAGTTGGATCTGCTCAAGAAAATGCAAGGATTGAAGCAAGGAACCAAAATGGTGAAAGAATATACAAAGGAGTTTCATAGGATCTTGATTAGAACGGGACATGTTGAAGTAACTAAGGATAAGGTTACAATATAACTTAATGGTTTGAGACCAATCATACAAGAGGAGATGACATTCATGAGAGTTCACATAATGGAAGATGCATATCAAATTTTCTTAAAAAATTGAAGAAAGAATGAACAAAAGGTATGGAGGTAAGCAAAGAAGAAGAGGCCATGATGAGGAGGTTGAAGGAAGAAAATATGGAGCAGACAATAATCAGAAAAATCAGAAAAAGGAAGACCAAGGCAGCAACAAAAATCAGAGATATGATGACTTGTATGGTCGTAGAGATCAAAATCCAAGAGGTAGAGGAAGATCGGGTAGAGTTTTTAGAAGAGAAACTTTCGAGGAACTTGTTTTAAGTGTGGAGAAGAAGTTCATAGGGAATATGATTGTTCTCATGAGGAGGAAGGACCGAGAAGAAGGACTAAAAATTAGAATAGAGTAGAAAATGTGAATAGACAAGATGCAGGGTCATCACATTCTGAAGAAGCAGAAGATGGTGAAACTTTAATGGCCAGGAGAACACTGTTGAATGAAGATGATAAATCAATTAAAAAAAAAAAGGTTTTAAACAAAATGAAAGTTCTAGAACAAGGTATGTAATGTCATCATAGATGGAAGGTAATATAAACAATCTTGTTTCTGAATAGATGGTGAGAAAATTGCAGCTAGAGAGAAGAAGGCATTCACATTCGTATAGGATAGAATGGCTACAAGATGATATGAAAATTTTGATTAGAAATAAAAGCTTGGTAGATATTAATATAGGAGGTTATAGAGATAAAATTTTATGTGATATTATTCCTATGAATGTCTATCATATTTTGTTAGAGAGGCCTTGGAAATTTGACAGGAAGGCAATGCATGATGGTTATGCCAACACATACACATTGATGAAGGATAGAGTGAAACACAAATGAAGCCATTGAAAGAAGAAATGGGTAAGGTTTTTAGTGATGCAAGGTATTTTTTGGTTGATAAAATTAGAATTTCAGATGGTATGAAGCATGAATATGTTGGATTTGTTAGTACTAATCATGATGAAGATGAGAAAGGTGATTTGTTGACTTAGATTGAAGCAAATATCTCAAGTGGAATGAAGGTAGCAGAAAAGGGTAAGGTAAAATCTGATTTATTTGTTTCCTTTGATGAGAAAGAGAGTGAAGGAATAGATAAGTTTGTTGCAGTAGAAATTGATTTTGATAAATTAGTTGGATTGGAAGAGTGGAGTGAAAAGGTTAATGAAGAGTTTTTTGAAGAATCCTTGCTTGAGAATAGTGGATGTGAAAATGTTTTGATTATTAATCATGATTATTTGTCAAGTAATAAGGAAATTGAATCTTTTTATGGTATTACTATTGCTGTTTTCAGTGAAGAAAACCAGGTTGCAGTAGTGTCATGTCTTTCAAAAGGCATGAAAATAGTGAAATTTCATGAAGGGGACATAGTGGAAAGAGATAAAAAAGGTAGAAAAACAAATTAGGTAAATAAATAAATTTGTTTTGGTGAAGGATGAGGTCTATTTTTATTTTTAGTTCTGATTTTGATGAATTATATTGGTTGGGAAGCAAATTTGATGCTTTGAATTACGTGATGGGTAATAGAGGAAGGATGAAACATGGTAATGTTGTAAGTTTGTAAAATTTGATGCATAGAAAGGTTCCAATGGAAAAGGAAAAAATGTGGGTTCAAAATGAGCATCATATCTATAAATTTTTATGAGTCACACTCATGAAACATTTCTTTTCTACCATGGGTGCATGATGTAGGAGCATTCACGGTATTGGCAATCTTATAACATGTAGAGTTTTCAATTTTTTTTTGAGAAATTTTATAATTTTGTGGTGAGTAAATTTTGGTTTGGAATTAAAATTCAAGGTGGTAAATGATATATATTTGAATAATTAAACTTGACAAATTAATTTCCCTTTGCACATTGTCAAATTGACTTGTGGGACAAAAAATCAACGGAAAAGCAGTTTTAAAATATTTAAATTAAAAATATTTGCAAGGAAATTTGGGGAATTGGTATTTGAATGTGGAGGTTTAAAACACCATTTAATGATCCCTAAAAATTAGGGATTGGGAAGTGGGCGCCCAAGACTTGCTTTGATTTTTTTGCTTTTTCAGGAGTCAAAAAGGAGAGAATAAAAATTGAAAAAGACTCCTATCTTTAGTGGGCTGCTGGAAATGGTTTTTAATTGTTTTTTTTTAGGATTTTGATGTGAAGCAACAAAATGGATCATGCCATATTGAATAGGCCCAAATAAAGCATGTAAAATTAATCTCATGACAGGGAGGAGTAAAATAGGAAAAACCCATTCTTCAACATGAAAGTTTGAAGAGGAAAAGAAGGATACAGGAAAAGGAGGGCGTATAATTCTATATGAGGGTGTTTTTGGAGTGTTTTTGTAGGTTGGGACTGATTTACAATATTCCATTGAAGTTTCAGATCAATATATTGAAGCTACATGAGCTGCAAGTGGAATTGTGGTGTTGGGGAGTGAGATAATTTGCAAGAAATCACATATTTGAATATAGATTGTATTTGAATGTTTCTATATTCATATTATATGTTTATATGAGTTTTATTTGCTATTATTCAGTCCATGGATGACTGAAAATCATTTTAAATTATTTTCTTAAATAGAGCAAATCAATGAGTTTCTTGTGCAAACAATTTATTGTGTTATAATTACAATTTCTTAATTTTGTTTAAGCTATTGTTGTGAGAGTTTTAGAGAGGGTTTTGAGAGTATTGTGTCCTCTCTACAACATATCATCAACATATAATGCAATAAATATTAAATGATCACCGCCAGTTTTAAAATAAACACAATGATTTGATTTAAAATGCTCAAATCCCAAACTCAACACATATGTATCAAATTTTTGGTACCACATCCTAGAACTCTTTTTTAAGCCATACACATATTTATTTAGTTTTCAAACAAACTTACTTTTACCTTTCACCACATAGTGCTCTGGCTGTGTCATATAAATATCCTCCAAGTCACCATGAAGGAAATCAATTTTCACATCCATTTTATCAACCTCTAAATCATGAGCAACAACAATAGAAAGAAAAAATATGGTGGATGTCATTTTTGTAACAAGAGAAAATATCTCACCATAATCAACACCCTCAACTTGAGAGTAAACTTTCACAACTGACCTTGCTTTGTAGTTCTCAATACCTCCATCTGAACCAATCTTTTTCTTGAACACCCATTTGCAACGAATAGGTTTCTGTCCTTTAGGCAATGGTACAAGATCCCATGTATCATTATTTTTCAAAGATTCCATTTCGTCATCCATATAAATCTTCTAAGATTCTACATCATTCATACCTAATGCCTCTTCTACAGATTTGGGTTCATCCATATTAGTATTCAAAGAAAAAATACATCTCCAATCATTAGATGAATACCTTTTAGGTGGTTGTCTATGTCTTGTAGACCTACACACAAGTTGAGTTGGAGGTTCTTCCTCCTCTTTTGAAGATTCAGAGCTAGATGAGATCTCCTCAACTTCTTGTCTATCCATGGGCCTTGATTCAACTTTCTCAAGTGTAGAAGGAAATTGAATCATATTTTCATTTTTATTATGTTCTGGTTGCTATGTAACAAAAGAAGGCTTAGTTTCTCTAAAAAGAACCCTTCTACTATATATTACCTTCTATGCAACATGATCCCAAAGCTTGTATCCTTTACACCATAACTATATCTAATTAAAATACATTTCACATCCTTGTTCTCCAACTTTCTTCGCTTCCCCTTTGGCACATGTGCATATGCCTCACAACCAAAAACTCTAAGATGTTTTAATGAAGGCTTGCGACCAAACCATGCCTCTAAGGGCATCTTATCAACAAGAGATAATGTAGGAGACTTGTTAATCAGGTAACAAGTAGTGGACACAACTTCAAACCAAAACCTTTGTTCTAGACCAACACCACTCAACATACTCCTAGCCTTCTCCATTAGTATCACATTCATTTTTTTGTAACTCCATTCTATTGTAGAGACTACGAAGTTGTATTTTGTCTATGAATACCACAATATTTACAAAATCTATCAAAATCATTAGAGAAAAAAACATCACCATTATCATTCCTCAAACATTTTATTTTCTTTCTAGTATGCAACTCAACCATTGCTTTAAATTCTTTAAATCGACCAAAAAATTTAGATTTACTTTTTAGAAAGTATATCGATGTCTTTCTACTATAATCATCAATAAATGAAACATAATATGTGGATTTACCAATCAAAGGAACATCTACAAGAACAAGATTAGAATGAATAAGATCCAATAAACAATAAGATTTATGAGAAATTGAGTAAAATTGAATGCAATTTTGTTTTCCATAAATGTAATCCTCGCATAAATCAAATTCAAGATTACAATTAGAAAAACCTTCAACAAGGTTTTTATTTTTCAAGGTGCTTAGACCCTTTTCTCCAATGTGGCCAAGTATTTTGTGCCATAATATAGTTTTCTCTCCAGGTAATTTTGATTTAGAAGAAAGAGCACCCTTGGGTACCTAAAATCTTTGACCATCTATTGAAGGTGAAACCCTCACCTCTTCCACATACTTGCTTTTCACAAAAGTACTATTGCACTCAACAGTGCATGCATCAAGCTTATACAATGTGCCATATTTGACACCTCTAACAATCACCATAACACCTCTAACCATCTTACATCCTACATCAAAAAATACTACCTGCACACCCACATCTATTAGTTTGCTCACAAATAATAGATTTTATGCTAATCTAGGGATATGCAACACACCATTAATCCTTTTATCATACCATCAAGAAACCTGATTTTAAATTTACTATGGCCAACAATATTTAAATAATAATCATCACCCAAGTACACCTTACCTCCATCAAATTCTTCATATTAAAAAAACCAATCTCTATTAAAGGCCATATGGAAATATTCACCTCAGTCAATTAACCATACATCATTACCTACACGAGTTTCCAAAGCTACAATGAATGTGCCACCATCTTCCTTCTCGGAATTAGAATCAAATCTCTTCTTTTTTCTTCTTATTTTCTTCTTTGCATTCCTTATGAACATGTCCAGGCTTACCGTAGTTCCAAAAAATAACATTGGACTTTCCAAGAGATTTAGATCTTCCCTTGGACTTGGATTTTTCATGCTTCTCATTTTTCTTGCCTTTTTCCTTAGGTCTTCCACGAAAATTTAAGGACTCCTTGGAAGTGATGGATACCTTCCTCCTCATCTCTTAAGAAACTAAAGAACACACCACATCTTTAGTCATCAAAATAACAGTAGCACTTCCAATAGCCATAACAAAAGAATCCCACGAATCAAGCAAAGAATAAAGCAAGATCTGGCATTTCTTCTCCTCATCCATTTTAACACCAATTGATGCCAATTGAGCCACCAACATATTGAATGCTTCTAGGTGGTCTGTGATTCATCCACCCTCTTCCATTCTCAAGTAATACAACTTCTTCCTCAAGAAAATATTGTTCACTAAAGATTTGGCTTGATACATCTCACCAAGCTTCTTCCATAGTTTATGTGCAAAGGTCTCTTCATGGAAATGGATTAAAATAGAGTCTTCCAAGCACAATATGATTAGACCCTTGGCTTTACAGTTCATAACATCATTTGAGCAGCCTGAGTAGGATCTGCAGGCCTTGAAAAATTCTCATCAACATTATCCCATAGATCTCGATCTATCAACAAATCATCTTCAACTTCCACATTTCAAAATTATTTCCAAAAAAATTATCCACCTCTAATCTCCTTGATGAACTTTCCATCTGAAAAATTCCTACAATAAGATCACAAAATATCTTCTACAAAAGCTCCCACTCAAATCTAGATTAGTTCAAAAAAACCTAACAACCCACAACTAAAACCAAAAGTGATTAGGCTCTGATACCACTTGTAAGGAAGCTAAGGTAGCAGAACAACTTCCTACACTAATCTTGAGAGGAGAATAATGAATTTTTTTATAGATCTTTAACAATTTTTTTTTATTTTTTATATTGAGTATAATATGAACAAAAGATACAAATCAAAGAGTATAAAAGATTAGACTAGTATCAACACTATGAGGTCCCCCCATTACAATATAGCAACAAATACCTTGCCTTCACAAAAAATCAAAAGCAGAGTATCATCGGTACATATCCCCTCCTAGGATATCCCATTACAAAAGAACAATAGATCCCTCAATTGTAAGAGGACAAAAAGCCCTGAATAAACCTGTACCAGAGTATCAACATATACATCAGCTGTCAAAACAAATTATATAGATATTATTTGTTTAGTGCAAATATACATCAATATCAAAAACAAAAAGGATATGGAGATTCTGGAGAGTAGTCAACTATTGGTTCCCATGTGGATCATTGTCATTCCTCATTGCCAACAGAGCTTCAACAACTTCCACCTCCTTAGCCGAGGGTTGTAAAATCTGACCTCTTTTGTTCTCTTCCTTATTTTGAATCCTTGCAATGTCTTGCTTGAAAGCATGGAGAGCCCTCAGAAAAACATCCACCCTTGGGTGGCCCTCTAGCCACATATGTCCATATCTTGCCTCTATAATATCTATGGTGACCTTCCTGTTCTTGAGATAATGCCAGAATTAGTCTTTTGAAAGCTCCACTATAATGTATACCTGCATAGCAACATTATGAAACATGAGTTTTCTATAAGAATCAGTAAGCATCCTCCTTCTCCCTTCAAACCTATCCTCATTCTCGCTTTCCAGATGGACCACAAAATATTAGAAGATAAGCATAACCAAAATAAGGCAGTGGTTTTCCCCTTTTTTATATTTTGATTAAAAATAATATTCTTAGGAAGTGGTTGTTCATTAATCCCCCATATGTCTTGCTTATCACATAATATCTTCCATGTCTCTTTAGCAAAAAATGCAATGAAAGAAATATGATTAATAGTCTCTAAAACTCTACAGATTCTACAGATATCTATATCATCAAAATTGGTTTTGAATGGTAGCTTATGTATTATAAGCAACCATCTAAAGCATGCCAATTTAGCCTCTAGTTGTTTGGTCCAATTGGTTTGAAAAACTGTTTGCCATTGATTCTTGTTCCAATTAAACTTCCAGGTTTGATTTAAGTAATTAGTCAAGTCAATATGGTCTGTGAGGATAAAATACAATTCCTTGACTTTAGAATTAATTATGTTATTACCACTTTTCCATTGGAAGTCTTTGTATTGATCATTATCATACTTATATTTCACTAGAATTTCAAGTGATTACAAGCTTCTCTGAGAATTGAGTAGGTTCTCCAATTGGTGAGGGGGATATTAAATTCAAAGTTCAAGTCATTCTAGTCTTTGATTTTTCCATCTTTTAGTATGTCCTTGAAACAACAAATTCCGTTGTGGGCCCATCCCCTTGTAGAATACCCTTGGAGTAGGGCCAAGGGTTTCCCATTATGTTTCAAATTCCACCAAATAGATCTATTAACCTGAATGGTCCCATTGTCCCCTGAGATGAAGTGGATGCTAGTGAGATGAGTCTTCATCACTTCCCAGGCCTTCCGAATAGTTCTGAACACATTTGAACCGACAGGTAATATGGCTTCCTCACAACTAAGGATATCACTAAGAGGCAAATATTTCCAAGATTTAGCATGTTTAGGGACAACACTAAGAATATTCTATCTGATCAAAACTTTCCAGGGCTCACCACCTTCCAGGGCCCCAAGTACCCATTTTGTAGCAAGTGCAACATCCTGCAATCTAAGATCCTTCAACCCCAAGCCTCCCTTGGATTTTTCAATTGTACACCATTCCCATTTCACTGAATGTTTCTTTCTTTTACCTTTACCATCAGACCATAAAAAGGCCCTTATCCTCTTTTGTATATCATTAATCTGATATGAGTTAAAGAACCACACCAAAGCAAAGTATATATTGTAAGAAGATAGTATCTTCTGGCATATTTGAATTCTCCCGACTAATGACAAAAACTGTTTGTTCCATTTGGTGAGTTTCCTCTCAATCTTGTCCCTAATCCAATGCCACATTTCCTTGATGTTGGGATCCACAACAAAGGGGATACCAACTTGTGTGGGCCACCCCATTGGAGCCCATATCTACTGATCCAATCTAGGGGCTTCTCATTCCATCCTAAGAGACAAGATTTAGAGGAGGAAATTTTAACCCCTGAAGCAAGACAAAAGATATCCAGTTTCCCCAATAGGTTTAACATATTATATTCTTCTAGAGTTAACAAGATTGATGTATCATCTGCAAACTAAAAATTAAGGAGCTCCTTATCATTTGGCAGCCTAACACCCCTGATTCTTAGAATTGATGAGTTCTCTCTTAGCACATAATGCATGGAATATGAAGCAATTACAAATAGAGATAGAGCAAGTGGGCACCATTGCCTTATAGATCTTTTAAGCAAATTTTTTTGAGAGGGGATTCCATTGACCTCTACCTAGAAAGTTTCATCCCTAAAGAGGTTATTAACCATGTGACCAAATGAGTTGGGAAATCCAAAGGCCTTCAACATTAAGAGTGCATAAAACCCCATTAAATTCTATCATAGGCTTTTTCAAAATCTAATAACAACATAGCAACATTCTAATCTATTAGCTTTTCCCAATTCAAATCCTCCCAGCTAGTGATCAAGTTTTCAAGGATGTATCTCCCTTTTATAAATCCGGTCTGGGTGGAATTAATAATTGAAGGGAGGATAAGAGCCACACTATTTACCAAAATCTTAGCCAAGATATTGTATGAAACATTGAGCAATGTTATTGGTCTCCAGTTCTTGACAAGGGTTCTATCACCCTCTTTAGGGATTAGTTTAATCACACCTTTGTTTATCTTGCTTCCTAGGGAGCCTTTCTCAAATGATTCGTTGTATACAAGGAGGATATTCTCACACGACCAGTCCAAAAAAGTCTTGTAGAACTCTATAGGGAGACCATTAGATCCCAGAGATTTATCATTCTTAAGCGATAGCCTTTCTAATCTCTTCCAAAGTAACTTCCTTCCCAAGTTCCCCTGCCATTTCAGCATTAACCTTTTTAGGGATAATCCCTTCAATATAATGTCTTGCCTTATGATTAGCTTCCATCTCCCCTTCTGAGGAGAAGAGGTTCTTATAGAACTAAAAAAATTGATCCCTGATTTCATCAAGATTACTCACAATAGAACCATTTACAGTGATTAGGTCAATCTGCTCTCTGCCCTATTTTTCTTTAATATATCTAAAGAAAAATTTGGTACCTTTATCCCCATTCTCAAGCTAGTTGATTTTGGCTCTAACTCTTAGACCCTGAATCCTGGTGTTTTGAAGCTTCCTAAGAGAGTTCTCATCCATAATCACCTTGTTTGTAAGTGTTTCATCTCTAGGATTCATTTGCAGATCAGACTCTTCCTGTAGGAGCTTGTCTTGGAGGAGAGTCTCTTTCCTTCGGCTGTCCTTAGATCTCTTTTTTCCAATAGTTTGAAATAATGCTTTCCAAACCTTAGTGTTTAAAGTTCACCTTTCAATATGAGACAGGTTTTGGTGCATCCATTGGTTGATCTGTCTTAGACACATGATGACACTTTTACAATCACTATCCTTCATGAGATTGGTATTGAGACAAAAAATCATGGCACAACTTGTTGGCTTAGGGGCACCCATCTTGAGGAAAAACTTGGCTCTTATTAGATGGTGATCTGAGAGGGAATAAGGGGATACTTCAACTTTACAACCATCTTTCACCAAGGAAGCCGAGAAGAAGTACCTACTGATGTAGAATCTATCCAATCTGTAGTAGATTCTTTGGCCCCCTTGTTGCGAATTACACCAAGTATACTAGATGGCTTGTGTATTTTTCTTTTTCTCTTCAATGGGATCTTCAACTTTCAGCTTGGACTTCATTCTTTTCCAATAAAACCGTTCATTTCCCTTCCATTCAAACCCATAACCCCCCCATTTTTCCTCCTCTCTTTCCAAAAATTTGAAGTCACCACCAAAAATCCATGAAATGTCAGGCAAGGTGCCCATATAGTTCCAGAGGAGGATCCTCTCCTTATAGGTATTGGGGGCATAGATTGCACAGATCCCAAAACAAACTGTATTTTTCTTGATGATCACCTAGGCATCTCGGTTGCAAGGGGAAGTACCATAGCTATCCGCAAAATGAGCCCACTTGTTTGTCAACATAATCACTACTCCCCCTTTCCCCTTCTCATGCTTGGTCACAAACTGGGATGCCTCTTTCTAGATGACCCTCAAACTAGTGTCTAGAATCTCCTGACCACATGTTTCCTATCAGGGGTTTCTAGCCCCTGACATTCCAAGAAATGCAATTGAGCTCCATTAAGTCTGCTCATTGGGTGGGGGTCCTTTATCACTCTTGAAATTGTCAAAGAATTTAGGTAATCTATTTTCAGCTTCCACCCTTTTATCATTAGGGGGTAAGATCCCACTTAGTTTCTTCCTCTTATCTTTTAGAGGTTGATTTGTGTCTTTATCTAGGAGGGTTTGCTAGCCTCCAAACCTTTTTTCTTCCTATATCTCCAAGTTTTTTTAACAATGACTTCCATGGGGGTATCTCCCCCCTCAGAGGTATCCTTAGTAGAGAGAAAACCAAGCTCATCTGCAGAGTCCATTCCTGACTGTGATGCAAACTCGTCAGAACTAACCACTCCACTTAGGGGATTAACAGGATCCACTACTAGGTTAGGAACCACAATTTCATGCACCTTTTCATTTCCTATCACAAAGGAGACAGTATTAAAGGAGGTGGGCCTATCCAGCTTATCCTCCCTACCATCTGAACATATAATGGGCATTTCATCTGAATTGGGAAGCTGGTTTGAAGGGAAACTCCCAATCTCAGAAGTTCCTTTTCCATCTTCTAAGACTTGAAAAAAGTCAGTTCTCTTCTTGTTTCTATGGGACTAGTCCCAGGTTGGGGTTCCTCCATTTGGATCTCTTTGAAATATTTATTGTTGAAGGTGTACAATTCTTTGCTTGGATTTGGGTTAAAGTCATGATTTTCTTTAGTTTTCCTTAATTTCCGAAGAGCCAACTGTTGAGCATTTAGTTTGGGGGTATTTCTCATTTGGTCTGAATTTGTTATGGGTATTTCACTAGTATCTTCTTTTCTATCCTTGTGATTTCCATTAGATTTTTTTACTATATTGCTATTCAATTCATTGAGAGAAGATAAGCTATCTTCCACTCGCAAGGCATCTTTATTACCTTTAACTATCTCTCCATTCTCCATTCGTGGAGAGTTATTTCTATTGTTAATGTTGGTTTTAGAATTAGTGGGATTAAATCTTTCATCAAGTTGTTGCAGGGTAGGGACGTGTTCCTCAAAACCAACCCCAACATTAAATCTTTATTCGCTTGCCCTTCATTGCCAGAGGGCTATAATTTTTTTTTTCCGCCTCCACCCAAAGTTGTTTCGGCACTTGTTTTATTCCTTATTAGAGGAAAATTCCTTCGAATATGGCCTTCACACCTACATAAATAGTAGGTGTTCAACCCTCCTAAAATTTCAATTCTGCAGCTAACATTCCTAGTTTTGAGTTTAATTTCTAACACCTTTGACAATTCAAAACACGGGAACAAAGAAACCAATGCCCGAGCATCAGAATGAGGGAGTGGGGTTTTGGTGTCATCGACTTTCAAGACATTTCCATATGGCTTGAGTAAGAGCGAAATAAATTTCCAGAGGTGAGGTAGAACTCATTTGATTACAATCCATTGAGGGCTAGAAAGGGCCTGTGAATACATATTCAACAAGCTCCCTTTGGGTATATTTTTGCTCTAAGTATCGGCCCGCACATCACAAAGTTGCCTCAGAATTTTTGTCAAAGTCTGCAGCTCCCTCCACGTGTCTTCTTTACACTCCCTGGAGGTTTCCTTTCCTTTGCATTTTGGAAATCCCCGCTAGGTCGCCATGTGTCGTAGTTGTAGGCCTTTTTGATCATTCCTTTTTGCTTCCTCATTGGGCCCTGCTCAAACGCCACATAGCTCTCATTCCCAAGGAGTTTTGGCAGGTCCCATGATCAGCGTCTGCAAAGACTTTTGCTACGTGTCTACCCTACACAATATTTTAGGGAAAGGATGGAATAACGACTGTGGGCAGCGAGATGCTGCCACACGTCTCTTTTGTGCCCGACCAATGATCGCTTTCCTCCACTTTTGGATAGAGCTCTGCCCACTCGACACGTGTCACCTTGGCGCAAGTCTCCAATGGCAAAAGATAAAGGTTCACACGAGCAGCACTATGCTGCCACATGTCTCTTAGGCGGGTCTCGTATCCGGGCGATGAATCAAGCAAGCCTAATGCTGCGACTGGCCATCGCGTGTCATAATTTCTTCACGGGATGATGACACTTGTCTGTTTAACCTTGCTGGGACCACTGCCATCATTTTCAGGGGATTCACCTAAGCCTGGGATGACCAGATGCTTGGTTTCAAATATTTTTTGTTGCGACAACTGAAGGAATATTCTTATTTTTGCATCATTTCCAAGGATCGCGAAATATTTTTTGTTATGCCTTTGCAGGCGGTGGGAGTTTTTTGCTATATATATACTTCGCTCTATGTTGAGAGAAGGGTCCTGATTTTGAAGTAACATTGATTTTAGGAAAAGATTCCAGGCCTTTATTACTGTTTTATTTTATTGCAAAAGACTTTTAGACTGTGCCAATTGTTTGGTCTCTCTGTTCATTCATGCTATTTGATTAAACTTTAAATTGTGCTGCTATTGTCTAGATATTTTATTTGTGAACTTCTATATATATTGAATGCAATTTTGTTGATCTAGATCATGTCTAATGAATTTTCTTAGCAATAGGAATGTATGCAATGTTATTTTATGTCAATGAATGGATTATCTATACTTCAATATTTATTTTCTACCTTTCTGGAACACTACCAATACCAATCGGGCCCTTAGATTTATGATTTATCGTGCCTATCATTAAGTCTCGGCGCATCGCCTTAGGTTAGACTTTATTTTATTATATTTGTTTCCTTTTCCCTTTCCAAAACCCCATTATAGAAGAAGCCGAATTCTCTAAAAACCCAGAGGTCACTCAGTTTAGCGCAATAGGTCCCCCATAAACTGAGTTTCCCATAAGACACTGTTACCTTGTCAAATTTTGGCATCAACAGTTTATTCTTTTTCTAGCACACCCGGTGGGACTGAGCTTAAATGAATTTATGCTTTAGAAGGGTTCATAAGCCATCGACCTATAACTAGATCCCAAACTGCAAACAACCCTGGTTTACTAGTACTTCCACTAGGAACAGTGCAGGCCGTAAATTAGTTGGTAACCATTTCACTCCCGCCACTCGTTCCTCTAACCATGTTGCCAGCTGCCAACATAAATTACATGGTATGGGATACCAAAAGTCCCCTAGTAGCTCCAGTAGCACCCACTGTCTGGGATGCTATCTCGATCTCTGCTATGAAAGCTATACCCAAGTTTACCGAAGATGGCTCAAGAACACCCGTAGAGCATCTGCAAGATGTGGCAGATGTGTGCCTGGTGCACGAGATCACTGCGCAGAAGGTATCTCTAAGGATCCTTGCTGCATATTTCAAAGGAAAGGCACTGGATTGGTACTGAACACTGCCACCTAACACTATCTACACCTGGAACGAGCTCAAAGATCCATTTTACGAGAGATTTTCAAATGACAAAGATCGCTCTTCGCTGCACCATCAATTATCTGTCATAAAGCGGGCTCCCCAAGACGCTTTGATGGACTTCAATGCCTGATTTCACACAAATTGGTAGAGGATCCCCATTTCTATACGCCTGACTTCTGAGTTAGTGTTCATATTATATTTGAAGTCCATCAACCTCGACATGTCTATGATGATCAAGTCTTTAGGAGGAGCTACTCTATTGGATGCTTATGGTGTCGCCGTCAAAGCCGAGAATCATTTGATAGATTGCGGGAAGTTGCCTTCTCGGCCTATCATGCCGATATTTCCTGAAATATCGATGCCCGCACAGGAAGTCGCATCGACAAGTGTGCCCACACCTCCCCAGTCAATGTACACATATGCGGCAACACCACAAAATGTTGCCTCTACATTTGGTTCTCCCAAGGATGAAATGAACGATCTTAAAGAAATGTTGTGGACTATGGAAAATGACATAACCACCCTCAAGCAGAACCAATCAATGCCTCTAAAGCGTACCTATCATAATTATCAAGGTGGATGGTCTTCATATCAGCAAAATCATTACCAAGACGGTTCCCGCACTAATCTACTAGGTCCGACAGTCAACCAAATAGTGCCGGTGCCTACTCCGCTAACAAGCGCTTCACCAAGCTCGAGTAGGGAATTGACTGCGGGACATAATAACCTCATTGATGATATCAATCCATGGTGCTTCCCTTGTAGTGATGTGCATATTCCCCAGAACTACCCACGTGGCAACTTACAACAAAAGGTTGCGGAGCAGTGCAGCCAAAGCGTGATGCAAACCACGAAGGTTATGTATATGCTTCGCCACAAATGGAGAGTGCGGTTCTTATTGCACAAATGCAAGGGATGTCTCTAGAACAAGAATGTGACATCGCTCCTGATCACACGCTCTTCTCATGGATGGAAGGAGAAGAAACGATGTTTGCTAATGATACTTCCGTATCCAAAACACTGCAAGTGCAATATGACTATAACACTCGGTCAAAGAGGATATTTTCTAGAAAATTAGTTGCTTTGCAACTAGCCAACCCACAACCTAAAGGTTCTTTTGATTAGATATATGGCACTTCCTCTGCACCGACGCAATAGCCACTATAGAAGGAAATTATCATAACAAGAGCAAAGGAGCAGAAACCTCCAAGTTTGCCACCTTCCAATGTGGTGGAACAATTGAAGAAATCATCTGCTAATGTGTCTCTATGGGACATTCTAGCTATCCTAGAATAAAAGACACTATTACAGAAGGTGCTTCAAGCAGAGATCAGTGCAACGCCGAAAAAACAATTGGCCAATGCAAAGGCTGTTAATCAACTATCTACTGCTAAAGTCCTTACGAACAACACGAAAGAATCCCCTATTGAAGTTAGAGATAAGTTGAAGCCTCAACCCTTCTTCTTAACTCTCGTTATAGGGAAGAAGTTATTGCACAATACTATGATTGATTCTAGTGCTAGCACCATGGTTATGCCTAAATAAATAGCTGAAGCTTTAAGACTCGGCTATGAACCTATGAAAAGGGGAGTAATGTAACTTGATGGAAACAAAGTTGAAACTATAGGTGTGATCAAGGCACTTCATTTAACTCTATTTTCTTTCCCTAGTATCACTGTGCCACAAGATACTATGATCATAGATGTTCCTACCATGTTTGGCCTCTATCTGTCCCAAGAAATTACCTCAAAGGTGGGCAGATACTTGTCCCTTGATTGGTCACATCTAATTCTCAGAACCAAGCATGACACGGAAATGAAAATAGAGTCAGAAGTATTACATTCTAAACATGTAGTAGATGAAGCTATTATCAATTTTGAAGCCGTGCATACCTCTATCACCAAGCAAGAAATACATGGCATTGAATTACTAGAGGAGGAAAAGGAAACTGAAGACCGAAATGATTAGGAGGATGCTCTGTTAAGTGAACAAATGGACAACAACCCTTTCAGCCATTACCATGCTACAGGATTGGGCACCTATGTAATCTATGATGAAGAACAAATGCTCCTAAAGGTTTCCAAAGAGATCAAAGGTGGTCAAGCACTTGAGCTATGGATGTTGTACTTTGACGGGGAAAGATACAAAGTAGGTGCCAGAGCGGGGCTATGTTTGATATCCCCACAAAATGAAAAGATACTAAGGCCTTTCTGCTTCCAGTTTGCTTGTTCGAACAACGAAGTTGAATATGAAGGGTTAGTTCAGGGTTTAATCCTTGCAGAGCGAATGGGCATTAAGTAATTAATGGTGTTCAAAGATTCTAAACTGGTGGTCAACCAAGTTTGGGAAATTTTTGCAGCAAGGAATGTCCGTATGAGATCTTATCGACATCAAGTTTGGGACCTGGTTGAGGTTTTTGAAGCCTTCAACATTCAGACTGTTTCCCGAGACCAAAATTGAGATGCAGACCGCATGGCATCAATCGGATCCCAGTTTGATCCTGTCTCTGACCTAATACATAACAAACACTCTGTATGAGTAATAGTCCGACCAACGGTTCCTGACAATGATCAAATCTAGCAGGTGTTTGAAAGTGATGAACACATTGCTTCGTTCATCCAACATTCAAGGGAATTCGTCGATTAGCTCTAGCCAAAGATCACAAAGGCTTATGAAGGACAAATCATGCAGCTTAAATCCAACAAACTTCCAAAAGGATTGGTTACTCTGGAAAACCTTTTTGATTGTGATGATGCAAGAAATGATAGATGGAAGTTTGTGGCAGAAAAAAGCAACTGCATAGACCTTCGGGTCTCAGATGGCAGAAACGTTCGAGTTGGGAAAGATGTCCCATACTATGATAGAGAAAGGCTCATCAATTTCTGGGAGAAATATGAAGGGGTAGTGGCCTGGTCTTATGATGACCTGAAAGGATACAATCCTGACATCATCTAGCACACCATCGAGCTAACAGAGGGTGCAAAACCAATCTAAAAAAAGTAGAGGCCAGTAAAACCCAAAGTTGAAGCACTAATGGCGCAAGAGCTAACAAAGCTAATTGAGTCACATATTGTCTTCTCTATTAAGCATAGCACGTGGGTATCCAATCTAGTCCCAGTATGAAAGAAGAATGGAGATATCCGCTGATGTGTAGACTTCCGAGACTTGAACAGAGTATCCCTAAAAGATCACTATCTGCTGCCTTCTATGGAGGCAATCCTGCAAACAGTGGCAGGGCCAAATTTTTTCCCTGCTTGATGGATTTTTCGGTTATAATTGAACCCGAGTTAAAGAGGAGGATCAAAACAAAACCACATTCACCACAAAATGGGGAACATTTGCATATGATAAAATTACTTTCGATTTATCCAATGCAGGGGCCACATTTTAGCGGGCAATGGACATCGCTTTCAAGGAGTTGATCAATAAGATTATCCTAATTTATTTGGATGACCTTACTGTGTTCTCTAAGTTTAAGGATGATCATTTTGATCACTTAGAAATGGTTTTTCAGAAATTCCAAGATTTCAGGGTTTCCCTGAATCCAAAAAAATGTGTATTCGGAGTGCCGCAAGGCAATTTGTTAGGACACGTGGTGTCCAAAGGAGTTTCAATTGACCTCGAGTGGGTGAAAGCTATCAAAGAACTTCCCCTACTGGTTAACAAGAAAGGCGTTCAGTCCTTCCTGGGCAAGGTAAATTTTGTTAGCAAATTTATTTCTGACTTTGTGGGAATAATTAAGTCGATCACCCTAATGCTTAAAAAGGATCAAGCATTCAAGTGGACAAAGGGAGCCAAGGAAGCCTTTGAAGAATTTAAGGATGCTATTTCCGCAGCTTCGGTACTAGTTAATCCAGACTTATCTAAGGATTTTATAATGTATGCATTTAGTAGCAAGTCCAGTATTGCTACTCTTTTAACTCAAAAGGATAATGAAGGAAAATTAGAACATATGATGGCATTCTACTCCCGGACCTTGAAGGAATATGAGACAAATTATAATTTCGTTGAAAGGAAAGCCTTTGGGATAGTGAAGGGACTTAAAAAATTATGCCATGTAATTTCCTTCAACAAAGTGATTGTCTATGTCACGCATTCTAGTGTGCGCGAATATATCATGGAGGGAGAAATCACAAAAAAAAGAGCTAATTGGATCACCAAGATCCTTGAATATGACATTGAGGTCAAACCCAGTAAAATTGTCTGAGGAAGAGGATTGTGCAAATACATGGTGCATGACGAAGAGTTACCCACCAAGGAAGAGCAACCGGATCTTGTTCTGATAAATGAGCCAAGATCCGAGGGTTGCTGGCTAACAGATAGAGTGAGGTATATGCAAATAGGGAAGTATCCACCAAGTCTTTCCTCCCAAAAGAGGAGATACTATCGGCTGTAGAATTACGGATATGCACTAGTGGAGGGAGTCATTTTCAAAAGGAATTTCAATGGTCTCCTCCTGCGATGTGTTACTACAGAGCAAGCAAAGAGAATCCTCGACACGTTCCACAATAGTCTTGTGGGTGAACACTTCTCTGCTAAGACCACCACAATCAAAATAATGTGCATAGATTACTATTGGCCCACGCTTTTCAACGATTCCCACTCTTTGGTAAAATCTTGCAAGGAATGCTAGTTCTTCACAGGAAGAAGGAAGAATTCTGCAATGCCTCTTAAACCTATAGTGGCAGATGAACCGTTTGCACAATGGGGCTTGGAATTCATTGGGATAATTAATCCCACTTCCAGTGCCAAGAACAAGTGGATTCTGATTGCCACAAATTACTTCACAAGATGGACAAATGCCGTTTTGCTTAAAAACACAATAGAGGTAGAGATAGTAAATTTCCTCGAAGAGCTGGTGACAAGGTTCAGTCCTATGAAGACTATCATTTCTAATAATGCCAGAGCTTTCTTAGGTGCAAAGGTACGTCACTTTGCATTAACAAATGACATATTCCTTAAGACATCATCAAATTATTACCCATAGGGAAATGGCCTAGCGGAGTCAACGAACAAGAACTTATTCTGACTCCTTAAAAGAACTGGGTCAGAGCACCAGAGTGAATGGCGCAAAAACCTCTGAGCGACGCTTTGGGTGAACCACATAACTCCTAAGCAATTCCTTAAGACTTCGCCTTATGAGTTGGTATACAAGAAAGAGGCATTGTTGCTTATATCTATGGAGATTCCAGTGCTTCAACTATTGAAATCCCTCAAAATAGAACAAAATGGTGCCATCGAGGTTTGGCTTGCCGAATTGTTAGAAGTATAGGAAAAAAGGGAGAATTCTCTGATAGCCATGACAAACCGCCAACAAGTTGTCAAGCGATGGTTTGACAAGAAGGCTTCCGACCAGGGCCTAAAGTGTGGAGACTTAGTGTTTAAATATAATGAAAGGGCTACTAAGCTAGGTCAACATGAAAAAATTGATAGCTTATGGGAGGGCCCCTTTAAAATCATTCAGTGTGAAGAGCATAACACTTTCGAGTTAGAAAGCATGGAACATGAACCCTTGGGAATCCCGGTCAACGAGATTCATCTTAAGCTATTCCATTAAATGCTAAATTTTATTGTTGTACATATGTGAATATGCTTTTATTTTCTTTCCCTTTGTGTTGGCCGGTCTTTTTAGAAATTGGTTCGTGTTGCGACAGAAAGCAACCCATCATTGTAGAGAGTAGAGCAGTGGAATTTCTTTACATAAATAATTAGGAAATACACCCATATACAAAGGAAATATGCAAATATGCTAATGAGAAAGAGCCATGGATTTTATAAAGATATATATCATTATATATATATATTATTTTTTTTACATGGCATAAAATGGTAGAGAATGCATAATTTTAAAAGTATATGATTATACGTGCTATTCTTTTCATGTATGCTATATCTATGGCCTTTTTTAGGCTTATATACAAAAACTGTAAATGGGTGGTGTATTCTTAATAGTAGGAAGCAAAAGTACAAGGAGGCATTTCATCCAAGAGCATGGGCAACAACAATTGATGCATTAACGACAACGTCTATTGTGTCTTCATCAGTCGATACTTCAGTAGCAGAAGCAGAATCATTTGGAACAACCGCTACTGGCGGAGGGAACACCAGGTTCCTGAAGTCAGTGTACCAATCAATGTTGTAGAATGGCACTACATTGTAGTTGTAGAAAAAAAAATGCAAGGCCTGGGTAACCCTCCATTGATGCTCATCACGTGTCTGGAGGCGGAATCCATTGAGAAATGATAGCCATACAACGACCGCTTCTTGCTCAATGTAGCACCGAAGGTCACTGGTTGTTGGCAGGCCTACCCCATACGCAACGTGAGCGACGACCTCACCTAGACCATTCAGGTACTTTTTCCAAAAAAATTCCTTGACCAACTTGAGAATTAGAGGCCTGGGGATACCAATGTCTAACATGGAGGCGACAAAGTGCGAGCAGATATTGGTGTTTACATGGTATTTGTCCCCATACTCTAGGCAGTCCCTACCCAGAACCCATTTTATGGCTACCAAAACCAGGGAGTGTTTATTTTTGGTCATTCTCTTCAAGCACCTAGTGGAAATATCTCCTAGAAAAGTTGTTAGTGACTTGTAAGAAACTAGCCTAATAAGAGTGTCCATGGAAATAACACAATGCTGCTACCTTCTAACTACTCTTGAAACTTACCTACCACCTAGCCTATGGGAAAACTCGCTTAATGAAGCTAAATAATGCGCCAATGACCTATTGCTAAAATTTTCCCAAATGCTAAGTGTGATTTACTCACTACTTAGCAGCCTATTTATAGAAAAAATGAGGAAAGGAATGCTAATTCGCCTCTCGAGAAAACGTGATGATAACCAGGTGCCAACTTGAAAGGCGTGCTTGCGTTTGTTTGCATTTCCTGGCCGGTTGCATCTATAAAATTACGGCTCAATGCATGCTAAGTTAATAAGAGATAATTAATTAGCTTTAAAATGGTGGCGTTCATCGACAGTAAGCTACACGGTCCGTAGGCTATTGTGTCACTTCACAAGCACTTCCCAGAACCTAAGGCAGGATTCATATCTTTTCAGGTGGTGGTCATTTGCTTTGGCTTAATCATTTCGTTCGGGATATTAATTGCCAGCACATACTAGCGCAAGGTTAGAAGGAAAATTTCTGACTCAAGTTTCAAGGAAATCACAGCATATCACACGGTTGCCAAATGCAATAATGAATTCTTGGTGCCTCGAAATGGCAAGTAATTCATTTTTGCATGAGCCAAAGAATTAACAGTACATGCCGAACTAAATGCAAAAGCTTACTGTCCTCTACCACTTTGAGAAAAAGATAGCAAAAATATTGCATGAAAAAGATTTTAATGCTTGATGTCTTTTGAAATACACCAAGCCAAATGAAGAGAAGTTTTCAACATATCCAGAGCCGAGTAAAAACTATGAAGAGTTCAAAGCCTATAGAAGCTTTCACCCAGAGAAAAATGTTGGAGAGTTCATAACAAAAAATTAATGAGGAGATTGGCCAAGATTTTCTTAATGCTATATGTTGTCAGAAGATGTGTATGTCTAGGAAGATTTATCATATGCCATGCCTGGTATACCAAGCAAGCCGAAGAGGGCGAATACGATACAACTGGATAGGCCCAAAGATTGCAGAAACTCGAAAAGGGTTGAGGAGAAATGGGATAATATTCATGACCCATGACTCACAAAAAACCCTAAATCCTTGATAGAAGCAGCCTGTGCAAGGATGAGGTCACCTAAGGGAAACACATTGACAACAAAGAAGGTTTGGTACAACGGTCTTCCACAATAAATGGTCCCGCTGGTACATTACTGCTCGGAGATAGTTGATGCCGCCATTCCGTGTTATAGCCCTAGCACCCATTGCATTGAGGGCCAAACCTTAAGTATTCACATCATCCCACAAGCCATTTGGCATATTCTATGTATCCCAGACCCCAATAAAAGAAAGGAGCAAATTGAGTCCTTCTTTCCTGCTAAAGGAGAAAAAATGTGGAAGGCAATGAAAAAGAGCTCAAATTTCCTGATGGAGGAAATTGGTAGGAAGGTAATCCCAGGTGCTAGGTTGTCGAGTATCCCGTTGTTGCATGGTTCATTTCACGAGGACATGCAAGATGCCTTGTCAATGCTAGCTTTTGTATGCAGTCGGGACTCCGACGAGATGGCGAAAACCTTTCAACTAGGGCCGGCTTTCCAATTCTGCAAGCAACACGATACCTTCTGGTATGATTTCGCCGAGTTCCTAGTGGAGGAAATGATACGACAAATAGAAAAGTACCCGGTGGAGGGAAAGTTTAGGTTTCTCTCTTTCCTGGTCCACATGTTCCTACATCAAAACCTTGATTTCTTCGGCATATATTTTGAATTGTCAATTTTTGATGAAAAGCAGAAGAGGAAGCCAGTATCCACATGGACACCCTTTCTTTCCATGACATATGAATACTATGCATTTTCAAATTATTTTATAACTCTGATCTTGTAAAATTTACAAGGAGGGGGTGACACAATCCAGCTCAACATAGACCAGACCGGATATATGCAGAGTTTCACTCTCGCTTGTGACTGGTTCTTTAGAGCGGATTTCACCATTCTTCGGATGCAAAGCTTCATTGGTCAACCTTTCCTACTTCTGTCCTGCGTCACAAATAGGGTGCTCATGCTTGAAATGTATTTGCAGGTGTGTGTCATTGATTATACCTTCTGCAACAACCCAAGTGTTAAGAAGGGATTCTTCACTTGTCCGAAGAATTTCAAAACGCTGACCCTGATCAATAAGCAATCAGATCAGCTATTGTAGGATAAACTAGCTCATTTAGGGTTGGTTTTGGTATGTGATAAATGGGATTATAACCCTTTCAATGACCTACCAGAGCTGCACATGAAGGTTACTCATGTTCCTCGACCCTATTGGGAAAAGAGACACAACCTGCGGGCAAACAAGGATGAAAATTTTGTTGAACTAGTGCGTATTCCCACATAGGATAACAGAGAGCCATGGCACAAGTTTTACTTTGTTGTGGTGGTGGCTAAGGATAGTTTCCAAGTGGACTACACCATGTACAACCATTTTAAGAAGAATGAGGAATGGACTGATGAGAAGATTTAAGCTTTCTGGAAATATCACCAAGAAACAAGGCAATTGGATGCCCCTTATGAAAGCTTGAAGGATGACAAAGAGTTTGAAAAATGGTGAGATGAAGATCATCCCAACCCTGAATCTAGCACCAATAAGGGTGATGACCCGAAAGGTGAATCCGAAGAATAAGAAGAATATGGAGCGGTGACTTCTACATCCTCTGCACCACAAGAGAAAAGCTCTGGACAACCCGTCTCTATAGCCACCAATGTGCAATTTAATGTATTGAGGTCTTCCATATTCTCACTTGGGCCACTAAGGCAGCCAAAGTACTACAGCAGCTGCCGACAGTGACTGTCGAGGCCGAGGAAACCCCGCCAGCAAAGTGGCAGCATACGAAGACCATTATCAGAGAGAGTTCGTAAAAACCCGCTGGAAGATAGGTGCTTGCAGCTATCTAGGAGCCTGAAGATGAGGAAGTTTCTAACGATTCTGGAGCTACCATCGACCAGTCAATAGGTAAATTTTTCTCCTTCTCTTGTTTCCCAATTCTTGGTATCATCTACTGTCTTCACAACAATCCTTGCCATGAGTACTAGCCCTCTGTTTCCCAGTTTTGATCCAAAGCATGCAAGAGTTTTCGCCCAATTCTCACAGGTCACTCCACCTTCCTTTACTCCTTCGCGAAAATGTACACCAGCTGCCATCGCTCAAGCCCTCATTGCCTCACTTTCTAAAGGCATACCTACTATCGGCACCCCCGCGTCTACTATTACTGTAAATCCTCCTCCTCCCCCATAGTAGGCTGACCCCACGATGACAACTCCACCATTCCATCCCATGAGTCCTCCCGTTAGTTCACCAATTGAGCCAGTGAAAGTGGCAAGACCCTATGCTGGTTCTCAACCCAAGCTTTGGAATGTGCCCCCTTCTCCCTGCAAATTTTCACTCTCCAAAAAAAGAAAATGCTCGGGCCTATCAAAATTACCTATCCATATGCCCTTCCTTCCGATACTCCTTTCGTAGGTGGGTTAGTCTCATCGCCAACCCAATTCATGGCGCAAATTTAATGTGGAAAATGAACACACACAAACAAAATGCAAAGGTGCAAGATAAAGGATAATAGTGCTTCTGTTGAGTTGAAAATGCAAACTCTCTGTGATGAGACCCAACAAGAGTTGAAGTTTGCAACCATGTACCCGAGGGTAACCAAGCCAGAGGGGGAGATGCATCCAGAGGACTATGAAATATAGGTCTTGACATGAAAGTGGCCCAACCATAGGATACGATTGAGCTTATGGAGGAAATACAATGGGTGGTCACCTCCAACTTCTTGAAAACTGGTCGCCAGCTGAAGAAAAGAGATGAGCAGCTGAAATCAGTAAAGGAAAAGGCTAGCTTTTTGGAGAAAAAGGAGAAATCCTTGGAAACAGACATTGCATGTTTGAAAGAAAGGGTGCTGACAGTTGAGAATGAAAGAAATAGACTCCAAGGTGAGCTTGCAAGGGTTCAACTGACCCTGCTTTGGTTAATGAGCTACGTACTAAGCATTTGGAGGCAGAGTAGAATTTGCAGATAAGGAACGAGGAGCTGAAGTGGCTTCACATTGAATATAATCAAGGGATAGCACAAAAGAATGAGGCTTTAGAGCACCAACAAGCTCAATATGAACAAAAGATACAGGGGAAAGATGCAGAGTTTAAGGGCCAAAGGGCCCAATTAGAAAAAGAGCTTTAGGAGACAAAGTCCTCTCTTTTCATGCATTTCACAAACCACTCCTGAGCCGAGGAAAATTGGAATAAAGAGATGAGTAGATTTGCGGAGCAACTGGAGTCCAAGAAAAGGAAAAGGGCAGAGTTGACTGAGGCCATTAACTCAAGGGACACGAAGATCACTTCTCTTAAAAGCTCCCTCCTGTCCTCCCCTGCGCAGCTGGATATTATTCCATTAGTAAGGCAGTTGTACATTTCTTATTGGGAAAAAATTAAAAAATCTTGCCTAGCACTGCAGCCCACCCTCCGATTCATCACCAAAGCATCAAGGCTGAGCCAGGAGGCTCATGATACAATTAAGAAATTCCCATAGTTTATCTTGGAAAAGGTTTCGAAAGCAAAAGATTTTCTCACCGAGCTATATTCGGTCTCTGATGAAGACCTTGCGAAGGCAGGAATTGAAGATCGGGATGCTACTGCCCAGATGAAAAACAAGTTTATCCATTTCCACTTTTCCTTCCAGTGCACCAAAGCAGCCGTAGCTACTCTAAAAAAGATAATGGACAACATGCGGGAGAGTTTTTCTAAGTTAAATGAGATGGGTCTGTCATCCCCGTTCCTTGAGGATGGCTCCATCTCTACAGCTGAACAAATTGCAAAAAGAATAAAGGAGAAGGAGAGTGATCCGGATGCTTTCAGGGATTTTAGTAATCCTCCCACCGTAGTGGACATTGAAGGAGTCATTCATCCGCTTGCGCAACTACTGTTCCATTATGAATCAGGGGCTGACTTACCTGATACATTGCCTCATAAGGAAATGATTGACCTAGGCGGAACGCAAGAGAATTTGCGAAACATAATAAGGCCATCCGAGGATGAGTGGTCGCCTCTGCTGGTGGATCTTTCCAAACTCTGACTCCGTTACCTAGTGAATGGCGCTCTATTTTGTAAACTAGAGATATTTTGGGTTCTCCATTCCTCAAAGCAAAATGCCCCTGGTAGTCGCCAAAAGTTGTGAATAAATATTCAACAAGCTCCTTTCGAGTATATTTTCTCTTTAAGTATTGGCCCGCGCATCGCAAAGTTTCCTCCTTGGCCTTTTTGTCAAAGTCTGCAGCTCCCTCCACATGTCTGATCTACGCTCCCCAGAGGTTTCCTTTCCTTCACATTTTAGAAATCCTCGCTAGGATGCCACATGTCGTAGCTGCGAGACTTTTTGATCATTCCTTTTTGCTTCCTCATCGGTCCCCGCTCAAATGCCATGTATCTCTCATTCCCAAGGAGTTTTGGCGGGCCCCATGATCAATGTCTGCTCAAATGAATTTTGCTACTTGTCTACCCTACGCAATCTTTCAGCGAAAGGATGGAATAATGACCGCGGGCATTGAGATGCTACCACGTGACTCTTTTGCACCTAACTAATGATCGCTTTCCTCGACTTTTGGATATAGCTCTGCACACTCGACACGTGTCACCTTGGCTCAAGTCTCCAACAACAAAAGATAAAGGTTCACATGGGCAGCGCTATGCTGCCACGTGTCTCTTAGGTGGGTCTTGTATCCGGGTGATGAATCAAGCAAGCCTAATGCTGCGACTAGCCATCGCGTGTCATAATTTCTTCATGGGATGACGACACTTGTCTGTTTAACCTTGCCTGGACCACCGCCATCATTTGCAGGGGATGCACCTAAGCTTGGGATGACCAGATGCTTGGTTTCAAATCTTTTTTGTTGCAACGGCTAGAGGAATATTCTTATTTTTGCATCATTGCCAGGGATCACGAAATATTTTCTACTACACTTCTATAGACAGTGGGAGTTTTCTGCTATATATACTTATCTCTGTGTTGAGAGAAGGGTCTGGATTTTGAAGGAACATTAATTTTAGGAAAAGACGCTAGGCTTTATTACTGTTTTATTTTATTGTAAAAGACTTTTAGATTGTGCCAATTGTTTGACCTCTTTGTTCTTTCATGCTATTTGATTAAACTTTAAACTGTGTTGCTATTGTCTAGATATTTCATTTGAGAACTTCTATATATATTGAATGCAAGTTTGTTGATCTAGATCATGTCTAATGGCTCTTCTTGGTAGTAGAAATGTATGTAATGTTATATTATGTCAATGAATGAATTATCTATACTTCAATCTTTAGTTTCTACCTTTCTGGAACACTACCAATACCAATCGAGCTCTTAGATTTATGATTTATCATTCCTATCATTAAGTCTCAGCGCATCGCGTTAGGTTAGGCTTTATTTTATTATATCTGTTTCCTTTTCCCTTTCCAAAACCCCATTATAGAAGAAACTGACTTCTCTAAAAACCCGGAGGTCACTCAGTTTAGCGCAATAGGTCCCTAATAAACTGAGTTTCCCATAAGACACTGCTACCTTGTCAAATTTGGGCATCAACAGGGCCAACACCTCTTCCTCCATAGCCTCTGGGTTCCATGCCAAGACATGGAAAAGCACAGTGCCAACATTCCAAAATTGTTTTGTTAGCACCTCCATTTGAGAATTGTGATTGTTAAAAAATATAACATACAGCCCTTTTTGAATCATACAACAATAATAGAAATGCAACCCTAATTTGTTTTCCCAAACATTGTTAAACCATTCTTCCATGTATTTTCTTGCCAGAACTCTACTAGGGTCGACAACCGCAAAGAAAATTATAGTTTTAACCAACCTAACATCTTCATGTTCAATAGCCTCATCTAGGGTTTTGTTTGGAATGAGAACAACCTTCAATGGAGAAGCCAAAAAATGATTACCTTGTTCTTGTTCTCCATTTCTTTTCCGTCTGTCGACTTCTTAAATCCTGAACTTAGCACCTTGTGGAAGAAGGCTATGCTCACCAGTGACGATGTCCCCAAAAGATTTATGCAACTCCAAATTGCCACTAGAATTAGATGGGATATTAATGGATCCATCCAGGGGATCTGTATCCCCTGCCATCAGTGAGAGATCACCCCACAGAAAACACACATGCGGTTAAGCCAAGACACCATAGCCGACATGGGGCTGTTGTCACACCCACAACTGACAGACGAGAGCCGAATAAGGATATGCAACACAAAATGAAACCTCCGTACTCCTACAAAATGATGATAAATTGTGGAGGAGGGCGAGGCCTCTTCCACAGGCTAGAGATTGCCCCACCACCAAACCCTCGCACATGAAAAAAACCCAAGTTGCAGAGCCCGCTTTTTCCCCCGTCCATTTTTTTATACTTTTATCTACCCTCTCTCGATCTTTAATAGTTACAAAAACTTAAATAAAAATAAACATAAATATCATGCATACCTCAACACCATGATTTATGTGGAGAAAACCCTTTTGGGAGAAGAACCCCACACTCCAAAAGCCACCCAATATTATTTAGCATCAGAAAGATTACAATATACTTGCAGAGCAAGCTTCTCACAAGTGTATCACCATCAGAGATCTAGAGACAACACGACCACTATCAAACTCTCAAAATACATCATTGTCTACAATCATGGTACAAAACCCTCATAAAATAGGGTTACCTTCTATATAAGAGTGAATTTGCATCCCTTATGCAAATTCCCCTTTTTGCCTCTTTCCACCTTAGTAAACCTAGTTCAGAGGCTTAATTACACCTAATCCCGCTGCTTGCATCCCACTTGGAGCATGTTTTGAGTGTCGGTGGGGGAGTTTATGTCGGGGATGCCCGCATGGCGTGTAGATGTCCATGCAGTGCGCTTATGTCCCTAGCAAATTCCTACGGGTGAACTTGTAGAGGAATTGCACTTCTCATTGGTGGTCAAGTTGTAACACCCTCTTCGGCCGACCGACCTAAATATGGCCGTTTTCTTCACTTCCTCCTTCAAATTCACTCCAACAAGCATTTCATCTTCTAAGCATTCAAGCAATCTTATTCCAAGCCTTCAAACATTCAACTTCACACTCTTGCACTCACTCTCAAGCATTATAGCAACACTCTTGCACCTCATTGCAGTGACTTCGCTCCACCACTTCAGTAGAGAAAGTTTGGTACCACACCATTGTAGCAGAGGCTTGAGTACTCTCAATCTCTCCTCCATCCACCTTGAGTTATTTTGGTAGAGGTGGTAAGATTCCCATTCCTCTCCTTTATTACTTGGTAGAGTAAGCACATTTACTATTTTGTAGTGCTTTAGTGTTCTTCTTTACTATATTGTTTTCTTTGTCTCACTTTCTTGGCTATCTGTGGAGGTGGAAACACCTAAATGGGGGTATGACTGAGGTAGACCCCTATACAACCACCCAACATTTTCCTTTTCTTTGTGTGTAGTTGAACATGATTTTTGAGGAGGTAGCTGGCGAACGAGTTTCTTTGTGAGATCGTTCTCACCACCTTAACTCTCATATTTTTGTTTTACCACATTAGAGAGTATTTCATTTACTTAATCACGTTATTTTGGCCCTTTAGTAGTAGTTAGCTGGGTTGTTAGCTTGTTTTCTTAGGTTTGACCTTGTCTTTGAAGTTTTCTAGTCATACAGACGCTAGCACACTCTAGAGATGCCAGCGCACCGCGCTTTCTTCCTTAGATAAAGAGCCTCCTGAGGCATAGTGTTGAACCCAAAAACTAGCTTGCCTAGCCCCATCTTGCATTTAAGGTCTGTAGGGTGTTTGAAGGGCATTATAGTCCTCATCATTCTCGTCCTGCATTCCCCAACATCTTGTTAAGCATAGGTAAGCTGGGTAGCCTTCTGCTCTTGGCCCTCCATGACCTGGGGCCTTGAATGTGGTCGGTCCCCTTCTCTTACATTTTTGGTGAACCGGACATGAACCAACGTCTGTTCATCTGTTGGTGTTGAGAACTCTCCCATGTAGTCCACGACTGTTGTATTCCTGAGTGTTGTGAAGGTTTATGAGCATCACAACCCAATCTACAACTTCTGAGTATATCATTAGGAGAAGTATACGACACCTCCCGATGGAAATGATGAAGCTCACTACTGGTTTCTCTACAGGCCTTTTCTCTGGTCCCTCCGTTAGTGTGGCCCCGTAGGAGTAGTTATCAAGGGGTAAGATAGGATTCTCTGATGAAACCGATCACGTCCCCGCTCCTCCTGCATCCCCTACACCATCGTCAGTGGATGAGTTTGAGGCTGTTTAGATCCCTTCAGAATATGTCTCCACCCTTAGCAAGGGGTTGGACTATTTGGAGAATCATCTGGAAAGAAACCCAAAGATGGCTAGGACCGCTCGAGTCATTAGTGAACTAAAATACATGATTGGAAAAGATCGAATAGGCTTGGAACTTGTGACTAATCTTACTAGTCTGACGGAAGCATGTGCTCCCTCGAACGCTCCTAACATTATGCGAGTAGCCACTTTTAAGGATTATGAAGGAAAACTAGGAGTGTGAATGCCTCCCACATCTGTCTACATGGGAAACATGGTCCCATCTATCAACATCCCTTCTGTCTCTGATAAAATTGAAACTATTAAAGTAAACAAGGTGCCCTTGGGCTTTAGCTTCACCCCTCCTGTCACCTCTAGTGGTGGAGGTTTTGGTGGGATGAGTGGTGGAGGCTTTGGTAGTGGCGATGGATTTGGTAGTGGAGGTGGCATTGGCAGAGGTGGTTCTGATGGAGGTCATGGTGGTGGTTTCATAAGTGAAGGTGGCTCCGACAGAGGCCCTACTGGTGGCGGTGGCTCTAGTGGTGGTTCTAGCGGTGGTCACACTGGTGGTGGCTTTAGTGGCAGTTCTGGAGGAGGTTCCTCTGGCCCTCTATCTTCTAATGACCCTATTCTGAATACTCTCCTTTAGAATATGGGTAAGATGTAGATCCAGTTGGTGAGTCTCTCCCAAGTCTCCACCCAACCTATCTTTCAACCCTTTTTCTGGCACAACCTGTTGTTGATTGTGATTTTGAACACTCCCTTCCCACAAGGATGGAGATCCCTAAATTTGAGAAATACGGTGGAAAAGGGGACCCAAAAACACATGTGTCTACTTTTAATGCCTTATGCACTAATTTATTCCACCATGATGCGCTGATGGTGAAGTTGTTCCCACAATCACTCAAGGACATAGCCCTGGAATGGTAATGTTCCTTGCCTGACAACTCTATTTTCTCATTTGACCAACTTGTAAATCAATTACTTAGACAATTTCAAGCTAATATGGACCAAATATGACCTTCTCAGTTCTCGTGAGATGTAAACAAGGAGATAATGAAAAAATCACCAATTTTATAGCACACTATCAAGCGCTTCTTTCACAAATCTCATATCAGCTGCAGGATTATGACGTACATAAGGTATTCATAGGGAACTTACAAAGGCCTTGGTAAGAGAAATTCACCCTTATGAATTACCCTTCTTTTGCGCATTTTTTTGTAGCCTTACAAGAGTACCAACAGATGGTTGTTCAGTTCGGGGGATCTTCCTTGTGCTCCTGTTTCAAGGGAAAGTCCATCATATCAATCTCTGAGAAAGGTAAGGACTTTACGAATGTAGTAGCCACTGCTGATGATAATGAACTTAGAAGTAACTAAAAGTTCATGAAGTTATTATAATATTATTCTTCTATCTTACAGAAGTTGTTGAAGGATAAGATCGTAACCTTGCCAAATCCTAATCTTGTTAAGGAACCTTACCCTAATTAGTATGATGGGAGCACTTATTGTCAGTACCATCAGTTTAATGGACATGATACCAAACATTGTATGCGGTTGTGTCATGAGATACAAGACCACATCGAGGATGGTACCATTCATCTCAATGGGAGTAAAAAAATTCTAACAAATCAGTGGAAAAAGCTAATAGTGAATTGCAGATATACACAGACCTGTTTTCGTCACATTCTGCTAACATGATTATCGATTCCACTAATTCTATTACTCAAATAGAGTCCTATGTTAACATGGTCACAGTGACTTCTACTACTCTACCTCCACCTGGTTTGCTGGACATAACATTCACATCACAAGATTTTCCCTTGAACAATAAGCCCTCTCCCCTCTACATTCCTGCTTGCCTCAATGGTAACATTGTGATAGGGGTCTTGGTAGACCCTGCGAGCCATGTGAGTGTCATCACAGAGAAAATATTGGTATTAAATTCATTACAAAGGGAAGAATATGAGGAAACAAAATCTACCATCCATACTCACGATGGTATGTGTCTCAAACCTTATGGCTCGATAACCTTGTCCATCCTGGTTGGACCTAGGGCTGTCGATACAGTTTTCGATGTCATCCTGGAGTCGATCTATTCAGGATGAAGCTAGGCATACCTTGGCTAGCTTCCATGAATGGGATCTCCTTCATTGTTCATAAATGCTTAATTTTTTCCCACAAAGGTGTCGTGCATGTAGTGCATGACACTGGATATCAACCCTTGGTGTCCCGTGGTGGATATCCATTGGATCAATTTTGGCCCGCCCCAGTCAGTCCGCTTCCCTTGAGAACATACCTACTTTACAAAAACTATGTAAAGTATAAGACTGGGGGCAAGGGACAACCAAAATTGACCCTACCTATTATACAACAGTCGGTCTCCTCCTCCTCTCGAAAGGAGAAAAGATGAAGTTTTACCAATCGCTCCCCCTTATCAAAAGAGAGAATTCCACATAGGCTCCCTCTCCTTGAAAAGGAAAAGAAAATGTTGCCTTTCCTTGGATTGCCTCACCCTCTCCCCTTTCTTGGGAAGAGTACTAGATGAGTTCGCCTGACGGCTATCCATTGAGCCCAATGATACCTCCTTGGTGTAGGCCCAAGCTTAGGATCTCAGAACTACCAAATGAATACCCTAGACCATGGTATTAATTATATGGAAGAAAGAAGGGTTCTGAAAGGGAATTCGATCTGTGGCCTCCTGCTGCTCTTGATCCCAAAGTAGTGAATGGGAAGAGGCCCACTGTCGAGGCTCTTGAGCCGACTCCCCCTACTGCTCCTCAGCCTGCTCCTCTTGCTCCCATTCAAGAATTTTTTCCTCCGTCGGAGACGACCAAAGTGGGAATTCCCATAGTTGAGAAGGAGCTTTCTGCTCCTTTGCAACCTCCAGCCTCCAACTCAAAGAGTCGTAGAAACTACCTTGCACATGAACGCAAGCACCGACGAAAGGCTCTCTTGGCTAAGTAGGCCACCTCACAAAGGAAGGAGGAAGAGATGACCACCCCTATTTCAGGGTCTCCTGTAGTGTCTTCTTCCCTCCCTTCTGCCTCTCTTCAGTCTGGTCCCGTGTTCCTTCTGGCTTCCACTGCAAGTGCAAATGCGCCTAACCCCAAGGAGGTACAACTGTTCATCACTCCTTCGGTGGAGCCGCCTTTGCTGATGTTTGTTTTTGATATCCAACCTTTCCCAAAGCCCGTGGATATGGTTAATACATCACTTGTATCCACTGCGGTTCTTCCATCCTCTTCCTCTGCACCCCTTGGCTCATCTATGGGGAGTTCATCTCCTCCAACAAAGAAAAAGGTGAAATGTGGTCCTTCTAGTAATGAGGGATGTAAGATGATCCCACCTTCTTCACAAGGTGGTCCCGTGCTGACTTGTTCTATCCTAGTGACAAAACTAGTCCCAGCCTCCCCTGAGTTCGTCACTGCTCTTGAGTCATTCGGTGAGCTTAGTAGTGAATCTCAGGCACAACCTACCTAGTCTATTGAAGTTAAACACAAAGCTCCTATAGGGTGCATGTTTAACTTTGTGGATGAAGTTCTGACCTTGTCAACGATTTTCGCAAAATTGATAACCCTAGCTCCACAAGAGCTTGGAGAAGAAGACCTTGCGGGGCCTTCTTCCTTGGTCTTTGTTGCTGGAGGTCTGAATGCTCCTCCTCTTAACATCCCACCATTGCAAGCTCATCCTCCTTCCCCCTATGATGATCTAGAGTGGGAAGTAGATGACCTCTTGGTCGATCAATGTTAGGAGGAGGCCTCTTCTTAATCTCATGTGTGTGTGTGTTTTGTGATGTGTTCCCCTATGATCGTGCTATGTGTGCCTAGATGACACTTGTCACCCCTGTCGGTGCTTGGATATAGGGGTGGTTTTTGTGTTGTAAACCTTCTTCTATCTGTATCATCATTCTTCCATGTTTGTGCTTCATTTTTGATAAATTGGGGACGATGCAAAACGTTGGAGGAATTTAGGCTTTCCTTCCATGTTGACCCAATTTTTTTATTTTTACTGTATTCTCATGCATTCTTCACATGGTTTGATATAGTAGGGGGTTGATGATAGTTCATTTATATACTATTACTATACATACATACATATATATATATATATATGTGCAGTTTTGACCCCAAAATATCAGGCTACCCCTGTGCCCTTTGTTTGTGTTTTTCTCTTTTTATTTCTCTTTATCTTTCTCTATTCTTTGTTTGAGTTGTCCCTCTCATGTGTGACAACGCCATCTTCAACATTCCAATTTTTAGATAATGCATTCATTTCCAACGAATCTTTTCTTGAAAATCTTTGTAAACCTTTGTTTAGAATTGAATTCTCAACTTAGAACCCTAACAGAAAATGTTTCCTTCATCATGGGTTTGTAAAGAAAAGACTTGAAAACCTTCCTCTGAAGCGGGAACATCTTTGACCTTCCCCTCACATGGGGGCATATTATTCCTTTCAAATTTCTTGATGAAGTGAACATATTTCAAAAGGATCCTTTGATGATGGATCGATTCAAGAAAAAAAAAATTTGCTTTCGAACTATGCATCCCTTGAGTGGACCCCCTCTTCAGGTTGGGTCCCCAAGGGACCCCTTCGAAAGTTTTCCAAATTGATCAATGGTTTGCACAACTGTCTGCTTACTTTCCTACGTGGCCGCTTCCTGACTTTGTAGAGTCCTCTTTCCTAGGTTTCCTCCATGCAAGAGATCTTGGGGGATACCTCCTTGCAGGTCTGAGAGCCTGTAGGGTGCTTCCTTTGAGCTTCCTCCATGAGAGAGATCTTGGGGGTGGCTCCCTTGCAGGTCTACGGGCCTATGGGGCACTTTCTTGGGTTTCCACCATGAGAGAGATCTTGGGGGTTACCTTCCCTATAGGTCTGCAGGTTTTTGGGCACTTCCTTGGGTATTATTCATGTGAAAGATCTAGAAGAATACCTTCCTTATAGGTATATGGGTCTGTAGGACACTTTCCTCGCATCCTCCATGTGAGAGATGTTGGGGGATGCTTCCCAGGTATCCTCCATGTTAGAGTTCTTGGGGGACACCTTCCTTGTAGGTCTGCGGGCTTGTAAGGAACTTAATTTAGGAGGCTTCCTTCATGTGAGAGATCTTGGGGGTTTCCTCCTTGTAGGTCCGCGGGTCTGCAAGTTGCTTTCTTTCTTCAACTTCATAGTTTCAAGAAGCTATGAAGTCCTTCGCTTTCCCTATACGTTTAGGTTCATCAGATCGTGGTCTGCTCCCTCAACGGTTTAGGTATACATTTCTAACCTTACTCCTACCTTGATGTACTTTATTGAAGTACTCATTAGTACTCGTGCTCGCTAAAATGGGGGTAAAATGTATAAGAGTGAATTTGTACCCCGTATGCAAATTTCCCTTTTTTCCTCTTTCCACCTTAGAAAACCAAATTCAAAGGGTTAATTACACCTAAGCCCGCTACTTGCATCCCACTTGGTGCCTATTTTGAGTTTCGATGGGGGAGTTTCTGTCGGGGACACCCACATGGCGTGTAGACGTCCGCGTAGCACACTTATGTCCTTGGCAGATTCCTGCCGCTGAACCTGTAGAGGCGTTACACTTCTCATTGGCGATCAAGTTGTAACACCCTCTTCAGCCGACCAACCTGAATACCATTTTCTTCACTCCCTCCTTCAAATTCACTCCTTCAACAATCATTTCATCTTCTAAGCATTCAAGGAATCTTCTTCCAAGCCTTCAAGCATTCAAATTCACACTCTTACACTCACTCTCAAGCATTCTAGCAACACTCTTGCACCTCATTGCAACGACAAATTCACTCCACCACTTTAGTAGAGCAAGTTTGAGACCACACCATTGTAGCAGAGGCTCGAGTACTCTCAATCTCTCCCCCATCTACCTTGAGTTCTTTTGGTGGAGGTGGTAAGATTCCCATTCCTCTCCTTTATTACTTGGTAGATTAAGCACATTTATTGTTTTGTAGTGCTTTAGTGTTCTTCTTTACTATATTATTTTTTTTATCTTGCTTTCTTGGCTATCTATGGAGGTGGAAACACCTAAATGGGGGTATGACTGAGGCAAGCCCCTATATAGCCACCCAACATTTTCCTCTTCTTTGTGTGTAGGTGAACGTGCTTTCGAGGAGGTAGCTAGCAAACGAGTTTCTTTGTGAGATCCTTCTCGCCACCTTAACTCTTGTATTTTTGCTTTACCACATTAGAGAGTATTTCATTTACTTAATCACGTTATTTTGTCCCTTTAGTAGTAGCTAGCTGGGTTGTTAGCTTGTTTTCTTAGGTTTAACCTTGTCTCCGAAGTTGTCTGGTCGTACGAACGCCAACACACTTGAGAGATTCCAGTGCACCGTGCTGTCATCCCAGGACTGTGCTTTCATCCTTGGATAGAGAACCTCCTGAGGCATAGTGTTGAACCTGAAAACCAACTCACCTAGCCCCATCTTTCCTTTTGGGTCTATAGGGTGTTTGAAGGGCATTATAGTCCTCATCATTCTTGTCCCGCATTCCCCAACGTCTTGTTAAACTGAGGTAAGTTAGGGCAGCCTTCCGCTCTTGGCCCTCTATGACCTAGGGCCTTGAACGTGGTCGGTCTCCCTCTCTTACACCTTCTAAGGCAAGACAAGCCAACAAAATATCCACCATTAGATCTAAAACCTAATAATTAACAGTCAAGATTTACAATATATCATTTATTTAATGTATGTCAGCCTTTTAGGAGTTTTCTGAAAAAGTTAACAAAAAATGTTTACACGCATCCCATTTCTCTCCTCCACCCCATGCTCCCATTGTGTATTACACCTATAGGTGTAACTAGGAAATATATATCCTATCAATAGTAACCTTCATATAATTTCAAGGTTGAGATACAATGTTCCAACAAATATCCTACTTGTCGAACACCTTTCAAGAGCAACAGGAGGGAGTAAACATCATCTTTTAATTGCTAGGGGCCAAAAGGCCCATAGTATCTGAACACCATCAGAACTTCTCTGTGCTCACAGGTTTAGTTAAAGAATCAACAACATTAATCAAATTCTCTACCTTAACCAACTTCACCCTACCATCTTCGACCATATCTCTAACAAAATGATATTGTACATCAATGTGCTTGGTCCTAGCAAGAAATGTCTGGTTCTTGGCTAGACTTATCTTACTCTAACTATCATAATAAATTATCATTGCACTTTGTTTTATTCCAATATCTGAACATAGTTTCTTAAGCCAAATGGATTCTTTACAAGCATGAGTAGTTGCCATATACTCTGCTTTAGTAGTGGAAAAAGTAACTGCAACGAGTTGCTTACTCATCCAACTAATTGCACCACCAAATAAAGTAAATACATAAGCACTGGTGGATCGTCTGCTATCAAAATCACCTACCCAGTTTGAATCCACATAACAATGAATATCAAGGGAAATATCATCTTCAGTCATATTACCATGATAACACAAGGAATAATATGAGGTACCACACAAATATGTAAAGACTCTTTTAACTACATCCCAAAGAACTCTACCAAGATTATACATATATCTAGAAAGAACTCCCACTACTTGGGCAATGTCTGCTCTACTAAAAACCATAGCATGCAAAAAACTTCCAACTGCACTCTGGTAAGGCACTCTGCTCATGTCTTTCATCTTTGATGGAGATGTTGGACAATTTGAAATAGATAAATTTATTCCAACAAAAAGAGGAACACACAATGGTCTACAATCCTCCATGTTAAATCTTTCTAAAATTGAATTGACATACTTACTTTGGCCAAGCCATAGCTTTTTGTTCACTCTATCTCTTTTAATTTCCATCCCAAGAATGTGTCTAGATGCACCAAGGTATTTCATTTTAAATTATCAACAAGTAGAGATTTCAGTTTTGAAACCATACCTTTCATAAATAACATATCATCAACATATAATGCAATAAAATATAGGAAATGATCACCACTAGTTTTATAATAAACACAATGATTTGATTTACAACACTCAAATACCAAACTCAACACATATGTATCAAATTATTGGTACCACATCCTAAGACTCTGGTTTAAGCCATATAAATATCTCTTCAATTTGCAAACCAACTTACTTTTACCTTTCACCACGTAGTGCTTTGGCCGTGTCATATAAATATCCTCCTCCAAGTCACCATGAAGGAAAGAAATTTTCACATCCATTTTCTTAACCTATAATCATAAGCAAAAACAATAGAAATAAAAAATCTAATGGATTCCATTTTTGCAACAAGTGAAAATATCCCACCATAATCAACACCCTCAACTTGAGAGTAACATTTCACAACCAACCTTGCTTTGTACTTATCAATACCTCCATCTGAACCAATCCTTTTCTTGAACACCCATTTGCAACCAACATGTTTGCGTCCTTCAAGAAATGGTACAAGATCTTATGTATCATTTTTTCAAAGATGTCCTTTCTTCATCCATAGGAATATTCCAAGATTATGCATCATTCATAACTAATGCCTCTTCTACAGATCAGGGTTCATCCATGTTAGTATTCAAAGAAAAAATACATCTCCAATCATTAGGTGAATACTTTTCAGGTCGTTGTCTATGCCTTATAGACCTACAAACAAGTTGAGTTGGAGGTTATTCCTCCTCATCTAAAGATTCAAAGCTAGATGATAACTCCTCAACTTCTTGTCTATCCATGGGCCTTGATTCAAATATCTCATGTGTAGAAGGAAATTGAATAACATCTTCATGTTTACTTTGTTCTAGCTGAAATGTAACAAAAGAAGGCTTAGTTTCTCTAAAAGTAACCCTTCTACTATATATTACCTTCTGCGCAACAAGATCCCAAAGCTTGTATCCTTTCACACCATAACTATATCCAATGAAAATGCATTTCATAACCTTGTTCTCCAACTTTGTTTGCTTCTCCTTTGCACATGTGCATATGTCTCACAATAAAAAAATCTAAGATGTCTTAATGAAGGATTGCAACCCAACCATGCCTCTAAAGGAATCTTATCAACAAGAGTTGATATAGGAGACTTGTTAATTAGGTAACAAGTAGTGGCAATAGCTTCAACCCAAAACCTTTGTTCTAGACCAGCACCACTCAACATACTCCTAGCCTTCTCCATTAGTGTCCTGTTCATTCTTTTTACAAATCCATTCTATTGTAGAGAATATAGAGTTGTCTTTTTTCTATGAATACCACAATATTTATAAAATCTATCAAAATCATTAGAGAAAAATTCATCGCCATTATGAGTCCTCAAACATTTTTTTTTCTAGTATACAACTCAATCATTGCTTTAAATTCTTTAAATCGACTAAAAACTTTAGATTTACTCTGTAGAAAGTATACCCATGTCCTTCTACTATAATCATCAATAAATGAAACATAATAAGTGGATTAACCAATCAAAGGAACATCTACAAGACCAAAATTAGAATGAATAAGTTCCAATACACCACAAGATTTATGAGAACTCGAGTAAAATTGAACATAGTTTTGTTTTTCATAAATTCAATGCTCGCAAAAATAGAAATTCAAGATTACAATAAGACAAACCTTCAACAAGGTTTTTATTTTTCAAGATCCTTAGACCCTTTTCTCCAATGTGGTCAAGTCTCTAGTGCCATAACCTAGTTTTCTTCAAAGGTAACTTTGATTCAGAAGAAAGAGCACCCTTGGGTACCCAAACGCTTTGACCATCTATTGAAGGTGAAACCCTCACCTCTTCCACAAACTTTCTTTTCACAAAAGTACTATTGCACTCAACAATGCACGCATAAAGCTTATACAATGTGCCATATTTGACACCTCTAGAAATCACCATAAAAACTCTAACCATCTTACATCTTTCATCAAAAAATACTATCTACATGCCCACATCTATTAGTTTTCTCACAACTAATATATTTCATGCTAATCCAGGTATACACAACACAACAATAATCCTTTTTATTCTACCATCAAGAAACCTAATTTTAACTTTACCACAACCAACAATATTTAAATAAGAATCATCACCCAAGTACACCTTACCTCCATCAAATTCTTCATATTCAAAAAACCAATCTCTATTAAAGGTCATATGGAAAGATGTACATGACTCAATTAACCATGCATCATTACGTTCACGAGTTTCCAAAGCTATAATTAATGAATCACCATCTTCCTTCTCGAACTTAGAATTAGAATCAAATCTCTTCTATTTCTTCTTATTTTCTTCTTTTCTTTCCTTCGAACATATTTGACATACCACAGTTCCAACAAATAACTTTGGACTTTCTAGTAGATTTAGATCTCCCCTTGGACTTGGATTTGTCACACTTCTCATTTTTATTTCCTTTTTCCTTAGGTCTTCCATGAACATTTAGGGACTCCTTGGAAGTGATGGATACCTTCCTCCTCATCTCTTTAAAAAGCAAAGAACCCACCACATATTCAGTCTTCAAAATAATAGAAGTACTCCCAATAGCCATAACAAGAGAATCCCATGAATTAGGCAAAGAACAAAGCAAGATCTAACATTTCTCCTCCTCATCCATTTTGACACCAAATGATGCCAATTGAGCCACCAACATATTGAATGCTTCCAGGTGGTCTGTGATTCATCAACCCTCTTCCATTGTCAAGGAATACAACTTCTTCCTCAAGAAAATCTTGTTCACTAAAGATTTGTCTTGATACATCTCACCAAGCTTCTTCCATAGTTTATGTGCAAAGGTCTCTTCATGGAAATTGATTAAAATAGATTCTTTCAGGCATAATTTGATTGGACCCTTGGCTTTATAGTCCATAACATCATATTGAGCATTCTGAGTAGGATATATAGGCCTTGAAACATTATTATCAACAACATCCCATAGATCTTGATCTACCAACAAATCCTTCATCTTCAGCTTCCACATTTCAAAATTATTTCCAAAAAAATTATCCACCTCTAATCTCCCCGATGAAATTTCCATCTGAAAATTCTTGCAACAAGATCACAAAGTATCTTTTGCACAAGCTCCCACTTGAATCTATATTAGTTCAAAAAAACCCAACAACCCACAACTGAAACCAAAGGTGATCAAGCTCTGATACCACTTGCAAGGAAGATAAGGTAGTGAAAAAACTTCCTACACTAATCTTGAGAGGAGAATAATGCAAAAATTTATAGATCTTTAACACTTACAAAAACTTAAACAAAAATAAACATAAGTATCATGCATGCCACAACACCGTGATTTACGTGGGGAAAACCATTTCGAGAGAAAAACCCCTCCAAATTCCACCCAATATATTATTCATAAATCACAAAGATTACAATATACTTGTAGAGCAAGCTTCTCACATGAGTATCACCACCAGAGACCCAGAGACAACACGATTGCTATCAGATTCTCATAATACATCACCGTCTATAATCATAGTACAAAAACCTCATAAAATAGGGTTACCTTCTAGGGAAAGAGATGCCAACAAAATATCCACTATTAGATCTAAAACCTAATAATTAACAGTCTAGATTTACAATATATCATTTATTTAATGTATGTCAGCCATTTAGGATTTTTTTGAAAAAGTTACTGAAAAATTGTTTACATGCATCCCACTCCTCCCCTCCACCCCATGATCTGATTGTATATTACACCTATCAGTGTAACTAGGATATATATATATCCTATCAACAATAACCTTTATATAATTGCAAGGTTGAGACACAATTTCCCAACATATACTAGTTACATTTTTTTAAGTAATGTTTAAGGCCTTATTATTTTTGATAGTTTATATTCATCCATTCTAGAGTGGTATTCTCTAGAGATTTTTGAGGCATAAAACCTTGGTTTTTCAACTATAAAAGGTTCATCACTCGGTATGGAGGATTCAACATAACATTAAAAGTGGAAGGTTATAAAAAGATCCTATTGGTAGAAAAAAAACATTTTCTTGAGTAAGTAAAAAATACTTTGGGTAAATATTTTACAAGAGAAGGTAGGAAGAAAATAATGATTTCTTTGGGGTTGTTTCTTATCTTGAACGAAAGTAATAGAAACTAGGGTTTGGTAGTGAACACCAATATAATCAATGTTTCAAAAGAGGAGAGATAGGATAAAAGTTGAATGAGAACATAAGAGTAAGAGAGTAGCCTAATTTTAATACTTGAAAATAAGTAAGAATAACTGAGGGGTATTTTAGTATACTTATCCTTAACTTAGATAAGATACTGGGCATGCTACCTCTCTTGAAAGGACTCAAATCCCAAAGAATGAAAAATGACACCCTAAGGTCCTTGTAGCAAGGTCTTGACCTACAAAATAGCCTATATGTTCATTATGTTTTTTGTTTACACAAAGGGAATTACATAATAATTCCACTAGAATCTTGAAACAAGGGGTAGGTCTATAAGATACAAAGATTTACACTATTCTTAACCAAAAATTTGAAGTTTTTTGATCTTGACTTTCAAAAGTGCTTGCTATTGGATTTTTTTTTGTTTCATTAGATATTAAATAACTATGATGTTGGTTCCTAATATAATCACTAGTTAAAAGAAAAAAATAAAAAGACAAGGTGAGAAAGAATAGGGTTTTAGAGAAATCCTAGATAACGTAGTAGATAGATCTAAAATTTACTAACTCTTATCTGACCAAATAAATACAAATATCATAATACCAGTGCATTATTGAAAGTAATTCAATACCATAAAGTACAACTCATCAAGCACCTAATACTATTGTTGCTCAACAATATACTCCAAAAAAACATGTAAATAAAAGAAATTTTCTTTACAAGTCCCACTGGTATTAAAAATTTCCAAACATTGTTTGGAAATTCAATTTATAAGAAAATGAACTTCCAAAAACAAGATTTCATTGATCATATCACCCTTTTAATCAACAGTTTAGATCATACAAGGGATAATTGGTTATGGAAAAAGTGACATGTGGGGCATGGGAAATCCTATAAAATTCATAGATTTGACTATCTTGAGTAATGTGAAGGTCATCACTAACATGGAGCTTCACCCACCGCATTGATGGAGAACTAATATTCCTCATTTTTTGTATACTTTAAAATAATAACATCCCTCTAGAAATCTTACAAAATCCATAAGGGAGACATTATATTTGATTTATAAACAAGAAAAAATAAATTTCTAGGAATATTATCTTACTACAAATAATTTGTGGGGTTTCAAAGGAGATCTAAACTTCAAGACACCACAACAAAAGTACCTTGGTCAATCAAAGTTATACAAACATTGAGTTCCTTTTATATTATTCTTGAAAACTATTTTTTTAGAAGATCAATTGAGATATAGACTTTAGAATGCTTTAAAAAAAGTATAGGACTAACTCCATAAATTGTTTATATTTCTTGCGAACAATTTTGAATTTCTCCAAACCCTATGTGTTTTAGATATTTAGCCAAGATTTCATTTTTCTTATTTTTTGTTGTTTATTTAGGAAGTTATCATTTTAAAGATTCCATGACCTTGTGAAATGTTGTGCCTTTTCACAACATGCCCCCATTTTTCTTTTAGAAAAATATGGACCCCCTCTTTTGCTTAATTTTTAGGCTGGTTCCATAATGTCAACTTTTCTAAAATTGGTTGATCGTTGAGCCCAATTTTCATCATGGTTATATAAAGCATCCAAAATAATTCCTTGGTTCTTTTGAAAGCTTCCTAATTTTTTCTAATGCAAGAGAGCAATTTTCTTGTGGATTTTACCCTTTAAACTAGATCAAGATCTAGTTCACTTGAATTTCCTCATGTGGTTTGGTTCAATTGAAAATTCCCATATTGTTCAAGTCTTGAAAAAATGGACACCCATTTGAACTTCACCAAATAAAAGCAAAGTGGCCATTTCACTTAGTATTTTCCACAACCAACCATTTATAAGTCAAAATTTAATGTTTGCAAAAATTTGAAGCCCATTTGAACCTAATCATTGAAATATTGTGTATTAAACAAGTTCACTTGAAAATTTGTGCATATCATACACTTGTGATATCAACAAGACATCATTTTTGCCTTGTGGAGATCTCATAGCTAACTAAATAGAACCTTTATAAGCTACCAATTCAACTAATTTATTTGTATTTTTTTTACCATTTTTTAAATGTTGACATTAGTATTACATCCTATTGACATCTTCATTTTTGTAACCATCAACTTGGAATGCTTATGTCATGTTGACATCATCCTATACTCATGATGATGTCATCATATTATACTCATGATGATGTCATCATAAAAAGTATTCATCTTGTTAGTGCCATTTCTGGTTTTCTCATTGCCTAATTGTGTACTCTAGTTTTTCATGACAAAACTTTAGCTATGGGGTGTTTTTCATTTTGGCACGTGGGTTAAATGGGCTCCCACAAGGGTTGAGCCCAGCGTGCTAGCGTTCATCTCTCTGATGGGGCGGCCTGTGTTAGGGTTTTTCCTGGCTTTTCGTTTCCCCATTTTTGGGCTTTTAATTCGGTTCCCCTTTCTCTTTTGCTTGCCTTGGTTTTTCTTTCGGAATTGGGGGCGGAACGGATGCTTGAAGGGAACTAGAACTTTTCCAAATTCTGAAGTTCTAGTTCCTATTCACGCATCCGTCCTGATTCCGATTCTGCGTGTTTGGGGTTTCTTTTCCTTTCTGCCTTGCGTCGGTCGCTGGTCGTTTTCCTCCGCATTCTTCCCTTTGTTTTTTGCTTTGTTTCCTTTGGCGGGTGCGGGATCAGAATGAGAACAGGTTTTGGAATGTTCCAGTTTCGGGTTCTGTTCTGCTCCCCTCTCCCTTCCTTTGTCTTTTGCGGAGGTGGATCCGGGTTTGGTTTTGGTCTCAGGTGGTCAATTTTGTTTTCGTTTCTTCACCCGCTCTGGCTTCGACTCCGACCCCGTCTCTTTCCTAGTTTCAGCTCCGACCTTGTTTGGTTCCCGTTCCATTTGCCTTTTTGATTCATTGACCTATCCGCCCGGTTCATTTTAACTTAAGTGGTTCCCCCAAGCTCCATTTTCCATTCGTTACCGGCCCCTAGCTACCATTTTTACTGGCCCTGCGCTATTTTCGCTGAGACCTTTGGTGCTCGGGATAACCTCTCGGCGATCCCCGTGTTGTCTCCTTGAGGTCTCTTTTCTGTCGGCCTGTGTTGGTTGAGGTTAGGGAGATGTTTCCCCGACTTCTTCGTGTCTCACCGATGGAATTTTCCCTTCGATGTGTTGGCATCCGCCCGGGGTGAGGTCTTAGCAAGTTCTATCTTGTCTCCCCGACTTGTGCACTCTGGGATCCCATCGGTGTAAGTTTTGATCTGCAGTGGGAGGTCTTGGCAAATACGATTTGTTACACCGACCGAAAACATAAAGGATAATCTCTTCGGCAAGAGTCTGGGCTCTTGGTGTAACATCTCGGTGGTGTCATCTTGTTACGCCGACCGGTGGTGAAGGATTTATTGTTTCGGTGAGACTCTTATTTCGCTATGTGGTCATGGCGATGGGGTCGAGTCTTGCCGATAGTGGTTCCATATGTGGCTTTCGGTGAGAGTCCTATTTTCTCTTGGTGAACAGGTGTATAAAGGTTTTCGGTGATGCAATGTGATATCTACAAAGGGTCTCCCCGAGACAAATAAGCTACAGCGACAAAGTGAATAGAAGGGTGCATCAGTAAGAAACGTCAAATGTCTCAGCGGTGTACATTTGGCAAGTGAGTTCGTCGGCGGGAGAAGTTCTATGTCATAGTGACTTGAAGTGATGCATTTCAATGAAGCTTGGTGAAGTCTTTGTGATGTCTTGCCGATGGTAGGTGACTATAGTGACTGTGAACAAGTGAAAGGATTGCTTCGGTGAGAGATGTGCCCTCGTCTTGGCGAATGGATAGTACATAAAAGTGATACATTTCGATGAGGCATTTTGATTCTGTATGATGTCTCCCTGACCTCTTTTTGTCTTGACGACTGTGGAGGCCTTTTTCAATGGTCCAACGAAGATTTTAAAAGACAACCATCCGATCTCAGTTGATCGACGGCGGAGATTCAAACATGCGTGTTTCAGGGTTTCTGTTATGTTCGTGTGTGAAGACTTGGAGCATTCATGGTGGCAAATGAGAGGGTCGCTGAATCCACTGAACCAACATTCATGGTGATGGATCTAGGACAAGGACGGCATGGCTCGAGTATGGGCGCCCAGATTCTACGACGGATTTGACATTGATTGCCTGGCTTCATTCGTGCGGGAATGTATTTCCTGCAGCAACTTGACCAGTTGCATTTATGTGACTAGTGGGGCAGTTGGAATTTTTGACTTGGCTTGCGAGCTGTTCTAGGGTTTGTCCTAGTCAGCTGATGATGTGTAATCTCATCTGGCCGGTTGCTTGTTGCTTCTCTTGTTCCTATAAAGGAGAATTTCATGGCCAGATGTAAGGGTTCCGAACTTGGGTGTTCTGTTCCATATTTTTCTGAGTTTGTGTATCAGTCTTGAGGTAGGCTAGCATTTAGTCTTGAGTCAATGTGGAGTTTGTAAGCTGTAATTTCGAATTTGTCTGTAAATACAATCAGTTTGAGCAATGAAAACATGAAGACGCTTGTCTCTCATGCATGTTATCAGACTATCTCCTTATTTGTGTGTTTTTAATCATTTGAATGAATGCATAAGATGTCTTTGTTCATCTTCTCATACTTCATGAGACTGTGTTGTTTGTTGATAGGTCTGCTTCAAGGAGGCAGTTAAATCCTTTGAATAGATAGCAGTGATTATTTGTTTGTAGGTAGGATTTGGTAAGAAGAGTCTGGTTGCTATAGGAACTGGATTGTCAGTATAAGGCACTGATAGTTGATGTAAGGCATCAACAAAACAAGATCCACTGATTGAGGTCTATTTGCAGGTAATTTTCCCCTTTTGTGTTTGACTCTGTGGCCCAAAACTAGGCACTGATCTATCCTGCAGCCTGTTCCTCTCAGAAAACCTTTCAAAACCATTGAATATCTTTTGTTTAATAACTTGCCCTACCTCCTGGTTGCTTCAAGGTTGAGCTACTAAGAATCTAGCCCCATTTGAGGTCCTCAACGCTTGACATCAGGAGTTATTTGCTATAAAAAGCAATGTCTGGTCTTCTTTGAGGCATTGTGTGGGTATACCCGCCCTAGTTCTGCAGAGCCTAAAGTGTAGAAGATCTCTTGATCTTGTCAGTTGGTCCAGGTTCTCTGAGCTTCCCTTGATTGGAGTTGGCTACTCCATAGGTAGAATAGGAGACCAACCTGGTTTGCAAGAAAATCAACCAACACATCCAAACTAAATATTAATACATAGAACAATTAATAGGTTCAGTTCACTTCAGTTTTCCCATATGACTAGTTGAACTTAAAATTACCACACAATATGAGGTTGCAAAAACATCCATTTGGACAACAAGTTCAAATCATTTTAAGAGTTGGTTTCTTTTGAAAATCCCTATAATTCAAATATTAAATAGAAATAAAAATATATTGTAGAGAATTAATGCCTATTTAAGCTTAATGTATTGAAGCTATAGAATTAAGAGGTTCAATTGTAATTTGAATTCTCATGAATGGTTATCCAACCTGGATAATTGATTTACCACCAACCTCCATTGAGCATTGATTGCATATTATCTCTCATGAATTATCTAAGTTTAAAGATTAATTTATGATCTAATATTCACCAAGAGAATTTGAAGAGCACAAAAAAAAAGCAGATCATTATGAGGAAAATTTTGCATTCAAGAAGTTACAGAAAAGGCTATTTCCCATTGGTAGAAGGTTAATTGAATGAAGTGTTATCAAATTCAGAATATCCTCACCACATTCATATCAATTGAAGGCTTGAGTTTTCTCATGGTAGTTATTTATACAAAATTCCCTCATTGTTCCAATGTAACACCCCTCCATTTTGGATGTTGGATCGACAGTGTTTCTTTGTAATGCTTGGTTCTATTATGTTGTGACTTTGGAACTTGGTTACTTTTGATCACAATTGTTAAACGATGTGAATGTTATATTTTAATGTGATGGTATTTTACTCTGATGATTATCTTTATGACATGTTTTGGATTAACTTAGAAGATATTGGATTTAACGTTGTTTTATGATGTTGATCATATCATTGATGTTAGAATCGTTAGTTAGTAATTGTGTATTGGTGAAGGGGACGGGATTGTATCACTCGCTCGCGAGTGCCCTACGATTCTGAGATTTCCTCTTCACGGCGTGTTTGATCATATTATATATATATGCATGTTCGATGTACTCTTTGTTCGCAGGTTGACAGGTACATGACATCGACTCCACCTGGTTCACAGGTTTGAGCGTGTCCAGTAACCAACGGTAATCGATTGGGAGATAGTAGCTAGGTTTTCCGTGCCAAGTCATCACCCTAGTCATAGTGTGTCGTCGGGTTGTTGTCGAGTTAGTTGTTTTAATTTGGTCCATTTCACCTTGAGTATTTATTTAATTTCTTATTATAAAGGTTATTAAATGGCGGGTGTAGTTAAAATGATGTTTAAATGTATTCAGTTGCAATGTTGAAACACTATTTATTTTATTGATTAATTGGATTAATGGTGGTAAATTAAATAAAGTAGTTATTTTGGCATTATTGAATATTAAGATTTAATTAAAATAAAGGTAGAAATCATGTTTGGATAGTTAGAGTTAAATTAAAATAAATAAATAAAAAAATGAAAATGTGTTTCAAATTTCACTTTTGAAACTATAGATAAAAATAAATTCTTTGCAACTTTGAAATGCTTTAATTTTGTAAGAAATTTTGAAATTGCATGAGATTTGAAATAGAAAGTAAAATTGTTTTAAATTTAAAAGAAAATTGGAAATATCTCCAAGTTGTTCAATAAATTTAGTGGGTGGGGATATTTTAGGGGTTTGACCAAATTAAGGAAACTCTATTTGGAGCATTTTGCTATTTCATTTTGGTTTTATTTTAATTTTGGAAATGGTGGAAGAAAAAGAGGAGCAAGGATTTGGCTTTTGTTCTTGGAAATCTTGAGGAAGGAAGGGGATTTCTTGGTGGGCTGGAAAAAGATTTGAAAGCACCATTTGAATCCTTCTATTTGTGGAGAAAAAAATCAGATTCCTCCTTTATTTTTGTTTTCATTTTGAAATAAGTTTCAAATTTTTGTTTTGCTATTTGGAAATCTTTAAAATGTTGTTTAAATTCAATGAAACCCAGGTGAAATTTGTTCAATACTTGCAAGCTTGTTGGAATTTTGGAAAAAGGAAATCAATACAAGAATCTTACAATGGAAAATTGAAGGAAAATCAAAAGAAAATCTTCCTATCAAACTGAAATTTAAACAATTTGTTGTATTATCATTCTATGAATTTATAATTGCTGGGTATTTTGTTTATGTGAAAATTTTCTTCAATTTGTCTGTAAGCTAAGAAATTTATATATACAATATATACATACATATACATACTATATATATATATATATCTTCATATTTATGAATTTTAAAGGTCTGGTGAAAAAGCTCTATGTTTTTCCTTTTTGGGAAATCGCCCAGAAATCAAAACGCGTTTCTATTTGTGAATAAAATATAATAAGGAAAAAATAAGTGTGGTGGAGTGCGCTACAAGCCGCCACCATAGGAGGCAACTGTGTAGGCAGCGCCGCTGCCCTCACAGGCAGCTGTGTTGCCCACACAACTGCGCCTGTGGGGAGGGCTACATAGCAGCCTCCCACGGGCTGCGCCCCTCATATATGGGGGTTTGGGGGCTGCGCAACAGCATGAGTCGTGGTTTTCTTTTTTTATATTTTATTTTTAAAAATTTAGTTTTATTTTAATATATTATATTATATATTAATATAATATATATATTATATATATTAATTTTATATTATATATATATATATATATATATTATAATATTGTTTAAATATAATTTTTTTTTATAATTATGTATATATTGTGGAAATATATATATATATATAATGTATAGATATTATGCATTTTTTTGTTAAGATAATTTGTAATATGGAATTTTAAATTAGTTGATTTAAAAATATTAATATATTTAAACAATAAATATATATTTAACATATATATATTTGTATATACATTTATATGTATATTTAACTTATGATTAGATTTAAATATAGGTTATTTCAAGACGTTAATGTCGTGCTAATAGAGGCAAAAAAAAAAAAAAGGATTTTAGATAATCAAATGTGTTATTTAAAAAGTTGATTTTAATAATCAAATGATTTATTTAAACAATGGACATTATAAGAAAATGGCTTTATTTATAAAGATTATTTTAATCCTTATCTATGATTGAGCAAATAGAATTAGATTATTAATTTAAAATTCCTTAATGTGGCCAAGTGATCCAATTTACTTTTGAGTGTGCAAATATTGTTATTTATTTAATTGATTACCTGCACTATGTCATTGCTTGACTTGGGTTTAGGAAACCCGAACATTAGTTTATTGAGTTGCTGGAAATGCTTTTTAAATGAGGTTTTGTTCCTTCTTGATGTTGGGGAAATGGGGTTAATTGTCTAGTAAGTCTTCCAAAGAAGTTCTCTAGTTTGGGATGTTTCATGTAGTGGTTCGATTTGTGAATCGCCTTGGGAAATGTGTTGAGTTGTATCATGTTGTTCACCCGGTTTTCTTGAACGGGGTGGTAAGTGCCTCCTTGGCTCAGGAGAGGTTTTTGTGGTCTGTGCCTCCTTTGGAAGGAGTCGATTATGTGCTATGTTCCTCCAAGTGGTTGGAGTGGGTTTTGTTTTATATTGCCTCCTTGGATTGGAGAGGTCGTCTTTCTAGTTTACCCATTGGATTGTGGTTTTGTACCATGCATGTTGTCGATAGAAGAGTGGCTTCTGTTAGGGGCCAGAACCCAAAGAGGTAAATTGGGAAACCTTCAGAAGTGGTTTAATCGAGTGATAACTAAATGAATGTACTTAGAAGTTAGGTAGTATTTCACACTAGTTAAGATAATTGAGCCTCACTCATGGACGCAAGGGCTTGTATAGACTTGGGATGAGACGGGAAGGCCTGGAATGGCAAGGTCATCTATCTTGTTCTTATGAGAGGTATTTGATTCCACATGAGTGAGCATGGGTGCCAGGATTCGGTAGAGGCCACCAGGATAACTCATAGTGGGGGCCAGAGCCTATGAAGATTCCCAGAGGAGATCCCATGACGAGCTGTGTGATGACACTCTTTCTACGACAACAGTTGGTATTTGGTTTTATGTGTATGGTCTTCTTATCATACTCGATCAATTTTATTTCTTGAAGCAATGTGACTTATGTCAGTAATGTTGGAGTTGTACATGTGTTATTCGTATGGTTGTGTGGTTCATGTGGTTGGTTGTGTCAGTGTGAGTTAGCCTGTGTCTAGAGGTTGATGGCCTTGTATAGAATTCCTTGTTACTACCTCCTAGCACGGGGGGTGAGCCTTTGGGTATCACACGGTTGGGTGGAACGTGCACCTTAATCTGTTGGGTTGTCTTCTTGTTCGTGTGGATGGGATTTCCAGTTGGAGAGCTCGTGGGTTCCAATTTCTTCCATGCTTAATTCATTCAGTTGATCTTGTATTTTATTACCCCTCATTTGTTATCGAGGTGGATTTTGTAATATGTAATCATGCTTATGGATTTATCTCATTCGGGGAATGAGTGTTGTAATCATGTTGTAAATTATATTATTGAAATCGTGTGGTACTTCATATTCTTTGATGTAAATTATCATGTATGGAATGTATGCGTTCTTATTTCTTTAAGTATTTAAATGTTATGGTTATTATTCATGTTTTTGTTGGGTTTAAGTAACTCAGTCTCGTAACCTTAGGGGATTGGTTGGCAATGGTCAGTGAACTTGCATGTTATTTATTCTTAATAAAAAAAAAAAAATTAGTTCGTTTGTATAGTAAATTGCAACTTCCCCTAGGGTTGCGTGGCGGGGCGTTACACATGCATTAATATATATAATATATATATTATATGTATATATACACATGGTATCAGAGCCCAAGTTTAAACACTGGGCGCTTTGGGATAATGTGGACCCATTAAGTTGTTAGTTGCGTAGGTCTATACTTTGGGCACTATGAGCCATGGCATTGACCTAGACGGTCTATTCGGTAGTTATGTTTCCTTTTGGGTTGATCTCACTTGTCTACCCAGAAGTTGTTGTGAGGTGGTGTAGGTCCAATGGTGCAGGAAGCAAGTGGAAAGGATAGGATCCTTGGTGTAGTGCGCAATGCACCGATATCCTTCCTACTGAAAGAATGCATCATGGACAATTGTGTAGTGTGTGAATTTGGTGTGTTGTGTGTGGTGGACGACAACCAGTTTTGTTGTGGTTTCCGCCCCTTGCATGTCTTGTTGATGAATGCTTTTGTGGGGGTTAGTTAGGCCCGCCAGCCTACCAAGAAGTGCGCTTTGATTGGTCTCCTTCTTGATGCATGGCTCTTTCGTTGTGTAAAGAGTTGTGACCCTTGAGTGGTTCTTAAGTGTGGTTGTAGTGTGTTTGTTGGGTGTGTTCCAAGTGCTTGTTGGGGTGAGATAGTCATAGGACCTCTTGCCTTGAGTGCCTTAGTATGGCGTTTTAGAGGGTTGAGTTTTCCAACCTTGTCTTGAGTTGTGGAGGAATAATGCCTCCTAGGTCTTGCCTTACCCTTCAGGATTGGAGTGATTCCCTTTGTTGAGAGTCTTCTGAGGTTGAGATCAGTTACTTCCCTCTATCCTATGTTGCGGGTGAGCATGTTGGACCTTAGCTTGTTGGTGGGTTGCAGGTGACATGTGTTGCCTAAAAATTACCCTTGCTTGGTTTCTTTGCTCATGTTCTTGGAAGGTCTATTTGACGTTGAGGGTGCCAAGAAGTGCCTTTTGTGTGTATTCTCTTCTGGAGTCTTGTTGTTTTTCTTCACCATGCAAGTATTTGATGCATGTTTTCTTGTACTTTACCTCATTGTGCAAGTGATTGCTTAATTGACCCTTTGTGGTTTTGGAGTTGCTTTTGCATGTTATATTGTTATGAAATTATGAAATATGGTAGTAGAAAATGAATGATCATGTTGTTAGTTCATAGAGATTTGTGCATACTCTCATATGGTTGATGCATTTGTGTGAAAGTGATTGTGTGATGATGAAACCATGATTGCATTTATTCCTATGTTAGAATTGTAAATATCTCTTGTCTTCTCTCTCTTCCCATTGGGTTAACGAAGATGCTTGTCCTTAAGTGTGTGGGGTAATGAAACCCTTGGTATGTGGTATCTTATGAGAAAATGCTTATGTATTTATGAAGGTTGTTTTAATAGATCGAAACCTTGGGTAAAGGACCTAAGTCCCCAAGTTGCATTCATAATCATGGAAAATGTACAATATGAATAGAAAATCGTTTTGCAGTAAGTAAAAGTTTAGAGAAAAAGGGATTAGTGAAACAATTGCATGTTAATGATAATTGCATAATAGTTACATCTTGTTGGTGAGGCCTATAGTCCCCAACTTTATTATTGAGTTTTAAGAAATCATGTAGATGCTAAATTATTGTACCTGGATTCAAAATGCAAAAGGGTAAATGAATGTTGAAGTGATAATGTTGCATACCTTGTCTTGACTAAAAATTGTAACGGTATCACATTATGTGTTTTGGAGATTTGGTTGGTGATTGCTTCACCATGTTGATTTGCATAGATTGAAAGTGTGCTTGGTTGTGTTGATTTTAGCATGGATTGCTGTTGTTTGTTTTTATGCTAAGGTGTGGAGTGGTTCAGTTTTAGAACCAAGGAATATGTTTGATTTTATGGAATTTGTGCTAGGGGTATTTGTAGGCTTCCAGGAGTAAGCTTGACCCTAGGGGGCAGGATGTAACACCCCTCCATTTTGGATGTTGGATCGACAATGTTTCTTTGTAATGCTTGGTTCTGTTATGTTGTGACTTTGGAACTTGGTTACTTTTGATCGCAATTGTTAAACGATGTGAATGTTATATTTTAATGTGATGGTATTTTACTCTGATGATTATCTTTATGGCATGTTTTGGATTAACTTAGAATATATTGGATTTAACGATGTTTTATGATGTTGATCATATCATTGATGTTAGAATCGTCAGTTAGTAATTGTGTATTGGTGAAGGGGACAGGATTGTATCACTCGCTCGCGAGTGCCCTACGATTCTGAGATTTCCTCTTCACGGTGTGTTTGATCATATTATATATATATGCATGTTCGATGTACTCTTTGTTCGCAGGTTGACAGGTACATGACATCGACTCCACCTGGTTCACAGGTTTGAGCGTGTCCAGTAACCAATGGTAATCAATTGGGAGATAGTAGCTAGGTTTTCCGTGCCAAGTCGTCACCCTAGTCATAGTGTGTTGTCGGGTTGTTGTCGAGTTAGTTGTTTTAATTTGGTCCATTTCACCTTGAGTATTTATTTAATTTCTTATTATAAAGGTTATTAAATGGCGGGTGTAGTTAAAATGATGTTTAAATGTATTCAGTTGCAATGTTGAAACGCTATTTATTTTATTGATTGATTTGATTTAATTAATAAAATTAGATTTAATTTATTGATTAATTGGATTAATGGTGGTAAATTAAATAAAGTAGTTATTTTGGCATTATTGAATATTAAGATTTAATTAAAATAAAGGTAGAAATCATGTTTGGATAGTTAGAGTTAAATTAAAATAAATAAATAAAAAAATGAAAATGTGTTTCAAATTTCACTTTTGAAACTATAGATAAAAATAAATTCTTTGCAACTTTGAAATGCTTTAATTTTGTACGAAATTTTGAAATTGCATGAGATTTGAAATAGAAAGTAAAATTGTTTTAAATTTAAAAGAAAATTGGAAATATCTCCAAGTTGTTCAATAAATTTAGTGGGTGGGGATATTTTAGGGGTTTGACCAAATTGGGGAAACTCTATTTGGAGTATTTTGCTATTTCATTTTGGTTTTATTTTAATTTTGGAAATGGTGGAAGAAAAAGAGGAGCAAGGATTTGGCTTTTGTTCTTGGAAATCTTGAGGAAGGAAGGGGATTTCTTGGTGGGTTGGAAAAAGATCTGAAAGCACCATTTGAATCTTTCTATTTGTGGAGAAAAAAATCAGGTTCCTCCTTTATTTTTGTTTTCATTTTGAAATAAGTTTCAAATCTTTGTTTTGCTATTTGGAAATCTTTAAAATGTTGTTTAAATTCAATGAAACCCAGGTGAAATTTGTTCAATACTTGCAAGCTTGTTGGAATTTTGGAAAAAGGAAATCAATACAAGAATCTTACAATGGAAAATTGAAGGAAAATCAAAAGAAAATCTTCCTATCAAACTGAAATTTAAACCATTTGTTGTATTATCATTCTATGAATTTATAATTGTTGGGTATTTTGTTTATGTGAAAATTTTCTTCAATTTGTCTATAAGCTAAGAAATTTATATATACAATATATACATATATGTATATATGATAATATATACATACATATACATACTATATATATATATATATCTTCATATTTATGAATTTTAAAGGTCTGGTGAAAAAGCTCTGTGTTTTTCCTTTATGGGAAATCGCCTAGAAATCAAAACGCGTTTTTATTTGTGAATAAAATATAATAAGGAAAAAATAAGTGTGGTGGGGGGGGGGGTTCGCTACACAGCCGCCCCCATAGGAGGCGACTGTGTAGGCAGCGCCGCTGCCCTCATAGGCAGCTGCATTGCCCACACAGCCACGCCTGTGGGGAGGGCTGCGTAGCAGCCTCCCACGGGCTGTACCCCTCATATATGGGGGTTTGGGGGCTACGCAGCAGCATGAGTCGTGGTTTTCTTTTTTTATATTTTATTTTTAAAAATTTAGTTTTATTTTAATATATTATATTATATACTTAATATAATATATATATTATAATATTGTTTAAATATAATTTTTTTTTATAATTATGTATATATTGTGGAAATATATATATAATGTTTAGATATTATGCATTTTTTTGTTAAGATAATTTGTAATATGGAATTTTAAATTAGTTGATTTAAAAATATTAATATATTTAAACAATAAATATATATTTAACATATATATATTTGTATATACATTTATATGTATATTTAACTTATGATTAGATTTAAATATAGTTTATTTCAAGATGTTATTGTCGTGCTAATAGAGGCAAAAAAAAGAAGGATTTTAGATAATCAAATGTGTTATTTAAAAAGTTGATTTTAATAATCAAATGATTTATTTAAACAATGGACATTATAAGCAAATGGCTTTATTTATAAAGATTATTTTAATCCTTATCTATGATTGAGCAAATAGAATTAGATTATTAATTTAAAATTCCTTAATGTGGCCAAGTGATCCAATTTACTTTTGAGTGTGCAAATATTGTTATTTATTTAATTGATTACCTGCACTATGTCATTGTTTGACTTGGGTTTAGGAAACCCGAACATTAGTTTATTGAGTTGCCGGAAATGCTTTTTAAATGAGGTTTTGTTCCTTCTTGATGTTGGGGAAATGGGGTTAATTGTCTAGCAAGTCTTCCAGAGAAGTTCTCTAGTTTGGGATGTTTCATGTAGTGGTTCGATTTGTGAATCGCCTTGGGAAATGTGTTGAGTTGTATCATGTTGTTCACCCGGTTTTCCTGAACGGGGTGGTAAGTTCCTCCTTGGCTTAGGAGAGGTTTCTATGGTCTGTGCCTCCTTTGGAAGGAGTCGATTATGTGCTATGTTCCTCCAAGTGGTTGGAGTGGGTTTTGTTTTATGTTGCCTCCTTGGATTGGAGAGGTCATCTTTCTAGTTTACCCATTGGATTGTGGTTTTGTACCATGTATGTTGTCGATAGAAGAGTGGCTTCTGTTAGGGGCCAAAACCCAAAGAGGTAAATTGGGAAACCTTCAGAAGTGGTTTAATCAAGTGATAACTAAATGAATGTACTTAGAAGTTAGGTAGTATTTCACACTAATTAAGATAATTGAGCCTTGCTCATGGACGTAAGGGCTTGTATAGACTTGGGATGAGATGGGAAGGCCTGGAATGGCAAGGTCATCTATCTTGTCCTTACGAGAGGTATTTGATTCCGTATGAGTGAGCATGGGTGCCGGGATTCGGTAGAGGCCACCAGGACAACTCATAGTGGGGGCCGGAGCCTATGAAGATTCCCAGAGGAGATCCCATGACGAGTTGTGTGATGACACTCTTTCTACGACAATAGTTGGTTTTTGGTTTTATGTGTATGGTCTTCTTATCATACTCGATCGGTTTTATTTCCGGAAGCAATGTGACTTATGCCAGTAATGTTGGAATTGTACATGTGTTATTCATATGGTTGTGTGGTTCATGTGGTTGGTTGTGTCAGTGTGAGTTAGCCTGTGTCTAGAGGTTGATGGCCTTGTATAGAATTCCTTGTTACTATCTCCTAGCACGGGGGGTGAGCCTTTGGGTATCACACGGTTGGGTGGAACGTGCACCTTAATCTATTGGGTTGTCTTCTTGTTCGTGTGGATGGGATTTCCAGTTGGAGAGCTCGTGGGTTCCAGTTTCTTCCATGCTTAATTCATTCAGTTGATCTTGTATTTTATTACCCCTCATTTGTTATCGAGGTGGATTTTGTAATATGTAATCATGCTTATGGATTTATCTCATTCAGGGAATGAGTGTTGTAATCATGTTGTAAATTATATTATTGAAATCGTGTGGTACTTCATATTCTTTGATGTAAATTATCATGTATGGAATGTATGCGTTCTTATTTCTTTAAGTATTTAAATGTTATGGTTATTATTCATGTTCTTGTTGGGTTTAAGTAACTCAGTCTTGGAACCTTAGGGGATTGGTTGGAAATGGTTAGTGAACTTGCATGTTATTTATTCTTAATAATAAAAAAAAAAATTAGTTTGTTTGTGTAGTAAATTGCAACTTCCCCTAGGGTTGCGTGGTAGGGCGTTACATCCAAATTGTAGGTTCTTTTCTTAAGAAGTAAAAAAAATTCCATTGTGGAATTATTTGAGTTCTTATCAAATGAAATTATGAAAAAAGTTAATTTTGGAAAAATAAGAATTAGGGTGACCTTGAAACCATAAAAACCCTAGCTAAAGTTAGTGACCAATAATTCTTTATAAAATTCAAAAACCCTAGGTAAATTAATGAGGACAATTCAAAAACTTAGGGTTAAAATACACGAATGAGCAAACATGAATACTAGCTCTAGTTAAAATTCAATATGCAAAGTAAAGGAATATATTGTAAACTCTAAGTTGCTAAATTTGTAATGCATAGATTTTATGTATCTTGTAGGACTATATATAACAACTAGAGCTAAAAGAATGAAGTACGAATTCAAAGGTGTTTCCCCTACATCTTAGTTCTATGAGGATTGGGGAGTTTTCTTGGACATAAAATTAGGAAATGTGAACCTAGATGATTCTCATCAAAGGATGACCAACCAAGATGCTAGTGCTAGATCTAGAAAGATAGTCCTTAATATTTTAGATGAGGCTGCAACATTTCCTACCTCTTTGCAATACCCTGAAATGATAATATATTGCATCAAGCACTATGATCCCTAAACAAGGAAAGTAACAACATGTGGGAGAAATTTTAAAAACTTGAGCACTAAATCTATTAGGAATACATTTAATAGCCCATTTTATACATAAATTATAAGAATAAATAAAGATGAATATTAAGACCAGTTTAATGCTAATATAGACAAATGCAAAAGGCTCATCAATATTAAGTCGATGAATCACCCAAAGAAACCAGTTTCTAAAATACCCAAGGTACTATATAGAAGTGATTTACAACAATATATTGAGGATATTGTCACTATGTTGAGTATGATAATGGGCCTAACAAATAATGATACCTTTAAATCTTAGATGTATTTTATGTGGAGACCATCCTAGAAGGAAATACCACACTCCACTAGGCTAAGTTCATAAGTGAAAACTATCATGAACGATTGACAACATTTGAAACTGGTAGAAAGTTCTATATTATTTATTATTTGGTATACCTCCTAGCATCTATGTCTACTTTTGTTGGTTTTGAAAGGAAAGTAGCCCTAGGATTAAAACTAGGATAAAATTTGGTATATTATTATTACCCATATTTTGAGTACAATGAATCACTTAGGAACTATATAAGAGTAAATGATGCATCTCAATGTGGCTAGTCAAGATAATGGAAGGAGATAAGTCCAAAATTTTATCTCTAGAAGCTCAAGCTATAATAGACAAACATGGAAGCTAGTTCATCTAGTTTCAAAAGTTTACTTATATAAAAATTGAGGTATTTCCAAATTAACCCTACAAATGACCAAGATACCCCATTAAAAAAATAATATTATTAGATTTTTCAAGTAAATTGACAAAGTCACACAAGCTACTTGAATCCAATCACAAAGTTAGAGTAAATTTTTCTATTCATATTGGACTATATGTGTGTACGAGTATAAGTTGTGCCAAATATTTTGATACAAAGATGTAGTTACATAATTTGTAATATTATGATGAGATAAGACCAAATTATGACCCTCTTGGATGGATAGAAAAGTGAGTGTCACCTTCCTTAAAGAGCTTATAAGTTACACATATAGTACTTGATCAGGTAAAGGATGATGAACTAGTTTTGCATACTAGATATGATATGAATATAATATTTAATGACATAAGGTTTTGGCTTGATTTTTACAAGGATGTGGGAAAGAAGGGGAAAGATAAACTAGAAAAGGTTGTTCAAATAATTTTAATGAATTATTGGTAAAGAAAAGAAGGGTGCAAGAGACAAAAATATGTAGCTAGGAGAGGGTTCTAGTGCTATAGGTACATGAACAACTAAAGGAGATACTTTGGAACCTGAAGTAATTATTGTAGGAACTCCCCAAGGAACCAATCCCATTGCTATTTCGCAAAAAAATTCTATTGAATCGTCATGGCTCAAGTTGTCTAGGGAATACCTATAGAATAAATGTCTCAAGAGGTACATAGGGAAAAGAAACCAATGGTGGTATCATATACCCCATCATCAATAAATTAAATAAAATTTATGTCCCCTCCATTAATGTCAAATATAGTTAAAATTGCAAAGGAGTTGGAGGGAAAAAATTGCCTAGAGGGGAAGTAAATAGTAGTAGAAGGGACAATTCTCTAGTTCTACAAGAGATAAGAAAAGAAACACCTATTGAGAAAGAAGAAGAGCCAGAGGTAATTTTTTTTGAAACAAAACGAAATATTATATAATTACAAGATAATATTCTTTCTCCTCAACACATTGTTGATGATGTTAATAAAGAACCTAACATAAGTCAAATGTTTCAAATAAATGTGCAAGATGTTCAAGAGGAACTAGTTGAAGAAAATATTCTAGAAACTCATGTCCTAGAGGAACCTACAGAACTAGGTGGGGAAAAAGTAAGTTGACACAAAATTTGAAATGAAGCAACTAGATCAACATAAAGAAGTTTCCCAAAACAAGAGGTAATACTTGAAGAAGTTCATTAGAAACAACATGTAAGTGCAAGCCAAATAGATACAAGTGAATGAACATTTTTTTTTGATAAATTAGATTCACTAGAGAGAATACAAATGCAAGGATCAAGATCTAAACCTACTACTTCGACATGGATAGAAGCAAAGATCCAAAAGAAAGATCAGGTAGAGGTTATATCTATTGATTTATAAAGTTTAAGAGAGAGAAGAAAGACACCTACGCCTAGAAATAAGGATAGAGTTTTATCATCTATCACTAGAGATGCCTTGGGGTCAAGGATAACACAAGTTTCTAATACTACTATGTAAAAAGAACATGATATAACTCCAAAAATCACATTTCAACCATTAATCTTGGGTACTAAACGAGAGAAAAAGATGTTGAATTAAAAGCTAGCATATTGCATTTCCTCAAGACTACAAATAGATAAGAAAAAAGAAACAAGAACTCAAAAGGAAAAAAAATGAACTCTAATTCTACATAAAGAAATAAAAGTCAATCCTTTGCAATCTATTGAGTAGCTTCCCAAAATCCTAGTCCTCATCTCCTAGGAGGAGGCCTCTTCTTTAGATAAAATGAAAAATATTAGTAAAGTCATAGAAGAGTAGATGAGGAAAGCAACATTGAAGGGTGAATAAATACTTAAGTACGCTTCAAAAACTTGGGAATAAGTAGTTAATTGAGACGATAGAATAAGAAAGCTAATGAAGTTTGTCAACAAAGGTTAGAGAAAAATGAAACAAAGCTTCCTAGATTGTTGGCAATAGAAACCTTGAGTAACCAAGTGCTCTTAAAAGAGAAAATTTTGAAAATGGGACTATTCCACACATCTAGATTGGATTGAGCAACTAAAGTGGGATGAGAAATTGATAAAAAAATGTGTCAATAAAATGAAATAATTAATGGAGTTGACAATAGATCTAAATTCAAGGAGTTAACTATTATTGAAAAGTTTATAGGATTATATTTCAATCCCAATAATGTTGAAGAATAAGAAATAATATTAGAATAATTCAAGAAGATCTTCAATGAAACTTTAGGAATTTTTTTTTTTTTTTTGGTGAAGTAATGAACAAGACTATGGAGGCCATGAATTTAATGAGTAAATATCAAGGAAAACAAGAATATGAAATATAGAATATGCAAATATTTTAGCCACATATAGGAATTATAGATATAGTTGGTTTATGCAAGACTAGGGCATGCCTTAAATGAATAAGGCTTTCATCACATTTTGAGATTATTGAAGGAGAGAAGCTGTGAAGGATGGTGAATTTACTGTTGAAACAAATAGTGAAGAAGAGATATAGACTTCAAAGTGATTATTATTTTTCTTTGTGGAGTTTCAAGTCACATCCTCTTCATGTGAAATTTTGGTCTCCATCTTGTATTTATGAAAAAAATTCTTCCATCTTCTATTTGTAGAATATTTTCAAAACTTTTGTCTTCATCAAGTATTTGTGGAATATTGGCACCAATGGGAATCTTTTCCAATTATCAAATAATGATGGTCCTAAGGTTCTAGGGAGATGGGATTCAACAGTTGACTAGCCTCAATAGATGCGGCTAGGGCATCGCTTGAGCTGACCCTCCTGGCAAAGGCTCCTCAGGGGAAGTCAGGAGTCTTTGAAGCGGACAGAGAATACAAGAATTTTAAGGAAGGAGGAGATAACCTTAAAGGAAATAATAGGAAGAGGTCAGAGTGATGCAATGGAGTACTAGCCTTAGGAAATGATGGCCAGCTATAGGGTCAATAGGAAGGTGCTGTGGCTGGGGGAAATGGAGCTGGCAGGGAGTCTAAGAAGCCTTGCATAGAGGGAAGAAATTCAGGTTTTGCCAGGATAGCTACACACCAAAACAGAAGTTCCGTAGGGGGAAATGGAGGGGATCCTGCTATTCACACCTTTTTGAAATCAATAACTATGGATTTAGGTGGGGAGCTGGAGCAAGAAGTAATATTCAATGAAAAAAATTTCTCAGTGTTGGGCTTGATTGGGAGATTCAAGGGTTTCTGGTCAAGCCTGACCGAACTACACCAATGGATCTCTAATTACTGGAAACCTTTGCTGGAAGGGTATGTTCGGATTTATCCAATGGCCAAAGGATTTTTTATTGTTGTTTTTGAAAAAGAACAAGATAGAAAGAATATTCTCTATGATTATCATTGGGATTGGGAAGAAAAATACATTTTGATGTCAAAGCCATGGCATCCAGCTTTCAAACCAGCCACTGAAGTTTTTGAGAATTTTCCTATTTTGGTGAGATTTCCTAACCTCCCCCTGTAGTTCTAGTTTGACTCATGCTTGGAGGATATTGGGAACTCTCTAGGAAATTTCTTAATGGTGAATGAGGGTTCTTCAAACCTTCTGCATTCGACCTATGCCCAGATTTTGGTAGAAATGAATGTGTCCAAGGTGCCTCCGGAGGAGATTCGTTAAAATATTTGAAGGGTTGTTGGGTGCAGCACCTGGACTATGAAGGGGTACCCTTTAGGTGTAGAATCTTTCACCAGATGGGTCATTTGGCAACTGAATGTGCCAAACAAAAAAATATCAAATCTACTTCTTGGTGGAAAGATGCCTCTACCAAGCACTACACTGTGGAGAAAAGGGAGGAAAAGCAAGTGAGCCCACAACTCTAAGGCACTGAGGAGGAGAGTTGGGTAAGAGAGGAGGAGGTGTGACGGGCAGGAGAGGAGCTGAAGCAAGATGGGGAGCTTCATTTGCAAGAGGAAAGAAGGGAGGAGCTGCAACAAAACAAAACAACCCCAACAAAGGAGGGGATTTTGGCTGAGACCAGTGCTAAAGGTGTGCTGAGTAATAGTGACAAGGAGGCGACTTTAAAAAATGGGGCTGCAACACTAGAGTGTCGGGAAAAGAAAGGTGTTGTGAGGCCATAGGAGAAAGAGGATGGAAAACAGAAGGATGTCAAGCATCTTCAACAAACAAGTTGCAGTGGAAATGGAGCCTGGAGGAGTCCTTAGGATTTATCTTTGGACTGGCAGTAGGAGGCAACAAGGGTGGAGGACGGGTGGAAAACAGTAACAGGGAATAAATCAAAGAAGCTGAAAAAGAAAGCGTTTGCAATGGCACTTCGATCTCAGTCCAAAGGAAGATCAAATAAATCTTAAAGCTCTTGATCTGTTAAGAGTTTCTTTGAGGCTATTTGTTTAAGATTGATAGAAAACTATTTTTAATTTTTTTTGTATTTATGTGGTGGTTTAAGTTGGTATTGTGGGAAGGTTTTTGGGTGTTTTTATAGGAATTGATGGGGTTTGGAAAGGCCTATAGTAGAAGCTGTTTCTGGATATCTTTATGTAATCTTTTTTCTAAATTTCAATAAAATAAACTTTATCACAGATCAAAAAAAAATAATGATGCTCCTGCTCTAGGAATATTCATGAGTTTTTAAATTTTGATTTGTTAAACAGGTGCAGGACAACTGAGAGGGGGGGTGAATCAGTTGTCACAAAATTCAAACTTAAAAACTCAACACTTATTAACTCCACAACCACACTATTCTGTTATTAAGAAAGAGCATGAAACACAAATAACAAAAAGTAAATCAACACAATGAACACCCTATTTTTTACATGGAAAACCCAATGAGGGAAAAACCATGGTGAGCGTTAACTCACATTGATATAAAAGATTATAAACTAAATACAAAGGCTCATTGCCAAGGGCTCATTTCCTAGAAGAAGACTCATTTTCCAAATACAAAGGCTCATTGTCTACAGAAAGGACTCACTGTCCAATAGGGAGGCTCACTGCCTACAGATAAAAAAGAGAACAAAAGATCCACCACAACAATTAACACACATCCGGAACTTGAATAAGGATTGTAGAAACCTTTAGCTCATTGCCTTCAACACAACTCACTCACACACACACTTCTGCTCTTATGATTTGAGGCTCACCTTCATCACTTTGCATCACACTGTAATACAACTCTTCACAATTCGACTTGCTCTTATACCATCCTCATCCTTAGAAACTTTCTCCAAGGTCGGCCACAAATATCTCATTTCATAAATTCAAAATAGGTCGGTGACTCAACATTCCCGTGGTGGAAAGGAATGAGAGTGGACCAATAAAAACATTTTTCGAGATAAAAAAATAACATCTCGAATCAACCACACGCTTCTTGATGGGCAAGGTTGTTGATGTCACAACTTCCATCATTTAATCAATTATTTATCAAACCGGGTGCGTCTCAGAGCAATATGCGATAAGGATAGTTGTCACAGATTCTTTGGGGGGTTTTGCACTGTAAACAATGACTTCAGGTATCAATTTTCCTACTTTAGGAGCTTTCAGGAGCTCTCAGGAGCTGAACTGAAGCGACTGATTCTTAAGGTTTAATTCTATCTTATTTTCTAATTTAAAATTCTGTTGACTTATTTCTAACTTTATTGAACTTGATTTAGACTGATTCATGGAGACAACTAATGATTACTTTAATCCTTAATCTAAAACATGAAATCCAAATTAATTCTATTTTGCTTTTAAAAGAAATCCATAATTAATTGCTGGAAATTAAACACTACTGTAAGAACAAAAATGAATTGCGAGGAAATGATGATTACTTTATAAAACATAAAGACTAATCTCCATGAACAAATTTTCAACAAACTCCAACTTCATCTTTCCATAAGTTCCTACCATCGCTTCTAATGAAACTTAATAAATAGAAACCAAACTTAACTACTTCGAACAACATCTAAATCCAATTAATCTGATAAACCTTATAATGATTCCAACAACTTAATCTAACCATAATAAATTGAAACTTGAAAGGTAATTCGAGTAGAAGTAACTATCCAAAATTAACATTCACTAAATCGGAAAATGATTTAACAAATTAACAATTTAGAATTAACATCTACTTCAGATTTAATACTAATGAATCTTAAATAGCAAAACTTAACAAAATACCAACACAAGATCATTCCAAAGGTTGAGCAGGCCTTGCTCTTCTTCAGGTAAGATCCCTTAACAAAGTGATTAAATTAACTCCTTGCTTTCATTCTCATTGATCAAAAGTAGAACGTAGAACAAAGTATTGCTGTTGAATTAAAAAAAATTGATTGAAAATTATCTAACTCCTAACTACAACCAAAACATGGATATTTATAATAATATCCTTATTAGATTTCTAACATGGCGTTAACTTCCAAGACTTAAGGCGACCAAACTAAAGATTACAACAAAACTAAAACATAATTGAAACTGGACTAAAAAGAACTATGCCAGATTGGCGTTGGAAGTAGAAGTTCCATAATCAACTATAAAGAAGTCGATTTGGACTTGAGTGACTCATCATCTAGTAGGGCCCGTCTATGGTGTAGTCATTTATCATGATTACACAAAGAGTTTAACCATATCATCAATCTTTAAAATACCTTGTTCAAAACCCTTAAGAAAACTATAACAATTATGGTAGTAAAAGATCAATGCAACATAATTATCTCATCCACTATAGTCATAAAGTAATGCAATTAACATAAACAATTACTTCAAATATATCCACTAATTTAGCTAAACATAAAGCAAAATAAGTAAATATGTTAATCTATAATCTACTACCAGTCATGTCAATTAACAAAATAACAAGTCTTTTAAACATAAAATGCTTTAAATGAAAGTATTCTGATGCTCTCATCATTTCTTCCCCACTTGTTTTGGACCATGTCCTCATGGTTCCTCATCAAGAATTATGGTGTTCTCCTTTTCCTTGTTCAGTGCCTCCATCCAAATGCAGCAGTCAAACACTCCATCCTTGTATTGGTCTGGTAATCTGCTATTGAGTGCAAAGCCATGGTTTTTCCTTAGCTTTTCAAACCATGGTCTTAACACTCCATTAGGCACATTTGCTGTTTCTTTGAGATTTGGTGCGGGCATAATGATTATTGGCATTCTGAATCTCATGCCGACCCAGAATTCTTTCTAATGTTGGATCGAGGTGATGACATGTCTGACTCTGATTAAACTCCAGTTGATATTGTTTGGACTTATTGGCTCCCTTCTTTTGACTATCTTAGGAATGAGATGATATCTTTCCTCAAAGGACTGTAGTGCTAATGGGGGAAGTGTTCCCTCAACATTTTGGAATACAACAATACTATCGAGCAAGTTTGAAACATAAAGAGGATTAACTTGATTGAGCCTTACTATAGATCGTATTGCTATGATATATTTCCAGCATGAGGCATTTCGGTTCTCATTGGTAACTCATACCTTCTCGACTTGCCAGTGTCTCACCAAAAGAAATGAAGGGGCTCGAGTAGAGCGGAATGCGTTCAGGGTGACGTCAAGGAGCTCTTGCCGATATGGTTCATAATGTTAAGCTTGGGAGACTCTGAGAGGAGGTTTTACACTCGGTAGGATGTCTTCCCAATAGGATGAGGGTCTCAGTGACATCTTGTGTAGCGATATAACTCATAAGGATCAGTATGATATCTTGTCGACTAAAGTAACTCTTGCCGAATGCGGATGACTAGGAAATGAGATGGAAAACATCGGTATGACTCCTGAGGGCTCGCCATGTTGTCTGGCCGAAAATGATGGTCTCGCCGATGCTATTTTGTGATATCAATATGAATTTTGTGGCTTGATATGAGCTCTTTCTGACCATCGTGTGTCTTGCCAAATGCTGTTGCAAGGTCTAATCGCATTGGGGAGACACGATTAGTGTCTCACCGACACGCGATCCAGTTTGAACGACCTTTGACCGCCCGAAGAATCTATGTGGCATCCATTCAACCAATCAGAGGGAGCTACAGGTGGATCGTTGGTAGCTTGACCGGTGCCAAGAAGATCAACAGGGTGAAGGCGACGTGGATCGGCTCTGAGCTCTGAAGCATTCAAAGCAGCTCGACAAGGGATTCAAATTAGACACGAGGACCAAAAGTGAATGCGGTAGCTGCAAAAGATCTGAAGGCTTCTCCTGGAAATGACTCTTCACCGACATGGACAACAGGGGCACATTTAAAGGCAGCATTAATTTCATGCAAAAGATCTAGGGGGAGTTTTTCCTAAGTGGGATATTTTGTAAGCCCTAGGGGCCGACACATCTTTTGCATATAGGGAATTTTTTGCCTCTTTGTAATCAGTTGGGATTATGCATTCCCATGAGTGAGTGATTTTTAACAATCCTTTCTCAACTGATGTATGCTTTGTAACTCAACTGGAATCTAGAATACAACACAGAGTTTACCTTGGAAGCTAGTGTTAATGTTTATACTACTCTCATTTCTGTATTTTTAGATTATGTAAGTTTTCAACTGTGTTTTCTAAGTCTGCATTCATACCTTAAAGCTGTGAAATTCATCTTTCCTCCTTAAGATATGTATGTAGATCAAGCCTTTTAAGAATGACACATAAGTCTAAAGAGGTTATGTTGAGTAAGTGAGACAATTGCCATTAAGTTTCCTAGTGTATGTTCATCTTGTTTTCATTTCATGATTTCTTATCAATGCGGTGTATCACCATAGGATTTAATTTTCATTTGTATGCATTCTCCTTCTCCCTTTTCCTTACATAATTAGTAGTTAGGTAATACTGCCAGTGTAGGAAGCTGGCCTTCTCCGGAGGTTCATTTCAACTTCAGGTGACCCACAGCCTTGAAATGATCCCATGTTTCTCTAGAAAGCTCAGTTTTCATAACTTTGCATAGGGTACAATTTCTAGGAGATAACAGTCACATCATTCCTTACATCACCCATCCGCCACTTTTTGAAGTGATTAAAAGTTTATTTATTATCATCATTAATTAATAGTATGGCGGAGATGTCTAAACTTATAAATATTTACCTATTTTAAATTAGTTTAACTACCTTAGAAAATAATATTCAAAAGCAATATTCATATTAAATGTGTACCTTAATTTATTTCGAGCCTTTGAGTTCTTCAAGAGCCTTTAGGGGTTCTTTAGGAGCCTTTAGGAGCTCTTAGGAGCTTTGGAACTTCAGGAGTCATCAGGAGCTGTTGAGCGAAATAGAGTATTTAGAGTCTTCGGCCTTTAGGAGCTTTTCAAGAGCCTTCAGGAGATATCGAGCCAAATAGAGTCTTCAGAGTCTTCAATCTTCAGGAGCCTTCAGGATCTTTCTGGAGTTCTTTAGGAGCCTTCAGGAGTTAACTTAGATAGACTGCCATTTGCTGGTTTTTAGTCATTCTTTTTTTTTTCTAAAGCAAACCGCCATTTGCTGGTTTTCAATTTACCCTATTTATTCATGCCTTCCTCAAAGGTTTAGAGACATTCTCTCATGGAAGAAATATCTTCCATGAGAAAATGTTCAATTCTATGTTGTAGATCATCTAAAAATTCTTCCTTTAATGCAAGCTTATGATATGTTTTCAAATGATGACCATTCACTAGCATAACTCTCTTTTCTCCATCAATTGGTACCAATTGGACAACTCCATTTTCAAATATATGATTTATCTCATAGGGTCCTAACCATCTTGTATGGAAATTCCCCTTAAACTCTTCAAATCTGTAGTCAAATAACAATGCCCAATCTGTTGCTCTGAACTGTCTGGACACAATATGTTTATCATTCCATTCCTTCCTTTGAGTTTGAATCACCTCTGTATGCCGAAGTTCCTCTATTCTCATTTCATCAAGTCTATTAAGCTGCAAAATTATGCTTTTCTCAGATTTAGGTAAATCAATTCCAATTTATACTGCTGTTTTCAATGTTTTTAACTCAAATTCTATTGGCATGACTGGTTTTTTTCCATACATAAGTTCATATGGGGAAAACCCAGTCGTTGTTTTCCACGTGGTGTTATAGGCCCATACTTCTTCATCCAACCTATCTACCGAGTCTTTTTTCCTTAAAGAAACTATTTTTGTCAGAATATTCTCTAACTCTCTATTTGTGACCTCCACCTATCCATTCGCCTGAGGGTGATATAGTGAATATTTTTTGTGAGTTATTTGGTATCTCTGTAAAAATGCTTCCATCATTGCTAATACAAACTGTGGTCCTTGGTCTGAAACAATCTCTCTAGGTGCACCAAATCTTTGGAGAATTTGCTTGTACATAAAATCTGCAACTTTATCTTCTTTTGCTGCTTGTAATCCCTTTACCTCATCCCATTTTGTTACATAATTGGTACAAACAAGGATGTATCATTGCCCTTTTGAAGGTGGATCAACTGGTCCCACAAAATTGATGCCCCATTTTTCAAATGGTTCGAGAGCTATTTGTGGCTGAAACAACATCTCCATGGTTGGTGTGGGTCTTCCCATCCTTTGACACTCATCACAGTGTTTGACAAAGAATGAAACATCCTTTGTCATTGATGGGAAAAAGTAGCTAGCTCCTAAAATTTTGTGAACTGTCCTCACAACTGAATAGTGTCCTCCTTCAGGTTCATGATGGCAGGCATGTACTACATCATATACTTCTAACTCTATTACACATCTACATAAAACATGGTCAGGGCACAATTTAAATAAAAGACCATTAATCCATTGAAATCTAGAACTTTCACAAATTAACCTCTTTTTTTGTTCATGATTGAATTGACTTGGTCATTTTATTGCGACAAGGTAATTTTCCAAATCAACAAACCATGGTGGATGAATTGATATAGCAAATAAGTGTTCGTCAGGAAATGTATCATCCATTAGTTCTTGATTATCCTGTGAAACAATTCTGGAAAAAAAGTCAACAACAACATTGCCTTTTCCAGGCTTATCAATGATAGTTACATCAAATTCCTGTAATAATAGTAACCATCTGATAATGCGTCCACCTACTACAACCTTATTCATTAGATATCTAATTGCAGCATGGTCTGTATGTAGGTAAACTTTGTAACTTGTAATATAATGCCTGAATTTGTTTATTGCATATACTACGGCTAAAAAATCCTTTTCTGTTTTTGTGTAGTTTCTTTCAGTAGGATTTAAGTTTTTGCTAACATAACAGATTGCATGCATGACATCATTGTCATCTTTTTGTCCTAATATCACTCCAATAGCCAAATTAGATGCATCTACATGAATGTGAAAAGGTTCTCCCCAAACTGGTCCTTTGATAATGGGAGAAGTTGTTAGGGCTATCTTAATTGTGTCAAAGGATTTTGACAATCCTTAATCCATACAAACTCCTCCTCTTTCTTGAGTAGTGTAAATAGTGGTGCTGCAATCTTACTAAATCATTCTATAAATCTTCTATAATACCCAACATGCCCAAGGAAACTTTGTACTCCAGTTTGGTTCTTAGGGATCTCAATGTTTTGTATGATCTCAACTTTCTTGGGATCAACCTTTATCCCCTCTTTTGAGATGTGATGTCCCAAAACAATGCCCTCTGTCATCATAATGGGACTTTTTTCATGGTTGAGTGATAATCTATGATCCTTACATCTTTGTAAGACCTTTTCTAAGTTTTGTAATGCTTCATCAATTTTTTTAGCATGGACTGTAAAGTCATCCATATAAACCTCTACATAGGAAGTGGTGAAATCTACAAATATAGCAAGTACTGCTCTTTGAAATGTGGCTGGCGCATTACATAGTCCAAATGGTAAGACTGTATATGCGTATGTGCCCCAAGGACAGGTAAAGGTAGTTTTGTCTTGATCTTCAAGGGCTACTTGGATTTGGTTATATCCACTGAAGCCATCATGAAATGAGAAGTAGTTGCTGCCTGTGAGGTTATCTAGTACTTGGTTTATGAATGGTAATGGGAAATGGTCTTTCTTTGTGGATTTATTCAATTCTCGATAATATATGCACACTTTCCATTTACCATTATTTTTGGGGACAATAACCAGTGGGGAAACCCACTAACTATCAGAGATTGTGTATATGAACCCTACTTTGAGCAGCTTCTCTATTTCTTTTTTTACTGTCATGAAGAACATGATTGATACGCCTTTGTCCTTGTTTGATTGGTCTTACATTTTCTATGTAAATGTGGTGACTACAAATTGAAGGATGGATTCCTCTCATATTAGTATACTCCCAAGCAAATGCTTCTGTGTGTTTTTCTAAGATTTCTTTCAATTCTTCTTCCTAAGTTGGGGATAAAGATGAATTTATATTGAGAGGTTTATCTCCAACTATTGTAATCTCTTTGGTGTCTTTGGTGGAATCCATTGTTTTCACAACAAGAGTATTCAGAGGACAAGAGTGTTTCCCATGTAATGTTGTTTGATAGTTTTCTTTTTCAATTTCTGAAGTTAACTCTTGTTCTTCGCATTCTTGAACATGTTCAGTTATAGTAACCATGGCTAACTCTACAATACCATCAACTTCCGACTCTAAATATTCATCCACCCAAAGTAGAGTGTTTGGTTGAATTGACAGTTGTGCTGGTGGGTAGAGTGACAATTCTTTTTGTTTTTGACCATTTGATATGATCATGCTTCCAGATCTAGAATCAATTAAAGTGGCAGTAGTGGCCAACCATGGTCTGCCTAAGATGATTGGATATCCAAAATCTTTCTTTCTGGCTTTAAGAAACAAAAATTCAACCAGATAATCCCATGTGTCTATGGTAACCATGATCTCTTCTATTATACCCTCTGGTTTTGTGGTAGATTAGTCAGCTAATTGTAGAACAATTGTTGTTGGACGTTGAATAGTTGTCATCCCAAGCATCTGTACTATATCAGATGTGATAACATTTATGGAAGTTCCTAAATCAATTAGAACATTTGATATTTCAATTCCATTAATACTCAACATTATTACAGGACTACCTGGATCATTATATTTCTGTGGAAGTAGTCTTCCTAATAACACATCAGTAAGTTTTCTCCCTACTTGAATTGTTGAAGGAATTTTCTTTTTCCTTCTCGGAGTTTTCATGCAAAGGGATTTAACTAACCGATTTATCTTTGGTATATCTTTGATTTTCTGTAATAGTGGTATCTCAATGTTAATCTTTTTCAACTCTCTAAGAAGTTGAGAATCAACTACATTCATGTGATTTGGTGGAGAGATTTCAGGAGTGATTTTCTCTTCCTTCAATCTCTTTGGGTAGGGAGCTTGAATGACAACTTTTTCTTCCTCCAAGGTTTGTTTTTTAGTTGGATTTTCATTTTATTCCCCTCTTTATTGAATTTTCTCTACTGGTGTAGTTTGCACAGTTTGATTTCTCAATTGTATGTCATTAATGTCAATAACATTCACATTAAGGGGATTTGCATCATTATGTGTGTTTTTTGGATTGACAACCGGTTGAGCTGGTAGTTGAGGTTGGTTCACCTAATCATTGGGAGGATTAGGGGCATTAAGTGTTGGAGCATTTGTCCCCAGGGGCATTTTTGTCCCTAATTTTGGTATGGTTGGAATTGGTTTTGATTCTACTGCCTTGAGGACTGATTGGCTTGCCACTGTGGCTGTTGGTTAGCTTGCCATTGTGGCTGATTCCATTGGGGATTCATCCATTTGGGTTGATTCCAATAAATAGGTGGTTGATATTGAGGGGTCCATTGGTTCTAGTTTTTCCAAGAGTTTTGATTCCAGTTTGGCATGGAATCATATTGTCTCTGATTAGAATTATACCCTGAGTTTTGAGGCCTTTGACCAACATAATTCAACTCTTCTTCGGTTACTGGTGGTTTCTTCAGATTGATTTTTATGCTAGCCAAAATATTATAGGAACTTGTTAAGTGTAGTTTTTCACAAATCTCACAAATATCAAGCTGATTTAATGGACATTCTCTCAAAAGGTGTTTTACCTTACATTTGGAGCAATAAATTAACAATGGTTTAGTTCTCCTCTTATCCCCTTGCATGTTGAGATGAATAAGTAGACCAGTCTTCATGTTTGCTAATTCATCCATTACCTTTGATACATCAATGGTATGAGCCTTGTTTCTTCTGGAGTTTCTAGTCCCCACTCTAGTTCTAGAGTAGTTCCTACAGATCTCCACAATGTCATTCAAGGAAATCTTGTTAATGTAAATTGAAGGACTCTCTTGACTCATCTTCAATCCCTCTCAGGAAAATTGTCTTGCTAATTTCATTATCCAACCCATTAGTACACCTCTAATGCACAAATTGGAACCTATTAGCATAGTCTTCCAAACTTTCATCCTCTAATTGCCTCATTCGAAATAATTCCTCCTTCCTATCCCTTACTCAACAGTAATCTTGGTATTTGTTCAAGAATTTGGTTTCCATTTGCTGCCAAGTTCTAATTGTTCTTGATCCTAAACCCATGAACCATCTTAAAGCTGATTCTTTCAAAGTAGAAGGAAACAACTTCAACTTTTGATTATTAGTTGCATAATCATAGGTTTGATATAAAATTTTGAATTCAAATAGGAATTGATCAGGGTTTTATGTAGTTTTTCCCCTAAAGGTAGGTAGAACCAAGGGTGAAATGTTCTTCATAGGAGGTTCATCAAGTTGTATTTCAAGATTGATAGGATTTGAAAAGGTCCTATTTATTGGGGGACGTACTGGTTGGTCACCCATTTCTTCTCCTGGAAATGGATTTATGTTTTCTTGTTGATTTTCAATTGGATGTTCTTGATTATTTTATTGATTTTTGATTTGGTATTATTGAACGTCCTATTCCTGATCAAAATCAATAATTCTTCAAAAATCAACGTTTCGTGAAAGATACCTTCCTAGTTGGTCTCTGTTTCGTCTCATCCACAATTTAGATCTCTCTTCCTTATCAACACTAAGGATTCACACTAAATAACCAGATCTTTTAAGTATCCCCAACAACGATGCCAAAAATGATGGGCAAGGTCGTTGATGTCACAACTTGCATCATTTAATCAATTATTTATCGAACCGGGTGTGTCTCAGAGCAATATGTGATAAGGATAGTTGTCACAAATTATTTGGGGGGGTTTTGCACTGTAAAAATTGACTTTAGGTATCAATTTTTCTACTTCAGGAGCTTTCAAGAGCTCTCAGGAGCTGAATTGTAGCGACTGATTCTTAAGGTTTAATTCTATCTTATTTTCTAATTTAAAATCCTTTTGACTTATTTCTGACTTTATTGAACTTGATTTAGATTGATTCATGGAGAAAACTAATGATTACTTTAATCCTTAATCTAAAACATGAAATCCAAATTAATTCTATTTTGCTTTTAAAAGAAATCCATAATTAATTGTTGGAAATTAAACACTACTTTAAGAACAAAAATGAATTGTGAGGAAATGATGATTACTCTAGAAAACATAAAGACTAATCTCCATGAATAGATTTTCAACAAACTCCAACTTCATCTTTCCATAAGTTCCTACCATTGCTTCTAATGAAACTTAATAAATAAACACAAAACTTAACTACTTCGAACAACATCTAAATCCAATTAATCTGATAAACCTTATAATGATTCCAACAACTTAATCTAACCATAATAAATTGAAACTTGAAAGGTAATTCAAGCAGAAGTAACTATCCAAAATTAACATTCTCTAAATTGGAAAATGATTTAACAACTTAACAATTTAGAATTAACATCTACTTCAGATTTAATACTAATGAACTAGAAATAGCATAACTTAACAAAATACCAACACAAGCTCATTCCAAAGGTTGAGCAGGCCCTGCTCTTCCTTAGGTAAGATCCCTTAACACAGTGATTGAATTAACTCCTTGCTTTCATTATCATTGATCAAAAGTAGAACATAGAACAAAGTATTGCTATTGAATTACATAAATTTGATTGAAAATTATCTAACTCCTAACTACAACCGAAACATGGATATTTATAATAATATCCTTATTAGATTTATAACATGGCGTTAACTGCCAAGACTTAAGGTGACTGAACTAAAGATTACAACAAAACTAAAATAGAACTGAAACTAGACTAAAAAGAACTATGCCAGATTGGTGTTGGAAGTAGAAGTTCCATAATTGGCTATAAATAATTTGATTTGGACTTGAGTGACTCATCATCCAACAAGGCCCATCTATGCATAGTCATTCATCATGATTAAACAAAGAGTTTAACCATATCATCAATATTTAAAATACCCTGTTCAAAACCCTTAAGAAAAGGATAACAATTATGGTAGTAAAACATCAACGCAACATAATTATCTTATCCATTATCATCATAAAGTAATGCAATTAACATAAACCATTACTTCAAATATATCCTCTAATTTAGCTAAACATAAAGGAAAATAAGTAAATATGTTAATCTTTAATCTACCACCAGTCATGTCAATTAACAAAATAAGTCTTTTAAACATAAAATGCTTTAAATGAAAGTATTCTGATGCTCTCATCACTTCCTTAATTAAATTTTATTCTTCAAATGAATTGTAAGGATCAGATCGGCCAAACCTAATGAAAACACAAAAGAAAATTGATGCACACGCTTCCCAACAAGAAGATGAAACACGAATATCACAACTTGCTTCCTTATGTACGAGTATACATCTCAAAATCTTCCAGATACATCCACAACAAAATAAAAAACTTCAATCATTGAACACCTTTCACCAGTCCATTTGGACTGTACAAACTCACACTGAAATACAAAAACATGACTTCAAGATCACCAATCTTCAAACCTCTTCACTAGAGCACAAAAAAGACCTTCACAAGACATATCTCAGATCCGCAAAATCTAAAATGAAATAGTGGACTGCGGAGCAGAAATATTTCTCCTAGTCCACAAAGGACCAACTCTGCTAGAACAGTTCACATACCGGTGAACGTAACTTTCATGCACCATCAAACTAGAAGCTAAAAATTAGGAGATATCACCACTAGATTACCATTATGAATCCTTTAGATCCAAAAAAGCATAGGATCAACATAGGAGAAATGCGGAGCACATACCAGGGCACATTTTGAACACTTTCATCACTTTGTCTTCTCTTCTTTATTAATTTTCTCAAAAGCACTTAAAAACTAATCAAACCAACACATCTGCAACACCATAAAGATAGCTCCATATACTCACAACATCTTAGCAGCATCTCCGTTATACATGTACAATCTACAACATACTAAACTGTGTTGACATGAATGACAACATTAATGACAACACCACCAAACTAGCTCATACTTGCAGCATGATCATCTCTCTTTGAGATGTAATTTCAACCTATTTTTAATGAAATTTGGTGCCTTGTCTCTATAAAGGGCCATCAATTCTCTAAATTGGTATTGGAAACTTTTGATAACTTTGGAGTAAATAATGGGGAATTTTCATTATTATTCTTCCTTCATATTTTCCATCTATTTAGACCAATAGATGTTATTTGTGTATACTTGTAGAGATCAATTACAATTTCAACTTATTCATATGTACTCTATATCTTGAATGACTTGTAAAAAATTTCAATATTATTAAATATCATAATATTGTGCCAATGTTTAGGTATAATATGAGCTCTTTCATAATTTAAAATTTTATTCCCAAGCCTTGTCTCTCTCCATTTCATTTGCATTTTCTTTATTTATTTTGAAGGGTTGACCACAATGTTATTAAAATTTATAAATAATTTGAAGCAACATTTGATCCATGTGTTTAGGATACAATATTGTTAATTATTTATAAATATTTTATTGATTGATCCAATATTAGGCTACAAACCATAAATACCCTTTGTTAAACAATACACAACAAACCTTTGAGTAACCATGTACATCGAGACCTAACAATTGAAGCCTTGAGACAACAAAATATGTTATAGAATGAAATTATATTTCAAGAGAGGTAAAGTTCATTTTTAATTTCATCTAATTTGAATGTGTCTTAAAAGAACATAAAAAAAGTGGAGCTATAAGGAGGGCCAAGCATACAAAGTAGAGTTAAGAATAATTCACTCTAGATCAAGGTCTAGTAACTCTAGAGTAGAATTTCTCAAGTTGAAAGATAATATAAGAACTAGATGAAATACAAGAAAAAACCTATCAGATCCTTTTCTAGGAATCCAAATCCTATTATTAATCCAGTACCTATATATGGCTACATTATTTAGCAAAACCAATTCCCCTATTTGGTTTTGTGTGTATCATGACCTTCCAAAGAATTTGGATAAGTTATATTTGAAGTATAATTTGTATAAAGATGAAAATATAACTTTGTATCTTTAAGGATATGTGTTTCAAAGTGAGGATTCCACACAAAGATGCTATTTTTCACCTATTCCAAGATGCATATAGAGAATAAGCATACAAATGCTACATCAACTTGCATAGTAATTATATAACCAGCTGGGATCTAATATAGTCAATATTGTTGATGTGAATATATGTCCTGTACCTAATAATTTATCTTGCTAGAGACTTAGGGGACTTATTCACATGTTAAATTTACTTAGGATATAAGATTCCTTCTAGAAGTCTTAGTTGGCATGTCTAGTACTTATCTTTCCAGCTTTTAATATATGATTCCTAGGTAGTTAGGTTGTTAGTTACCTCACGTCATAGGATTAAGACACATGTCACAATCATGTTCAATCCTATTCCCCACCTTGCCTATATCAGCAAGGTCATTGTACTCATATGTAATATACTTTATACCTCATCATCATTTTGATAGGTCTTCATATCAAGCAAGCTCATATTCTTGCATACCCTCTTGTAGAAAGTTTTCATTGTTTTTTCAAGTGGTCTTGGGTATAGAGCTAATCTTTAGCTCTTACATGGTATCAGAGCCAAGCCTTGCAAAACCCTTCTTCGATATGAGGGTTGAGCTATTTCTAGTGAGAGATATAGGTTTTTTTTGTAAGGTTGAGTTTGCTCTTACCTTCCACCATATGGTGAACCTAAGAATTAGAAAAACTTGAAAAAAATACCAGATTTGGAAGGTTTTCTTGGAAGGTCACTTTTGGCTCATGTTGGAGGAAATTTGAGTTCAGGGCAGCTACGAAAGTCAAGATCAACTTTTGTTTTGCCTAAATTTGACATTTTTTTGCCAAAGTTATAAGGGTTTGGAGAATTACAAGATTATGAGATAACAGAGCTTTCAGAGCAAATTCAACCCAAACTAACCTCGCCATTGTCTTCAGAAGGCCCGAGAGACAAAGTTTGATATAAAATATTCCTATATTTAGCATCAACTATTTGTGAGACAATTTTATTTTACACAAGTAGGCTGTATGACCCCCCAATATTGTACAATTTTTATTTCGTAGAAAATATTATTTAAAAAATAATTTTATGCATATTATTTCATTGAGCATTTTTTAAATTACACGAAAATATTTATAAATTATATTGGGCATATTACTTTTAAAAGGTTGGCATATTATTTATTTGGTGGCGGTGAAAATATTTTTGCAGATGTTTTTGGTTGGATGACTTTTTTGCAAGGCACTACGTATACATTGATCCATCTACAATCTTGGTCAACACCTTTATTGCTTGTTGGCCTGTATATCATCCTCCACTGACCTTTGTTAACCACTTTCCTACCTTCGCTGATTGACCACACTTTGTTGAGTCCCTTTTTCCAAGTGAAGGGTTCTATTGCCAAGCGAAGGGCTTAGGAGAGGAGTGTGGGAGCTACCACCTCCTTGTCGTAACCACTGGTGGGCTTTAAAAAACTTTTTTATTTTCTAGCATGAAACACCTATGGTCATGTGGGGGACCGAGGGCTAGCCCACAAGGGCTAATTTTATGCCCTCAATTAGTTTGCAATTGCCCCAAAACAAGCCTTTTATCTTTGGAGCATAACTTTTCTCTAGGATATCAAAATTTTGCAAATGAGATATTGAAGAAAAGGTAGTTCCACATACTTTGCAATGGTGGAGGTGTTTTTTATCTCCAAAATTGTACCCCTGCTAAGCTACAAAACTTATCACTTTGGAGGAACATGGGAACATTCCTAGGCTGTGGGTTACCTAAACTTGGAATGGACCTCCAAAGAAGGCTGGCTCCTTTTGCTGAATTACCTAGACTAAACTAAACTAAAGCTTTTGCAAAGAAAAAGGAGAAGGAGAACATGAAAATGAAAACACTAGCATAATGCTTTAAAAGGTGAAACACCAAATTTTTGTGACAAATAATACTGCATAACATGCACAATGAGCTCAATAAGCCAGCTTGTTTCAAGACACAACCCACACCTTTCTCATGTTCATGTATTAATATTTCATAGGAAGGATTTAGTGTTTGCATAATTAGAAGGAAAATTGAAGATTCTCACAACTAACTACTGATTAACATTATGACACAACCTACAACCTACACAAACCATGCATTTTCTATTTAGAGGTATTAAAGATGAGACATACATTCAAGGATTCAAGCATAAATTAGAAAAGCATACATCAATCATTAAGCTACACACAGTAGACAACATTGAGAAGATCAAAATCACCGCACTTAATTGAATCTCAAAGGTAAAATATTGCAATACATGCTTGTAAATGAGTTACAATTTGTACTTTTGCTTGAGAAGAGCCTCCAAAAGCTACAAAAATCTGCTAAGGCCAAAAACAACTCCCTTAAGAAAGCTTCAAAAGCTTGCTTATATGCTTCTCAATTGTTGCACAAAGATAGGAACACATTTTTCTCCAACTCAACCTCCTTTGGTCGTGCAAAACCAAAAGCCCTATTTTTTATCCCCATAAAGATCTCCAAAAAGGCACAAGAGAGAAGAAAAAGTCACTCCATGACTTTACCCACCATAATAAACCCTAAAAACACTCCAAGATGCTTTCCAAGGTCTTCAAAACTGAGTCAAATTGCTCCTATATTCTTGGCACATGTTGGCAAACCTCTTTAACTTCCCCTATATGCTTGCATAAACATAAATTTCAACCATAACCTCCTTTAACCGTACCTTGAAAACACATACACTATTTTTTCAATATATATAACATTTAAATAAGGTGATTCATATCAACATCACCTAAATAAATGTTTTACATTTCAAATTTGGTTTTCAAAAGAAATGATATGCAAAGATAAATGAGGACTTTTGACTTGACCATGTTTTAAAAAACATTCAAGTGTTAGATTTGCAAAATGTGAAAAGAAGCATAAGGCATATTAATACATGAGCATTAGTTTGTGAAAGGAATTTTGAAAAATAAAGGAAAAAATGCCTTTAGTTCCAATTAGTCAACATTTAGGGTAAATGTGAAAACCCTAAAATAGCCTGCACATCAGTCATTTCACTTTTCATTTTCTACTCGCACCTCTGCTCGTACACCGCCATGGTTGAGCTAGGTTGAAGGTTTTGAAGCTGAAAATGAGGGCTTTCTGGAAAAAACTTCTTCACAGGTAAGCTCTTTGTTCACAAAACCTTGCATCCTTGTCTCTGTTCATGAACATAAAAACTATTTTCTAGCTCTATTTTCGACAAAAAATCATTGTTGTTATCTTATGTACCTTTCAATAGTCATTTCTCTGTTTCACGGATTATACAAGGAATCTATCTTCTATACATTTTCTGTATGCTTAGCCTCTGGAGTTTCAAACTTCTCAAATGAAAACTCAAGGATTCTTTGTGTGTATAAACTTGCCCTTTTCTGTGTCGAGCTTCTCCTCATTCTTTTCTGTTGATTTTAAAATCGTGGGTATCTTTGTTTTCCTTGTGATGTCATTTAGTAGTGGCCAGTGGTGTTAAAATCACCTTTGCTATGATAAGATCGTGCAAGATTAAAATATGAATGATCTCAATCAACTGTTCAATAAGAAAATGCTGCCCTGTGAAGAAAAATGGTTTGCAAAATGATTCAATGCCATTGCATAGTACGGGTATAATTCAAAGACTCTACACATCTTTTCCATTCCTTCATGAATACTACCCTTATGTACTTGAAACCCTTACTTTTTCCTTCTATATGTTTTACAGAGCAAATGCAACCCAAAATTTAGTTTCCTTCATATTTTTGTATGGCTTCTTTAATGCTCTATGTTGTGTTTATCTGACACGGCTAGGGTTTTATGGAAACCCTCTACTCATTCTTACTAAGATAAACCAACATACATATTTGGTTTCTTGATAAAACATGAAGGAAAACGAGATATTTGACTGTATTGTTTTGTATTTCATCTTTGAGCAATGAAAAGAAAAATGCTTGTCATTCTTGGCATCATTGCTGTCCTATCATATACATGTTTTTCTAGAAAAAAGAAACACAAAACACTTACTCCCATACTTCATGCTCCTCTATGGCTTTGGCTTTAAGTAATTGAATTTTGTTCACTTGTGCAATACTTCCCTTTTTTCACTTTACTATAGAGACTCTATGCAACAAGATACCATGGATTTACTCATCTGTACTATTTTGATGAGGCTCTTTGTTTGCTGTCATGATGCCATTTTTATATTGTAGACTATGTATAACCTTCCATTGTTTTATTGATAAAGTGATCTACAATCACTATTGTTTTCCAAAATGACAGCCTTCTCTTGGTTGTTTATGAAGACTATCATACTTTCTTGCAATTCAATGACTTCAATTACATTGTCATGCCTCGACCATCTCAAATCTTCACTTGATAACTATCACATTGGTATTGGATACCCCTTATTATCAGTCCCATAACACTTCCTTGTTATATCCATAAACATGAGGAAGTCTATTCTAATGACTTGAAGAGAAAACATTTGACAAATGGAACTCCTTTGTGCTTGCTTTCCTAAAGACTTAGCAATTTGAGAATTCAAGAATGCCTCTAGCTACATGCAATTGTGACTATCCTTTCTTACTATGTTCATTTATGGCAGTGATGTCCACAAACTCACTTACCATGGGAGATGGATATTTTTCGAATTGGATAAATATGATGCTTTTCCACTCACACCCCTCTTCAAAATAGAGGGCAAGCATGCTGGGCTCAACCCTTGTGGGATCCCATTTAACTCCACATGCTATAACATCAAATACAAATAATTTAGCAATGATAATTTCACCTATACCTGTACAATGAACAAACATGTTAGATAAAACATAACATATGATAGATGTTTATGATAACCTTTTTGTTTTCCTGGACATCTGTGATATGAAAATAATTTCAATGCTTTATGAGGATTAGGCTATATGTTTGTAGATGTTGCACATGTAAATATTGGTGATCCCGAGCTCTAACAAACTCTTTCTCACACATGCATAAAACCTTGGAGCAATAGGAAATAAACTTTTGGAGGTTGGAAAAGTAGGAGGGAGGCTGAAATAGATGCAATAGTTCAACTCAATTGGGATTCGTCATTTAGGCAATGACATATCCCCTTTCTTTTCATATGCATTTTTACTTTTATGTATCTTCAAATGTATAGCTTATTTCTTTTTCTACATTGAAATAGTTAGTCCCATGGCTTGTGTGGGACACCATACATTTATGATTATCAATAAAGAACTTTTATGCAACATTTGTTCTCTCTCTTCTCTGTTGTATACATTTGGATAATATAATGTAGTCTATTTGATAATTTAATTTATGAATATGGATATAACATTGCAGACTTGAATGTATACCATTTATCTTTTAATCACAAACACAAATATCAGATCTACCTGATTGAGCTGGAAGCAAAATTAGGTAACAATGTTTTTTCTTAATTTTGTTGTAGGTATAATTTATTAGAAACTGAAATCTAATCTCCCATTTGGACCTTCGAGCTCATAATTTTTTTCCCAGATCCCCATTTTTTGTAATTTTTGTGGCATCAAAAAGGTATTAAGGAGCTCTATCATTGTGCACATGCACTTTTTCTAGATTCAACCCCAGGTATTATTTATTTAGTATTTTGCACATTTGGCATTGTGACTGATTACTTGGACATCCTAACTATTGGAGAGGTTCTGTTAATTTGGGAAGGCTTCATTTGTAGTATACATCATATTTGGGGGTTTATAATTTTCGTTGAAGGTTAATGTCTTCGTAATTTGGAGATTTCTCATAGTTCATTATGGGGTTTTCATTTCATCCTTCTCTGATTATGTTGAAAAGGGGAAACTATCAACAATGGAGATATTTCATCATAAAACATCTTCAAGGGCTTCATTTGTTGCCACAATTATATGATCTTGTTCCCTCTCCAAGTACAGGTAGTAAAAATTTTTCTTGGAATTGCAAAAGGTATGATGTCTTAGTAGTTATTGCAATGCATGTTGATGATGACATTTTGAAAGCTATTGATCATTTTGACTGTACTCATACTCTTTGGACTAAAAATTGGGAGATATATGGAGATCCTGATACTCCATTCCTAGATGATCCTATTTTAGATTGTCTTGTGCCTCTTCATTTTTCAGACATGATACCCTATGATCATGCTACTATGTTAGACACTCCTTCTCCATCAAAGACAATTGTTGTACCTTCACCTTTAGTGATTCAATGTGCAAAATCATTGATTGAGGCTCCCACCATTCCCGCTCAGTAGGACCATTCATTTTTTGTTGGTGATTCATTAAGAACTTCCAGTGATTCATTGCAACATGTATCTCATTATCTTCCTAATTGTTATTTCTCTTTATCAAACATTGCATCCTTGTTTGTGGAGTCTCACATTTCAAATTTGGAGGAAATATTTGAGGAGTTATCTCTCTCTTTGATGATAGTCATTGCACAAATGTTGTCAAACCGTGTTTGTCTTTGGCTCATGTTCAACATTAGTTTTTGTAGAGTCCTTGTTTGTCACCTTCTTCTTTGATTGGGAATGTTCCTGATTTGATTGTGACATCTTCATCTTTAGTGGCCAAGGAGACACATGACCAGATTTTAGAGACATCATAAAACATATTCATGCATCTTTCTTTCAATTCCTATCCAGAATTAGAAGCATTCCTGCATTTGTACTTGGTTTTATTTCTTTCAAAAGGGAGACAAGTTGTTTGTTGATATTGGATAATGTTTCGCCTTCAAGAACTTACCATTTTTGCAAGCGATTATACATTTTGGGGGAGGGATACATAATCTCTATTTCCATATTATGGGGGGATATTGATTGTAATATATCTATGTGATGGATGGTGTACTTGGGGGGCATCATGGATTCCTCCATCCTTCATCACTTGATTTTTTTTCTTTTCTCTCTTTTGGGGGGAGTTTTGTCCCACTGGGTTTTCTCCCTTTCTCTGTTTGTGCGAGATTGCATTTGCATTTATACATGGGTACCTAAAATGGCCTCGTAGTTGGGACCCATATTTACATATTTTTTGCATTATTTGCATAATAATCTTCTCACTAAGTTGCACTTAAGGGGAGTGTTGATGTGAATATATGTCTTGTACCTAGTAATTTATCTTGTTAGGGGCGTAGGGGAATTATTCAAATGTTAAGTTTAATTAGGATATAAGTGTTGGAAATAGGATGCCATTTAATTGCAATCCTAAACATTATTTATTTGATGTATCTCCTAAGTCCTTGGAATGTGTTCATTAACACTAGGATTAGGAAGAGATTAATATTTGATGAAATAATCATGCTAATTGACATTTGTAATTAATTCTAAATGTTAGGACCATGTGAGGGAATCCATTATGAGTTCCTAAATAATAGGGGCACATGGGGCACCCACAACAAGAAGAACCATTCTCAAGCAAGAATTGGAGCTATTGTAATTCAGAGATTGAATAATAGAATAATTCTTGGTGGAGTTTTTTCTCGTAAGGGTTTCTCCACGGTACATGCTTTTGTAATCTTTCTAATATACTATCTACTTCTTCTATCAACTTCTATCTTCATTCTAGAAATGATAAAATGAATTAATCAGATAATCACCCACAAAGAATCTGTAACAAAGAATACATATTTAGATCAGCAAGTATAATAGTTTTACAAAGTATTAAGCTACATAAACACCTCAATTTTCAACATTTGGTATCAGAGCTGAGGTTGGGTAGAGTTTGGGATGCCTTTCTCTTAAAAGATTGGAGTCTTTTTGGCTGTAGTGGGAGCTTTTACTATTCTTTGTTATTGCTGATTTTGGAAAATAAGTTTGTTACAAGAGGTATATATTCTTGCTTTGGAGGATGTTTATCATGTGTCATTGAGATCTTCGATTCACGTGTTTGGTGTGAGCTTATGACATAAATGTGGTTTTGATTATGTGCATCATGATGCCATGGGATTGCTAAATATCATGGTTTAGTGGGAGAATTTGGAAATGAAGTGGATTCTTGGTTGTAGGATGGTTTTGTTATTATGTCATGGTATACTCTTGATTAGCGGTTTAGAGTTGTGGCATGGTACATGTTATGATAATTTTGATCATGAGGAAATGTCTGAAATTCCATATTCTTTTGACAGTGATGGTTTGATGTTTATCTTATTTCCATGTGTAGCTCAGTATCACAGTTTAGTGGGAGCTTTGGTATGATATAGTGATCTTCATGAAGAGGATGGTAATCACAATGCCATGTGTAACTCAGTACCACAGTTTAGTGGGAGTTGTTGGTAGTGACATGGATGCATCATTGGTAATGTTATCTCCATGTGATTGGAGATATGGTTTCTTGGTTTAGAGTGTATTTTTTATGGTGTCATGTTATACTCTTGATACTAGTTTAGAGTTTGGCATATTACATGTTCTCTTGAGACCAGGATGTATAAGTATGTTGTGGTGCATGTGATCTCCTAGGAGGAGATGGTTAGATCATGGATGTCATGTTTATGTTCATGATTCATGATTGGAACTTTGACATTGATCTTGTGTAGTTCTCTTAAGTATTGGGTACATTAATCATTTGCTTGATTACTTCATGAAAGTGTTGTGTTGCATTTGGAGTTTGGCATGGATTGGTTGGTTACAGGTCCTCATGGATACTTGGAGAAATAGGTGAGGTTGGAGTTCTCTTATGGTAAGAGATATTTGTTGGAATGGATACAAGGAAGAAAATATTTTTCAACAGAAAAGACAGAGGAGCCTACACCTTTGTTGAATGTGAGTTCAACACACTCAGTGGTTTAACATGCATCCAAGGAGGCAATTTGGATACAGAGGCTTGGGAAAGGTATTGGTTTGGTTGATAATGGGAAGGTATTAATTGAGAAAGTTGACACTTTAATTAATGTTACAGATTATCTTATGAAACCAGATAAGTTCTCTTGGTTTTAATCATTTGCTTGGAAGCTTCATGATTATGCAAGTTGCATTTGAAGTTAGCATGGATTGATTAGTTGGTGCAGGAAGGCCATTGGACTTGAGTCTTGTAATTTATTTAAAATTATTATTCCTTGTTTAGAATAATTGCAATGTATAATGTCAAGTGGGAGAATTTTGGAAATAGGATGCCATTTAATTGCAATCCTAAAAATTATTTATTTCATGTATCTCCTAAGTCCTTGGAATGTGTTCATCAACACTAGGATTAGGAAGAGATTAATATTTGATGAAATAATCATGTTAATTGACATTTGTAATTAATTATAAATGTTAGGAGCATGTGAGGGAATCCATTATGAGTTCCTAAATAATAGGGGCACATGGGGCGCCCACATGGTAGGTGACACTCACCTTGAGTTTAGTTAACTATTCAGAGTAAGAGATAACACTTCTGAATGCATGCAAAGATCCTAGGAGTTAGGGTTTGATGTTTGCATGCATGAAGTTTAGTTTAGTTTAGTTCAGATCAGTTCAGTTCAATTCAATTCAGTTTAGTTTAGTTCAGAATCAATTTAGTTCAGTTTAGTTTAGTTTAGTTTAGTTTAGTTTAGTTTAGTTTAGTTATGGTTCAATTATCAAATAGTTAGTTTTAGTTGAATGCTAGTTAACTTCAATTAACTTGGAATGCATGGATAATGAATTGAGTTGCATGAAAGATAACAGGGAATACCTCTAGTTAACAAGGGATGACCATTCTTGCATGAATGGTGTTGAGAAATGTTTCAGTTAACAAGAAATGACTTGGACCCAACTTGGGTGCCCAAGTTGGCTTCTTGGAATTAACTCCTTTGCATGTTGAGATATTTCTGAAGGCTCAGTTAAGTAGGATTAATTTTGGGCGCCTACTTTGAGGATGAAGCCTTGAAGATATTTACAAAATAAAGGTTGAGTTGGTACTTTAGTTTGGGATGCCCAAATGCATGAAGATGAGGATTTGAAATTGTTCTTCACGGTTAAACTCTACTTGGATGAGATAGGCGTACCTTTTAGGGATATGGCTTGAGTATTGTAATTGTAACTCATGTTGAGTTTACAAAGTTGTTTATTGCCTATATATCTCAAGCAAGTTGAAGAGAGTGATTATCAGTTTTATTGCAGGTTGTGAAGAAGATTGGTGAAGGCAAGAAGAAGCATTCTCAAGCAAGAATTGGAGCTATTGTAATTCAGAGATTGAATAATAGAATAATTCTTGGTGGAGTTTTTTTTCCCGTGAGGGTTTCTCCACAGTACATGCTTGTGTAATCTTTCTAATATCCTGTCTACTTCTATCAACTTTTGTCTACATTCTACAAATAGTAAAATGGATTAATCAAGATAATCACCCACAAAGAATCTGTAACAAAAGGAAAAGCTTATTTAGATCAGCAATATTAAAGTTTTACAGAGTATTAAGCTAAGAAAACATCTCAATTTTCAACAATAATATCCCTTCTAGAAGTCTTAGTTGGCATGTCTAGAACTTATCTTTCTAGCTTTTAATGCATGATTCCTAGGTAGTTAGGTTGTTAGTTATCTCAGGTTATAGGATTAAGACAGATGTCACAATCATGTTCAATCCTATTCCTCACCTTGTCTATATAAGCAAGGTCATGTACTCATATGTAATATACTTCATACCTTATCATCATCTCATATTCTTGCATACCCTCTTGTAGAAGGTTTTCATTGTTCTTGCAGGTGGTGTTGGGTATAAAGCTAATATTTAGCTCTTACAAACATTTCTTTCTCTATTCTAGATACTTGCAGATGAAACAACACTATATCACTAGTTTTTCGAGATCAAAAGAGGTGAAAGTGAGTTTATCCTAAATTTTAATGATAGGTTACAAAAGTATTATTCTAGTTTGCAAGAATCTTATGCAATAAATGGAGATGCAAGACTCCTACTTTATTATGCAACCTTAGGTCCTTTGAATTCCATGTTTTGTAAGAGAAGGATTCCCACAAGTAAAAATTTAGCTAAAGAATATGTTGAAGCCTATGAAGTCAATAAAAATATGGGACAAGTTGTTTATGGTTCTCTCATAAACATAGGAAATCTTGATATGCCTAGCCAAATGTAGAGAATCAATGGAGCCTTAGCTAAGCACATGTTCTTGTTAAATATTGTTCCATCCATTCCTCAAGTAGGAACAAGCCAGTCTATAATATTGCTTATAGTCTCAATAATAAATTAAATTGATCCAAATGGAGTTTTATTCTTGCCTCAAGCTCAAGAAAACACAATTTCTAATGCTCAAGAGGAAAAGGAAGATGTCAAATAAATTTTTGCTTGACTAAAAAGGTTGACAATTGAGGTAACTCACCTTAGGAATTAGAATTTATATTTGTAGAACAATTCTAATAACTAGAAAAGAAACTAGAATGATCCAAGGCTTCACAAATATGCAACACTAGGCCAAACAATTGAGTACTCTCATCATTGGAAAACTATAATAAAAATGAAGTTAGAATTCCCATGAGGATTATCTTTGAATTTTTTTCACTTAATAATTAGGGTCACATAAATAACACCAGTTCACATGCTAAAATAAATTATCCACAATTCAAAATAGCTTTAGACATATTTTAGAATGAGATTTTAAACATTAATTTTTTTGAACTAAGTTCCTCATTTGAAAGAGAGCTAGTTACAAAGGGGTATGAGTTTACAATGGTCTCAGACAACTATGTTTTTCCCCAAGAAGCAAATAATGGGCCTAAGAAAGAAGTTGATGAGTTCATTCCTTTCAATAATTTCAAAAAGATCACAATTATGCTTTCAAAATTAATAATCCACAGGGACCTCTAACATCAAACCTACCACCAAACAATTATAATATGCCTCCAAATCAAAGTTCAATAAATAGTTTGGATGCACCTAGAGATGTGATTCAACATGCTATTAGTCTACAACCTTTGGTAACAAAATATAATACCATATCATTTCTTGAGAGAGGTGAAAATTATAAGTTATTCTTATATATTAATGATGAAATGAATAAGGTGAAATTAAGATTACCCTTATTTGAACTAATGAATGTGCCTCTAGTTAAGAATTATTTCATGAAGTCCTTAGAAGAATCATGCATAGAAAAAATGAGAGAAAATATACATCAAGAATTCAAGTATTTATCGAAGAAACAATAGAGCAATCTAAGGTATTTGCTATGGTATTATTGTTTATCATTTGATTTTATGTGTAGATCTTAGGATTTATTGAGTGATTGTTGAAGTGTGAATTGTGTACTTTCCTTGCATTGTTACTATTTGTAATTCATATTTTCATCATCCACAACAACGACATGGTTTTAGTAGGCATCCATATGATCCAAATCTCCACCTCAAGGAACAAGGGGGGTATATTGTGTTTATTAATGTGTATGTTGATGACCTAGTTATAACTAGTAGCTTAGAAATAATGGTTGAGACAACCAAGAATGATCTCAACAAGACATTTGATATAAAAAATATTGAGATACTATATTATTGTCTTGACTTAGAGGTATGGAAAACTAATCATCATATATTTGTATCTCAAATAAAATTTTCTAAGAAATTTCTTCAGAAGTTTAGAATGATGGATTCCAAATCCATGTCTACAACCATGGAATTAGGATTGAAATTATTTGCTTCTAATCCATCTCCTTAATTAAATGCAACTCTATATCAATAGATGTGATGCAGGGGCATTGTGCATTTTTTTTTCAATTTTGATTTAAAATTTGGTGTTAGTGTGTTGGATATTCTTGTTTCTTCTTGGTAATAGGTGGCCATTTCTTGTTGGAAACAAGATGTTGATTTGTTCTTTCTCATTGATCTTGCTAATTGGAAGAGGTTACAATGGTTTTTAGAAAAGAAGAGGATGAATTGCAACCTTTAGGAGACTACTGAGCCAATGAAAGGGGTCCAATTATTGAAAAGAAGCTTGAACCAAGAGAGTTTTTCTACCAAAGATCGATGGTTTGTGAGACAATGTTCTAAGTGCAACAAGAAAGAAGAAAATGTTGGTGGAGGGTTGGATGATCAAACAATATCATTTGATTAAATGCTCTGCTTATGGATAGTGCAATCAATGTTTGTGGATTTAAATGACATTTTGTGTGGCAGAGAAATAGTGTGATCGGTTGGGAGGGTTTCAACAGCCATGGGCATCAATTGATGGGCTCAGGATCAACTATCTCAGACCTTAGTTTTTATTTGCATTGTTTTAGATACTTAGAAACTTGTTTTCCTTTCCATGTTGCTTGTAAGATTTGAATCTATTGTTTGAATGAGCAATGAATTTGGAAGGTTCCTATTTCCCTTATATTTTTATTGGTCAAGCTATTTGAACTAGCATTCTATAGAGAGATATAATTGAAAGTGAGTATTGTTGCAGATTTTCTTTCTCTGTTTATATTTTAGTTTGTCAGAGTTTAAACAAGGTGCCACTATCTTGGTATTAGGGCCATAAGATACTGGGAGTTTGGGAAGTGGGAAGAATGCGACCAAGAAGAATGAGATAAGGAGGTGCTTGAGGTGGTGGTC
>VDFB02105785.1:367652354-367772219 GCA_007258455.2 Sequoia sempervirens
AACAACTTACTTAATAACTATTTAGTAGGAAAAAATACCTATTCTATTTAAACTATGAATGTACATATGTAAAAAATGAAATTTACAATTGTTTAGTGGGAAACAGTGCATGCTTTATTTAAAAAATGAATGTTCATATGTAAACAACTTGTTTCATGATTGTTTAGTAGGAAACAATATTCATTCTGTTTAAACAACGAATGTTTTTATGTAAACATAAATGTTAGAGTATAATAGTATGTGAGAAATTGTTAGCATAGACTTGCTTAGATTATTTATTTTGACAAGAAATGTCAAGGGAATACTATTTTAAGATTGCAATCTGAATTTTGTAATTATTTCAGAATGTATGCAAAAAATTAAACATTAGTAGGCACATATATGTGTATGCACATAGAATTCATCTATGTACATACACATACTTGTGACATACCTTCTTTTGTTTTCAATAAATTTTTTTAAAAGGAAAATGCTTAAGATGTTAAGTAGATATAGTCATAAGAATGATATGACTGAATGATGAATTACTTTGTGAATCATAAATCTGATTTCTAATTAAAGTATAAATTGGTATTCCATTTCTTCTTAGAAGAAATTTGGGAAGAATATTTTAAATGCTTGAATAGAACAATGATACCTTAGTAGACTAGAGCATCTATGGGTAGTTGCTGCTAGAGGGTAGATAACTGTTATAGTAGAAAGTTACCTTCCGGGACGGGTGTCGAAATGGGTACAAAGAGTATGGGTTTGCTTTACCAAAACCTATTGTTTGTTGTTGTTGCAACACAATTATTATGCTTGGACAAGCAATATTGTTCATTATGCAACTTTGCGATTTCACTCTTTTCCATGCCTAGCATAGATCATGCATTTCTTTTCTAACTTGTAGATAAACTTGCATGTTGATGTATGGGAATGCACTAGATTCCACCTGGCATATTGTTCTCTTGCTAAAATTTCTTTGTAGGGTCAGACATTCTTCAAGTTAGAAGAATACCAAGGAAGCGTAAGCTTCGTGGTTGGGTGGTAAAGTGCTTCAACCATGTTCTTTTCCACCAATGGAGGCAAGTGTCAAAGGAGAACCTTATTTATTCACCAGACTATTATAGTCTATGATGTAATTTGATGTAATTCATTCATGTATTTGAGGAAAATGTACTATGTAATGTTATTGTGGCCTTAGGAGCCCAGTAAGACTTGATATTGTAATTTGACTTTTGAAGTGAATATATTGAATCTTTGACTAAATTTAAATGGACATGTGTAGCTATGATTGACTTTAGCCACTAGATATGTCTTTTTAATTTGGAGTATATTCATGTGTCATTTACAATAATATTAATTAAGTAATTATTTTTAATGGGTTATTACATTTGGTATCAGAGCTTAAGGTTCAACTCTAGTCCTTTTGAGTCTACCATAGTTGACTAGGGGTAGTTGACCCTTAAACTGAAATTTGGACGTCTTGAGAATTGATCGAACTTGAATTGAATGTAGGAATGGGAAGGTCAAAGGTAGGATGAAAGAAAGGGAAAACTGTTAGAACCTCACATAAGAATGACATAAAGGAAGGAAATGCCAAGGTGGAGGTTCCATCATAATTCCTGATGATGAAACTCTAGCTCAGGCTCTCACATGACTGAAGCTAGAGAGAGGCTTGAAGATTGAGGAGAAGCGAACTCCTAAGATCAAAATGCTTTCCACAATCCAAGACTGGCCTCTAGGGTGTGGACCCAATGCACCCTTGTTGGCCAAAGAGGAAAAGGAGAGCCTACATGCTCAACCATCCTCTTCTGAAAAGTTTGATGTAAACTTAGATGATGATCTAGAGGAATGTCCTCTTTTTGATACCGATAAATCAGAATGATGTAACTAGAAGTCTATTGTAAATAAGGGTCTATTGACTCACCTTAAACATAAATAAAATCAAATAATATTCTTTTTGGTTTATTCAATGAGAGACTCTAAAATGTGTGTATCTTGCATATATGTGTATGTCTTCTATGTTGAGGGATGCATGCATATGAAAATTATGTGATGTAGCATAAGAATATTTATTCGTAGAACCTTGTGTTGAGATGTGATACGCATGAATGTGTTGCAAGATAAGTGTGGGACAACATGGTGACCACCGAGAAAAATGGGGGTGGTAGTGGTTCCAATAACGAATTGAACAAGAGATTGGAGCAAATTCTAGAGCTTTTGAATTGGCAAGAGTCTCGCATGGATCACATAGAGCAAGAAGTTTGAGTGGAATGTGAGGACTGAGACCACAGGAATGTAGAAGGTAATCAAGGAGATGGTGATCTAGGGGCAGGTCCACAAGGATGAATTGATGAAGAGCTTGGGAAAGACCTCAAAAGAGTAGCACCGCCCAAGTTCGATGGCAAGGCTATTTGAACCAGAGCCGAATCTTGGATTATAGAAATGGACAAATATTTTGGGCTCTGTAACATTTCTGAATAGACTAAGGCGGCATGGGCTACGTATCAGCTCTCAAGTGAAGCAACGATATGGTGGGATAGTGAGAAGTTGGAATGAAACCTACAAGCTATTGAGATCACTTGGGGACTCTTCCTCCAAGCTTTCAAGAAGAGATGGTTACTGCAATTTTTTTTTGACAAGAAAGTGAAAAAATTTCAGAACTTAACCCAGGGAAATATGACTATGATTCAATATTGGGAAAAGTTCACTAACCTGTTGAAGTATGTTCCTCAATATCATGGGGATGAACGGTTCTGTATCCAAAAATTTATAATGGGACTCAGACCCCACATAGGAGTTGAAGTGGATATGCACAAACCTCAAACAATGAATTAAGTCTTTCAAAAGGCCACCAAACAAGAACAAAAGCTACAACAGTTATCCAATCTTTGTAGCGATTCAAGTTCTAAGTCTTGTTATGGGAAGAAGAAATTTCATAAGGGAGACAAGAGCCATCAGATTCATAATCTCAAGAGGGGAATTGAATCGTAGGAGAAGGGTGAAGATGGAAATGGTGGAAAGAATAAGAAAGTAAACAAAGACAAAGGGACAGACAACCATAAGAAGAAAGGCTTTAGAGAGGACATGCCAGGAGGTTGCAAAGGGCCTTAAGATAGATGATATACTTGTGGAGGCAACCATTATGCCTCAAATTATCCTCAGTGATCGAAGTCACAAAAGGAAGGAAGCTACTAGCAGAATCACTAGATCCATGCTGTAGTAGATAAGAGATAGGCAAAGTACTAGTCTTTGCCAATTCAGCTAACAGGTAAGCTCTATGGCCAATATGTCTCTATCTTAATTGATACTAGAGCCACTGAATGTTTTATAGATTCTATAATAATATCTAAGATACCCATTAGACCTGGATACATGGAAAATTAATGGATAGTCTAGTATGGTAATTGAGCAGAGCCAAGGGTAGATACCTATCTCGTTTGCAGTGAGTTAGAGCTTCCAACCTTTCAAACTCAGGTCAACCTGTATGTGGCACCCTTAGGTTCATATGATGTAATTTTGGGAATAAATTGGTTAAATGAGCATAAGGCTTTAGTGAACTATGAGGATAAGGTGGTCAACTGTCTGGATGATTTTGAAAACCTAGCTGAGGTTTGTGGAATGTAGAGACCCTTAGAGCTTAGACAAATTTCTGCGATGTAGCTCAAGAAGGCTCATTGAAAGGGATGTGCAATTTATGTAGTGCATGTTAGTAATCCTGACATCAAGGAGCCATATTTATATGACTATCCTATTCTCAAGGAGTTGCAAGACCTACTCCTTGAAGAACTTACGAAATTTCCTCCGAAGTGGGAATTCAATTTTTCTATCGACCTAGTTCTAGGAGCCAACCTCAATCCAAGGCACCTTATTGGATGACCACCATAGAACTCTATGAGTTGAAGGCCCAACTAATGGAATTTATAGATAAGGGATTCACAAGACCCAGTGTGTCTCCTTAGAGAGTGCTAGTGATTTTTGTGAAAAAGAAATATGGGACTTTGTGTTTGTGTATAGATTATCAGATGTTGAACAAGGTTACCATCAAGAACTGGTATCCACTCCCGAGGATTGATGAATTGTTTGATAAAATGAAGGGAGCAACAATGTACTCCAAAATTGACCTTAGGTCAAGGTACCATCAATTAAGATTAAGGAATCTTGAAAACTGCATTCAAAACTTGGTATGGACATTACGAGTTCACAATGGTACCTTTTGGTTTAACTAATGCACCAGAAGCCTTATGAACCTTATGACTAATGTATTTAGAGACTGCTTGGATGATTTTGTCTTGATCTTTATTGATGAAATTTTAGTCTACTCAAATATTGTTGAAGAGCATGACAGACATTTGAGGATTGTTTTCCAATGATTGAGAGAAAGGAACGTCTTTGGAAAGCTATCCAAGTATTCATTCTATTAGGAAAGAGTGCACTACTTGGGCCATATCATTTCAGTCCATAGCTTCATGGGCCTTGTAGGATACTATAGGAATTTTTTGCAAGGGTTCTCCCAGATTGCATCTCCTATTGCCTCACTCCAAAGGAAGCGAATGTGGTTTGAATGGATTGAGAAATGTGAGCAGGCATTCCAACTCTTGAAGGAGAGGCTCATGATAACACCAGTATTGACTATCCCTAATCTTAATGGGAGGTTCACAGTAATCACAGATGCTTCAGGAGAGGGATTGGGAGCAGTACTAATGCAAGATAGACAAGTGGTAGCATATGAATCAAGAAAGCTCAAGCAACACGAAGTGAACTATGTGCCTCATGATTTGGAATTGGCAGCCATAGTTCATGCCTTATAGATGTGGAGGCATTATCTTTTGGGAAATCCATTTGAACTCAAGACATACCACTTGGGGTTGAGATACATATTCACCCAACCAAACCTTAATGTACAGTAGAGAAGGTGGCTAGAATTCCTTAATGAGTAAGACTTTGGAATTGAATATATAAAAGGGAAAGAAAATAGAGTGGTTGATTCTCTTAGTAGACAAAGAAATATGACAACCATGATCTCAATAAGTCTAAGGTCTAACTTGAGGCAACAGGTAATTCAGAATCTGCTAGGGGATGAGCACTATGAAAGAGTGAAGAATGCCCTAGCAAAAATTCCTTTAGATCATCTGTTCAATGGGTAGGAGATCGAACCAGATAGTATTTTGAGGTACCAGAGAAAAATGTATATTCATGACTCTAGAGAGTTGAGAAAGTTGGTTTTAGAAGAGGTTCATAATGCACCTTATTCAGGACACCTCGGTGTATCCAAGATGATCACGAAGTTGAAGACTCTGTATTTTTGGTCTAAACTCAAGAAGGATGTAGTGGAGTACATAGCCAAATTCTTGGAGTGCCAGCGAGTTAAGGATGAGCATGCACACCCAGTCAAGCTATTGTACCCTCATGAAATACCTAAGTATAAATGGCAGGTGATTAGTATGGATTTTGTATAGGGGTTGCCATTGAGCAAGAATAAGCATGATGCTATCTTAGTCGTGATTGATAAATTGACTAAGGTTGCACACTTCATTCCAGGAAACCTTAAGAATGGATCGTTGACCCTAGCTAAGAAATTTTTTAAGGGGATCTTCTGTTTGCATGGAGTTAGCGACCATCATTTTTGATAGGGACACATGGATGACCTCAAGGTTTTGGACAACCTTGAATGCGGTATTGGGGACTAAATTAAATTTTAGCTTAGCTTATCATCCTTAGACTGATAGATAGATTGAGAGGGTGAATTAGGTAGTTGACGACCTCCTCTGAATGTATTGTATGGACCGACAGTATAGGTGGGAAGAATATTTTCCTTTGGTAGAGTTTTCTTACAACAACTCCTATCATATGTCCTTAGGTATGACACAATTTGAAGCCTTGTATGGGAGGAAGTGTCATACCCTTATCAGTTGGGATAAACTGGAGGACATGATCATAGTAGGTCCTAAAATACTTAAGGAAATGGAAGAGAAAATGTGGGTCATTAAGAGCAGATTGAAAGAGGTGATAGATCGACATAAGAGTTATGCCGACAAGAATTGAACTCTTAGAAAGTTCACAATAGGGGACAAATTTTTCTTGAGAGTCAAACCTCATAAAAGCTCTATTGATTTTGGAAAGTCTTCCAAGTTGGCCCCAAGATATGTGGGACCGTTTTAAGTCTTGGAAGTGACTAACCCAGTTGCATATAGACTAGTTCTACCACCTGCTCTGGCTCGACTTCATAATGTGTTTCATGTCTCTTTACTTAAACCATATCATTCTGATGTGACTCATGTGCTTGATTGGCAATCCTTGCAGGTACATGATCCAAGAGTGGTGCTAGTGGAGTCCATTAGAATCCTAGATAGACACAACATTAAGTTGCAAAGTAGAGATATTGCTCAATTTAAGGTCCAATGGGACCAATACTAAGATGATAGTGCAACTTGGGAGGATGTAGAAGAAATAGAACGCTCCTTTCCACATTTTCTTTCTTGAAAAAGAAACTCAATAATTTTGTTTGAAATTTTTTGGATTGAGATATTATGGTATTTCATGCTTTAAAATTTTGATGTTGAAATAGACATATATTTTTGATTTGATGTTGAAATAGACATAGATTTTTGATCTTATGTTGAAATAGACATATATTCCTGATGTGATGTTGAAATAGACATATATTTATGATGTGATGTTGAAATAGACATATCTTTGATGAGATGTTGAAATAGACATATTTTGATGAGATGTTGAAATAGACATGAATGTTCAAAAACTGATATGTTCTTTATTCGACTTACTAGACATTGGGACGATGTCTCTTTCGAGAGGGGAAGGATGTCATAACCCAATTTTATTAAATATTTATCATAATATGGAAAATTAAATTATTGAAGAAATTCAATTAAATATTAAATGGAGATTCTGGAATATTCAAAAAATTGAATGAAAGAAGTTGACTGATGTTGACCTTGTGAACTTTCAAAAATTTATTTTATATGTTACCAAGAATTGAACATTACTGATCAATTTGCAAGTGCAAGTGTGTGCAGTTGTAGGGTGACAGGTTGAAGGACGAGAACTCGGTTGAAGTAGGATTGTTTAGCTAGATTGAATGGTAAGCCAGTTAGGATCTGGGAGCACACACTACAATGACACGATGAATATCATTTGCTTGATTTGCATATATAAGAAAGAAAAAATTTCTCGACTTGAACTATTTCGGTGCTTGCAAATGAATGGTTAGTAGATTTACTTTTCTATTCAAACCTTATGATTTGAAGGAACTAAAACTGAGCATTGTAAAGAAAATTCTTTTCTTTAGTGTATATATATATATATATATATATGTAAAGAAGCTCGAAATGAAAATTCAAGTTCTGTACTTAAAATGATAAGTGTATGGAACCTTTGAGCCATTCCAAAACAAGCAACTTGTATATGAATGTTTTATTTGAAAACATACATATATATACATATATATTTACGTGTAAGTAAATTGAACACACACACACACACACACATATATATAAACATGCATATATAGATATAGATATATACATTATTTGAATGCATGGTAAGATGTGAATGAAATCATTTAAATGCATAGAGATACAAATATATAAGTATATATATACATATACATACATATACATATTCAAATTTGAATTGAAATTTAGTTGATAACCAATGCATTAAGAGTTGGACTGGAAAATTAAATTACAAGGCAGACCCATGATGGTCATGGCTTGCCTAATAATAAAGGAATTATTCAAAATTAGAGGGTGGCTATGGTAGAAAAGATAGAATGTTAGCACCCAACCACATGCAAGAAGCGATAGGTTGCCATTTTGAATGAAGTTGGTGGGTAAAAAGCAGGGGATCGATTTGGAAGAAAATCAGAAAGTACCAAAAAGGCAGAAAAGAGACCGAAGTTGTACGAAAATTTTGAGGAAAGCTTCAACCATTGAGGTAATTTGATTCTTGAATTAGTATCGATATCACTATCTTATCTTTTCATTGTTCTTGCTAGTGTTTATCATTGCATTTGATGATAGAACTGATAGTATAGCATCATACAAATGTTTCTATCTGTGTGTTTCGGCTTAAGTCAAAGGTATAGATTTGGTGGCCAACCTTTGGGGAATCACATGGCCTACGGTTTTCGCTTGTTAATATATTGAATAGAGCCATATTGCTAGCCTTTTGTGCTAGTTTGAGGCATCAAATCCTAAGAAGCATCTGTTAAGAATGTTTGCTCAATAGAGTAAGCCATATCTTGGCTATTGGAAAACCATATTCTGATTTAATGTGTACCATTTGGTGTCAATTTTGTAAAGGTTCTCCTGCCGAACCTATGAAAAGAGGAAATAATCCTTTGTGTTACCTTCGATATGTGTCGATAGTGTTATCTTTAAAAGAAAAACACCTTAAAGGGGAAAATCATTATTTTATGCAGGACTGTGGTAAACACATGTGTATAAGAAGCATCAATTTGAAGAATCGATGGGATATCAGAGAAGGGTTTCTTTGTAAACTTGTAAGGATTGATCCTCATGATTGATAGTATAATTTAATTGATTCAATATTAGATATGAGTCTACATGAAGTATAGAGTAGCATTCATTAAGGAATAAGCCAAAATGCCCATAAGGGTAATTCAAATGAAATGTGAGGTTAAGATAGGAAGTACCCGACCATAGAAATGGGTCAAAATCTAGAACAACCTTGGTTTATTTGTTGCAGCCTAAGTAGGCCAAAATACTATTTGATCCTAAAACCTCCTTGTTTTTTTTAACTGAAATATTTGCTTAAGAAATTCACCAACAGGAATGTTGAACTTGGTTTCTTTATAATATTAAAGTTTCTCATAGTGATTTCAGTGATGAAAGAGTTCAAGATCAGGATAATGTACATTCTGTTCTTAAGGTTGAAACTATGCTAACTGAATTGTTTATTCTCTATTCATAATGGAAAAACTCGTTCAGTACTAAATGGTGAAAATTTACTTGTAAGTGAATATGTAGCATGTAAACAGCTTAAGATCAACAAAATGAGTAAATGACATTAATTGTCTTTAAATTTATTCTGTTAGTTTGAAACATAAATGTATTGACGTAAACAAAATTTATTCTTTCGCAAACAACTCTATTTTGTTGAAAAATGATGTAGAGCAGGGGTGGAGATCTCCTACCAATCACAATTCAATACAATTTGACTAACTTTTTTTCACCTAGAAGACCCTAACTTAGTGATTTCACTCAATTTTCCCAATTTTGCTTATAACACATCAAACAATGAAATTTGGGCATATCTTTTAGAGAAGGCATCAAACCCATGAAAGGAATACAATTTGGAATACCTTTTATGGACTTCTTCAACATATCAGATTGGTGCTTTAGGGTTGTTTCAGAACATCACCTCCTAATTTGAACTACTATGCTGCCCTTAAGCCTAATTAGGCCTCTTTTACAAAGCAAGTGTATAAAAAACCTTCTCCCAATCACCAATTTTCACTCCACAGTACTAAACAGGTCACATGGGGTCTATAATATATTTTTCCACTTGAAACATCCACCAATTCACTTGACAATAAAACCCTACCTCTACAAAACAAAACTAGCCTAATACATTGTAATATTAGGCTAGGGCTTGCACAAATAGGGCCCTAAATCCATTTCCTATAACTACAATCCTAATAAACATGAAAAAAAACCTATCTAGCTCCATTCCACTGAGTTACAAAGAATTTCATTGGTGGAATGGTCTTTTATTCCATATTTTGTCTACAAACCCTCAAAATTTAGGGTTTCTAACCCGTTCCTAGTAATTTGCTTGCCAAATGCTTCAAAATTTATGAAAAAACTTAAAAAAAAAAACCAAAATGTTTTTAACTTATGCCACCATCAACTACAATTCACCTTATGTCATTTAGAGATTGTACGGATCTGTACCAGTGCCTATAGCAACAAATTTGTAGAAAAATAGAGTTTTTATTATTGTTTGCACTTCAAATCAACTTCAAAACCTTTCCTCAAAGTTTTTGAGGCCTATTTAAACTTGTTCAACCACAAAAAAATGGTTCACATCTATTTTTTGAACTACATGATCGTTCACCTTTCAATTATGACAATATTGCAAAGTTGAAAGCAACTTTTGACAACATTTACAAAAACATAAAAAAATGTACTCACACCGTGACATGAAAAAATTGAACATGGTCTATTATGACCTTATTACATCCAACATGACTCTAAACACCTAAAAACCAAACACGTGACCATATTGACCAAAGTTGACTAGGTGCCCCTGCACCAAAAAGTTATCATCATAGTTGGAAACAACTTTGCTCTAAAAACTATTTAGCTTGAAAACAACTTACTTTATAACTGTTTAGTAGGAAGTAGTTGTTATTCTGTACAAACAATGAATGTACACATGTGAACAACTTGCTTAATAACTGTTTAGTAGGAAACAATACCTATTTTGTTCAAACAATGAATGTACATATGTAAACAACTAGATTTCCAATTGTTTAGTGGGAACAGTGCATGTTTGTTTAAATAATGAATGTTCATATGCAAACAACTTGTTTTATGACTGTTTAGTAGGAAACAATATTCATTCTGTTTAAACAATGAATGTTTTTATGGAAACAAAAATGTTAGAGTATAATAGTATGTGAGAAACTGTTAGCATAGACTTGCTTAGATTATTTATTTTGACAAGAAATGTCAAAGGAATACTATTTTAAGATTGCACTCTGAATTTTGTAATTATTTCAAAATGTATGCACAAACTTAAACATTAGTAGGCACATATATGTGTATGCACATAGACTTCATCTATGTACATACATATACTTGTGACATACCTTCTTTTGTTTTTAATACATTTTTTAAAAAGGAAAATGCTTAAGATGTTAAGTATATATAGTCATATGAATGATATGACTGAATATTGAATTACTCTATGAATCATAAATTTGATTTTTGATTAGAGTATAAATTAGTATTCTATTTCTTCTTTGAAGAAATTTGGGAAGAATATTTTAAATGCTTGAATAGAACAATGATACCTTAGTAGACTAGAGCATCTATGGGTAGTTATTGCTAAAGGGTAGATAGTTGTTATAGTAGAAAGTTACCTTCTAGGATGGGTGTCGAAATGGGTACAAAGAGTATAGGTTTGCTTTATCAAAACCTACTATTTGATGTTGTTGCAACACACTTATTATGCTTGGCCAAGCAATATTGTTCATTATGTATGTATGAATGAACTTTTTAATTTCAGTCTCTACCATTCCTAGCATAGATCATGCATTTCTTTTCTAACTTGTAGATAGACTTGCATGTTGATGTATGGGCATACACCAGATTCCTCCTTGCAGATTGTTCTCTTGCTAAAATTTCCGTCCAGGGTTGAGCATTCTTCAAGTTGGAAGAATACCGAGGAAGCGTAAGCTTCGTGGTTGGGCGGTAAAGCGATTCAACCATGTTCTCATCCACCAGTGGAGGCGAGTGTCAAAGGAGAACCTTAGGTGTTCACCAGACTATTATAGTCTATGATGTAATTTGATGTAATTCATTCATGTACTTGAGGAAAATGTACTATGTAATGTTATTGTGGCCTTAGGAGCCCAATAAGACTTGATATTGTAATTTGAATTTTGAAGTGAATATAATGAATCTTTGACTCATTTTAAATGGACATGTGTAGCTATGATTGACTTTAGCCACTAGATATGTCTTTTTAATTTGGAGTATATTCATGTGTCATTTACAATAATATTAAGTAATAATTTCGAATGGGTTATTACAAAAAGGGTTGATAAGAGAGTCTTAGTCCTTGTGCAGTTCCTACAGTCTTGGTGCCTAAGAAGGGAAAAAAATGGAGAATATGCATAGATTTGAGGTCCATTAATAAGATAACTAGCAGATATAGGTTTCCAATTCCCAAAATAAATGTTTTGATGGTTGCTTGGGTGGTGCTAAGTATTTTTCAAAGATAGATTTGAAAAGTGGTTATCATCAAATTCAGATCTGACCTAGAGAACAATGGAAGACATCATTTAAAATTAATGATGGACTCTACGAATGGCTGGTTATGCCCTTTGGGCTCACAAATGCACCTAGTACTTTTATGAGGCTCATGAATGAATTCTTAAAACCTTTTCTAGGGAAGTTTGTTAGTGTATATCTTGATGACATATTGGTTTTTAGCAGGTCTAAAAAAGAGCATCTAGAACATTTGAAGATGGTGATGACGAGGTTGCATGAAGAGAAGTTGTAGATTCATCTGAAGAAGTGTATGTTTATACAAATTGAATCAATTTTTTTGGGTTTTGTGGTATCCAGTGAAGGACTGAAAATGGATAAGGATAAGCTTCAAGCTATTATTGATTGGACAACACCAAGGAGCGAATATGAGGTAAGGAATTTTCATGGGCTTGCTAGCTTTTACAAGAAGTTTATTGTAAATTTCAGTCATGTAGTTGCTCCTATACTTGAAACCATTAAGGGGTCTAAAAATTAGTTTATATAGAGTCAAGAGGCTAAAAAGAGTTTCAAATTTCTTAAACATAGAGTAACTGAGCAACCTATGATTGCATTGATTGATTTCAATAAAGTATTTCAAGTGGAGTGTGATGCCAGTGGTTTGGCAATAGGGGTTGTTCTTAGTCAGAAAGGTAAACTAGTGGCTTATTTTAGTGAGAAACTGAATGAAGCTAAGAAAAAATATTCTACCTATGATATTAAATTCTATGCATTGGTTCAATCATTGAAGTGGAGGCATTACTTGCTTCCTAAGGAGTTTGTTGTTTACACTGATAACCATGCATTACAATTCATTAATACTTAGCATAAATTAAATTAGAGGCATGCAAAGTTGGTAGAGTATCTTCAAAGTTATAATTTTGTGTTGAAGCATAGGAGTGGGAAAAAAAAAAAGGTTGCTGATGCATTAAGTAGAAGTTTACTGATGCATGAAATTCTAGCTAACAGTGTTGGTTTTGATACTTTGAAGGAATTGTATGCAGATGAACTAAATTTCAAAGATGCATATGAAGCTTGTAGCAGTCCAATCATTAGAGACATAGGTCCTTGGATTGAGTATATACTATAGGAAGGTTTTTTGTTCAAAGGCAACCAATTGTGCATACCTAGGGGATCAATGATGGAGAATCTCTTGAAAGATAAGCATAGTGGTAGTCTAGGAGGTCATTTTGGATAGGATAAAACCTATCTACAGTTTGTACACACTGTTACTAGCCAAGAATGAGGGATAATGTCAAGAAGTATATGGAGAGATGCAAAGTATGTCAACATGCAAAGGGAAAAAATCAAAATATAGGGTTCTATCAACCATTAACAGATCCATCTCGACCATGGGATTTTTTAAGTATGGATTTTGTTATGGTTTTTCCTAGGACTCAAAGGGGAGATGATTATGTATTTTTAGTTGTGGATAGGTTCTCTAGAATGGTGCATTTTATCCCATGTAAGAAGGCTAGTGATGCAACTAATATTTCTCATTTGTTTTTCAAAGAAGTGGTTCGTTTACATGGTATTCCATAGAGTATTGTGTAAGATAGGGATATGAAGTTTGATGGGAATTTTTGGAGAACCCTTTGGAAAAAGTTGGGAACACATCTTAGTTTGAGTTCTTCCTATCACCCCCAAACAAATGGCCAAATCGAGGTGGTGAATAGAAGTCTTAGTGACATGTTGAGGTGCCTTGTTGGGAAAACACCTAGTAATTGGGATTTGGCTTTGGCCCAGGCCAAGTTTGCTTTCAATGATTCTCCAAATCAGAGTACAGGTTTCAACCCTTTTTATATAGTTTATGGCATTCATCCTAGGGGTGTCTTGGAGCTTAGAAATCTTGGTGACATGGAGAAAATAAGTGCAGATGGTGAAGAGTTTTCTCAGGTGATCCATGACCTTCATGAGGAGGTTAAGTTGAACATTAAAGGAAGCAATCAACAATACAAACAATATGCTGATAAGAACTAGAGGGAAGTTCATTTTTTCAGGTGGGTGATCTTGTGTTAGCGCATCTTAGGAAAGAAATATTTCCTACAGGTGAATATAATAAATTGGAAATGAAGAAATTCGAACCTTGCAAGATTCTACGAAAGTTTTCATTGAATTCCTATGAGATTAGTCTTCCTCCCTAGGAATGGGGATTTCACCAATCTTCAATGTAGCAGATTTGTATCCATATCAAGGTGCTAAAAATGAAGTAACAATAGAGTTAGAGTTGAAATCTATTGAGGAAAAACCATGTGATCAAACCCATTTTGTTGGAAATTGAATGCATTTTGGATAAACAACTGTTGAAGAAGACTCGTGGAAAAAAGTATTTCGAGTATTCGATGAAGTGGCGTGATCATCCTTTGGAGGATGCTTCATGGATGAATATACTTGAAATGTTTTCCTATGGTCATTCCATAGATGACCTCATGAACAGGATTTGATGACCTTTTTGTTACCCCTAGGGAGCCTAATGTAGGGGCATAGTGTAGTTTTGTTTTACAATTTTGATTTAAAATTTTGGTGTTAGTGTGTTGGTTGTTCTTGTTTCTTCTTGGTGATAGGTGGCCATTTCTTGTTGGCAACAAGATGTTGATTTGTTATTTCTCATTGATCTTGTTGATTGGAAGAGGTTAGAATGTGTGAGATAAGAGGGATTCACTGCACATAGGTCTCTTCATTCTCAAGAGATCACTAGGGAATGAACTGTCCTTATCCATCTCAACATGAAAGAATTGTGAAAGAGATGGGTATACGTTAAATTTTACAAGAAACTGCTTTATAATTTGAGAGAGTGAAACTTCTAGATTCTTGCCTTAGACAAAGGAGCTCTCGGCCAAAGAACAAAAGCACAGATTGAGGATGCCAGCATGACGTGTTGTTGTCCAAATGGCATGCTGACATCCTAAGCAACAGAAAGCTCAGGAGCTTAAGCGGGCAAGACAAGGTTTCACTTACTGTCTCAGAGCAAAGATATGTTGAACGAGATAACTAGACAAAAAGCAAAAACTTAGAACAAAATACAAGGAGAACTTGGCGAAAACTTACCTTCAATCGAACGTTCGAATCTTCACTCCAAGTTTCACTTTGCAACCCACACACAAAAGAACGAGGGGAAAAGGTTGGGGCTATATAGGGATTTTCCTTAGTCAGACCCTTGTTTTGGTGTTTCCAACTCCATGGACAACCAAGTTGGAAAGGAGTGTAAATGAAGTAAACAAAGCATGTGGTGAAAGAAAAAATTGCTTCAGAAGTAGAACTTGCACCACGAAGTAGCAAGTGAACAAGTAGGATAAAATGAAGAGAGAGAGAGCATTACCCATGAGCCTAGACCCTATCAAGAGCACACGAATACACCATTGAGCACTTGCTTGAGAGTTGTAGCTGTTGGAAGGACCTTAGTTCGGCATAGCTTTGCTTGTGAGAGTGTTGCTATCAAGAGTGAAGAGAACTCAAGAATGAATGTGTAGAGAAAGAGCTTCATTGAATGGATTGAACCCAAAAATGAGAGCCAAGGAGGGTTTTTTGTTCTATGCAAGGGCAAAAAAGAGCCGTTACATCCAAATTATGATTGCTAGGACATGTGTCGAGAGAGTCAAGATTCAAGATTCCCCATTTCAAACTTAGAAAACCGCTAGGATGCTAGCATGCCACACAGACGTCCGCGTGTTGCGTAGGCATCCAAGGCCTAGATTGTTGGGAAACACGTCATTAGGCTTTTGTTGCTCTACCACTAGTCCACATGGAGCCAAAATTGCGAGATTCCACTTGATGGGATATTTTTCATTAATGTTCTAAGGTGTCATAAATGCTAGGCAAAACTGCAAAAATGTGGAATTGTCCCTTGGTGCAATTCTATGACATTACATTTTTCCCCCACTTTAGTGGGCTCGATTTTAGAAAAACCAGCCACACTGAAGTAGAGAAGAAATTTTTTTACCTCCAATTTGAATTTTAAGGATTTGCATGCCAGGAAAAGAGGCCTCATAGGCCACTGAGGTTGAGCTAACTGGTACTGAAGGTGCCCCCAGCAACCGAGCTCAACAAGCGAAAACAAAGTGGTTATAAAAAATCATGCAAAACTTTAACTTGCAAAATTTAAATTTTAGGTCAACTTTAAAAATTGGAAGAAGCTACCATGGCGAGAAGAATGGTCAAGAAAAAAATTGTTGATTCGGAAGAAAAATATGATCAATAGGTGACTATATGCCCCCTCCCGAGTTTTCCCCCAACTTGGTGTGGTAAATTTAGGAGAAACCGAGGAGCCACAAACTCTAGGAAAAATAGGCCCTAGGGGGCCTATATATACCTAGGTGGGCCCCTAGAAGGGTCATTTTCACTATTCACTATGAGCAAATTGTTGAATTTTGTGAGAGAGAAGTTAAAAAATGCCAAGTAGGAGGGAGTACGAGGCACCTAGATTGGAACAGCTACGCGACGACATTGCCGAGGGTTGTGAGGTGGACCAGGTAGGCCTCTAAACCTCATTTTTCATGAATCAAAGCTCTTTTTTAGCACTTTTTTCCTCGTTGAGCTGCGTAGGCATCCATTTTGGGCGCTCACGTCCAAAATGTGTGTTGACGTCTACGTTGTGCACCCGTGTCCCTATTTTGTGCTGACATCTCAAGGATGCGTTGTTGTCCTCGAGGCGTCCATGACAAACAAGGACATATGTGCGATACACAAATATCTATGTAGTGAGCATAAGTCTTTTTTTTTTTTTGCTTTCAAATAGAGATTCCATGTTCTGACTTAAAATTTGTTCAATTTTTGCAGGAGTACCCAAAGATTTACGAGCATCCTGGAGGGCGAGCTTATCGACTAGTTCAAGAGCAGACGGACAGTCTCACTACAGATGAGGTCACCCAGCTAGAGCAGGTCGGTCTTTGGCATGCATTCACCATGCCGGAGATGTGCTATCACGAGTGGATGCTTACAACACTGATGGAGCAGTGGGATGCCAACACGTCATCTTTCCAGTTACCTACTGGGGAGATGACCATCACATTGGAGGATGTTTATCAGATCCTTGAACTACCCATCCGTAGACTGCAGCTGGCCATTGATGATACCTGATTCACATGGGAGAAGGCAGATGGAGTCCATTACTGCTCGGGATGGACGGATGATGGCAACGACATGGGCCACATTTATACACATTGGTATGACCATGCGTAAACCACTGCACCACTGCTCCACCGAGTGATGGTCGTGACTATTGCTTTTCAAATCACGATAGATGGGCAAGGCTCTCACCTTCACAGGGCCCTCATCCACACTATCAGAGAGGTGGTGGAGCATAAGAAAATTTTTCCCTGGGCGCGCAGTATGTTAGCACACCTATACCTGGAGTTATGTTGATACGTCTATTATGAGTACCATAGTTTGACAATGTGCACTCTTTTGCAGGTGTGGGAATTTTCCCATATCATGTGCATGAGGCTGATTGGTTTTCTTCAGTGATGGCCATACGCATCCCCATGGTCCACTGGTACAATATGACAGGCCAGTGGAGGTACGAAGATTTACAGTTTTTGCAGTTATAGTTTGATACTCTTGTTGTGGATGGGGTCAGATGGAGACCCTATCGATTTTTTAGATGGGTAGATGATGGAAAGTACTTGAGGAACCTGTAGTTGGACCATTTTCTAGTAGTTCACCGTGATCACATCATCGTGCCATACTACTAGAGTCGGGTCATGTGACAACATGGTTGTGTACATACCATTCCTCTAGACGTGCCCACATATACTAGGGATTACAGGAGTGCAGCTAGACCTAGGGATTTCCCCCACCCCACCATCACTGATATTGTTACCTTAGATGATGATGATCCCAACCACGATTTGCCACCCATGGTATTGGTAGATAACATTGGGATTCTGTAGAGTTTAGAGGGTGGTGGGATAGGCACTGTCCTCCTCCTATGTTCGACGAGGGTGCCCCTAGAGGGGATCTGAGCCCATAGGGGGACATGCCACCTCCACCTCCATAGGATAGTAAAAGACAATGACAACAGATCGATGAGGAGGAGAGGTCACAGGAGGAGAGGCGGCTTTGTAGAGGCCGACGCGGCAGAGGAGGTTAGACCCCCCAACAACTACCCCTGTCTCATTAACGCCACCAACACCCATGGTCACAATAGTGGTGGCCTTGGTGGTTCCTGGAGTAGCTACCGATGCCAACGATGTGAGTCCCAACATCACTCCTCACCCTGATCCGACATGACAGTCGGGGGATCCAAGTATATAGAGCATGTTGCTTATATTTCAGTACTTTTAGTTTTTTTGTTTATGAATATACATGTATGCCATGTGATACTAATTTATTTATTTCTTTTTGTGGTTGCAAAGGATGCATAGGGATGGATTGGGTTGATGGCTTAGTACATATCAGAGGTGGCTCTTGATGTTCCCATCTAGGGGATGGCCCTTGAGGCTTTTTGGCTGGTGTCTGCAGGGTGACATGCTCACATTTTTGAGTTGGTAGTGTGCCTGAGGACCACTTATGAGGAGCGGGGAACAAAAATTGTCCAGCTGATTGTGGAGCTTACCATTGTTTGGGGACAACATGACCAACTATCAGAGGAGCTACACATGGTGCTTGACGAGCGAGACATGGCAGTGACAAGGGCCAATGTTTCTGAGTAGGCATGTGCTGCCTTGATGACCTCAACAGGAAACTAACAGTTGTGATCCCGACAAATGTTTAGCAGCTATAGTAGGAGTTGACATAGGAATGGATGACTATATGCTCATTGGAAAGAGAGATCATGGGGATGTAGGTAGCTCTATCTACATCATGCTTGCATCGATCCTAATCTATGACCACTGTGCAACCTCTCCCTAGACCACAACAATAGTAGCCAGATCCAGAGGGCTCAAGGAGCCAAGCACTGCAGCCATAGGGGCTTGTGATTTTGTATATCATTTTTGTAGCGAGAGATACATATATATATTTTAGAAGAGGGGGATTCACTACTCACAAGTTCTCTTCATTCAGTGAGCCTCAAGGGGTGAACTGCCCTAATCTACCTTAGGAACAATGGTGAGAGTTTTAGAATGTGAAAGAGCAAGTCACAAAGATTTTTCAGACAAACTGGCAAGCCCTTGGCTAAAGGATGACAACCCAAAACATTGACGACAACGCGGCATGTTGTGTCCAAAAGGCGCGCTGACATCTTGTATGAACTAAAAAGTGAGAATGTCACAAAAAATACTTAAATGTCTACTTCTACTCCGATTGCTAAGAACTTGCAGAATATGGGGAAATGATAGAATGCAATAGAACTACAATAAAATGAAGTAGAAGTGATAAAGATAAGAAGAAGAAAGGAAATACTTTCAACCACACGAGTGATGAAGCCTCCAACAAGTGAATGTCTTCAATACCTGCATCTATAAGATCTGGAGAAAATGTTGGGGTTGTATAGGGGTTTTCCTCATTCAAACCCCTGTTTTGGTGTTCCCACCTCCATGGACAACCAAAAGATAGAGAGAGAGATGAACTGAAATGGAAAAAGTGTGTGGTGAAATCAAAACTCGCTTAGGAGTAGAACCCACACCACCAAATGTGAGTGATAAAAGAAAACCCCGCTCAAGGAGGAGAACCCGTATCACAAAAGAGGTGATAAAAGCAATCCCCGCTCAAGGAGGAGAACCCGTATCACAAAAGAGGTGATAAAAGAAATTCCCACTCAAGGAGGAGAACCCGTATAACAAAGTATGAGATGCAAATGGTAGGGGATATGGAATCCCAAGATGCTCACAAGCATAAGGAAAGGGAGATAGAGCTACAAGATCTAAGAGAGCTACAAAGAGTGTGGCTAAGATAGCTTGAGAGAGCTTGAAGCTGATACAACAAGCTGTATGAGGCTGTGTAAGCAAGTGATGGAGTGAAGCTGAAAGCTAGAATGAAGCTAGAGAAGTGCTAGCAAGACTTGGAAGAAGTTAGAGGAAGAAGAGCCTGCAAATGAGGTGAAAAGAGAGCATTTAAGGAAGGAAAAGAAGCTTCTTCAACTGTTACAAGGTGTCCTGGGCTGTTACCACTGACCAAAGGAGGTGACAAGTGGCAAGCATGCACAAAGACAATTTTTTGAACATTGAAACGTCATAGGATGCTAGCGCGGTGCGTGGATGTCTGTGTGATGCGCTAATGTACAAACATTTCATGCTACAAAACAACAAGAACAGGAAAAGCCCTAAGTTTGATGCAAAGCTATCATGCGAGGGTAGCTACTGAAAAGGGCTGTTGGAGCATCCTGAGAAGGGAAAAAGGAAAATGCGAGGGCTAAAATGAGCCTACTCAAGATGCTAAAGGAGTGGACACTAAAGTGGAAGCAAGAATGTATGTGAAATTGCAAGGTGTGCAATTTTACGCCTATACATTTTTCCACCACTTTAGCGGGCATATGAATCTACATTAATGTGCATGCTAAAGGAAATCTACTAAACATAAATAAAATAATATGCCAAAAGGATACTGTAGAGGAAGCAGATAACTCTTCGAACCATGGAAGAATGCCCCCAGGTTGAGGATTTGCAAAACCAATACATTAGACAAGAAAATCCTGCACCAAAAAATAATTTTAGAACATAAAAAGCTAAAGGATTCAAGTCAGCAAAGTAAAGAGACCTCGATGTAGAAGGTTTTCTCAGTACTATGCATCATCCCCAAATTAAAACACTAACACATAGAAGAAATCTAAGATGAAGAGAGGAAGGGTATATACACAAGATGAAGAAGATGCAAATATTTGATCCGGTATATACAAAAGAGAAGAGAAGATAGAAAAGAATGTAAGCATCTTACAAGTCCACAGACCTAGAAGGGAGGTATCCTCCAAGATCTCTCACATGGAGGAAGCTAAGAAAGTGCCCTACAGACCCGAAAACCTATAGAGAAGCATCCCCCAAGATCTCTCACATGGAGGAAGTCAAGAAAGTTCCCTACAGACCCACAGACCTGTAGGGAAGGTGTCCTTTAAGATCTCTCACATGAAGGAAACCCAAGAAAGTGCCCTATAGACCGACATACCTGCAAGGAAGTTGTCCTTCAAGATCTCTTGCATGAAGGAAACCCAGGAAATCACCCTACAAACCTGCAAACCTGTAGGGAGGTATCCCCCAAGATCTCTCACATGGAGGAAACCCAAAGGAAGCAGACTTTGTAGAGTCAGAAAGCAGCCACGTAGGCAAGTAAGCGGAAAGTCACGTAGACTATCAACAAATTTGAAGGCTTTCAAAGGGGTCCCTTGGGAACCCGTCAAAAGAAGAGGGGTCCACTCAAGGGATGCGTAGTTTAAAAATAAAGGTCTAGTTAGGCTTCCCCCAAGCTAGACGCTAATGAATTCATTTGAGATAAAATATTTCAAAGGGGGTCCTTAGGGGACCCTTCAAGAAAAAATAGGTCCACTTCAAAGGATGCTTCAATTGAAAGATATAGAGAAGAGAGGGGGTCCTTAAGAAGGACACACATATCTAAAACAATTCATCACTGCCCCTAGAATATAGGGGAGGAGAACCATGCGAGATACCTAGAATGTATAGGATAGAGGTAAGCCTCAATATCACTTGTCATGCAAAGAAAAAGAAGATGCATCAATCAAACAAGAGTTTGATGGCACCCAAATCACAAAGTTGTATTTTATCTTTCAAGGATTTAATTCACTTGTGGAATGGCCAAGCACTCGATGGTATGTACAAAAAGAATGTTTATCATGTTCATGATATTTATTGCGTGTAGGAGAAGGAAGAGTGATTAAGTGGGATTTTAGAAGCCACAACAAAATACACTCTTTCTCAGACAAAGAATGAGGAGTAGGAAGCAAACCTTTCTCTTGTGGAGAAAAGTTTGACTTCTCACAAGAAGATACAAAGGTAGAAGACAATGGAGGATCTACATGGAGAGTATTATTCCGACAACAAGGATTATACTCCTCTACGAGATTTCCATCATCCTTTTTAACAAGACTACCAACATTAACCTTCTTAACAAAAGTGCGATCATCTTCCTCGAAAGGAGGAGGATTGGCATCAATGACATTACAACTATTCCTCACATTACCCCGTGATGCAGAAGAATAACCATCTTCAATAGCAAGTGTGAATGATGCCATCAGAAAGTCTAAGTGGATCAGGTCATCTTTATATTCTTTAGTGAAGGATTCTATAAAGTCTAAAGAACCCCAATCATCACTAAGACATGCGTTCTCAGAAGGATCCTCCTTAGGGACATTTATCTTAAGAGTATCCTTTGTAGTAGGTACTACGGGAGTAAACATCGACACATTGGAAGATACTGAAGGGATAAGAGTTAGCACAACCAAGACTCGACTAGTTGATGTCATCTCACATAAGTGCATCGCCTCAGGGTGAGCCTTGACTGTGACTACTTTATTGTTACAAATGAACTTAATATATTTATGCAAGGTAGACGGGACTGCACCCATAGCGTGAATCCATGGTCTACCAAGAAGAAGGTTATATGGTAACTTTTCTGACATAACATATACAAGGGTAGGCACGGTAATGGGTCCAAGTTGCAAAGGCAATACTATTGTACCTAGAGCTTGTCGCCCAACATTATCAAACCCACGAATGAAAACAAAAGAAGGATTAAGAGAAGATGAATCAATATTAATCTTAGGCAATAGATAAATGTTGCATACATTGATTTCCGAACCAATGTCAATGAGAGTACGTCTAATTCCAATTTTATTAATGTTAACTATGATTATTAAAGGTTCTGCTTGCTTCTATACTTCCAGAGACGGGAGCTCCTGCGGATAGAACATAATATTTAGCGAATCCACACGAATATATGCCATCAACGCATTAACATCCATTGGCCTAGAAGAAGGAAAGAGGATGTTTTGTAAGGATTCCTAAAGCATACCTTGATAAAACAGAGTAGATTGAAGCAAGTCCCATAGTGAGATCTTAGCCGGAGTAACTTGGAGTTGCTCGACAAGATCATAATCACTAGGTGCTTTAGCTATAGGTTTAGGTGCTTGAGGAAGGCTTGGTTGTTTATTCATTGTATTCTCATAAGTATGGGCTTCCGCTCTATAAGAGGGAGCCTTAGAAAGATCAAGAGAACCAACATCAAATGGAACACCATCAATAAAACAAACCCTTTTAGGAGAAGGACAAGCTGAAGTCACGTAAATGACTGGTCTCTTAGGCCTTTGAGGGGCAGTAGAGACATAGATTACATTTATAGAATCATCACAACTAGTAGAAAAATTATTCGAAGACACATTCTCAACATCGATCCAAGGAGAATCAGATGTGGAAGGAGGTTCATCATTCACTAATGCATCATCTCTAGAGGAGAGTGCATCATAACAAAGATGAGATTCATGATTCACAAATGCAACGTCTCTAGAAGAGAGTGCATTGGAATGAAAGGTAGATTCATCATTCACCAATGTATCATCTCTAGAAGAGAGTGCATTGGAATGAAGAGGAGATTCATCATTCACAAATGCATCATCTCTAGGTGAGTGTGCATTGAAATGAACAAAAGGTAGAGTAATATTAAGAAAGGTATCAATGATTTCATCTTCTTGCAACAAAATATCCTCTGAAGTAGGAGGAGTTCGTGAGAAGGATCAAAGATACCAAGTGACATGGGTAAATCCAAGTCACTATCACATGCATGAAATGGAATATCATTAAATTTTTTAACAAAATTAGATACTGTACTAAATAAAGAAGATATTAAATCCATTACTATTTTTTCGATATTTTCTATGTTCTAGTAATTCACATTTTCGGAGGTCTTTAAAGCGGAATTTGAGGTCAGAACTTGCGTCGATCCCTACAATTTGATTGTCAAAGGCACTAGTATTTTAGGTAATGAACTAGTTCTCTAGGAGACCTTTCCAATGGGGCAAATGGTTCTGAATTTCGAGCACTGGGTTAAAAGTTATGACCCCACCAAGTAGGGGTAAATAAATTCCTAATTTTTTTGAAAAATATCCGCTTCACATCGGGTTCACCAAAATGTAGAAGAGGGGGATTTGCTACTCACAATTTCTCTTCATTCAGAGAGCCTCACGGGGTGAACTACCCTAATCTACCTCAGAAACAACTGCGAGAGTTTTAGAGTCTGAAAGAGTAGGTCACAGAGATTTTCCAGACAAACTGGCAAGCACTTGGCCAAAGGAGGACATTGCAGAACACAGATGATAGCGCAATGCGATGGCGTCTGAGAGGAGTGCTGGTGTCTTGTATGGACCAAAAAGCGAGAATGTCACAAAAAATACTTAAATGACTACTTCTACTCTGATTTCTAAGAACTTGCAGAATATGGGGAAATGACAGAATGTAATAAAACTACAATAAAATGAAGTAGAAGTGATAAAGATAAGAAGAAGAAAGGAAATACTTACAACCACATGATTGATGAAGCCTCCAAAAAGTGAATGTCTTCAATACCTACGTCTGTAAGATCTGGAGAAAATGTTGGGGATGTATAGGGGTTTTCCTTAGTCAAACCCCCATTTTGGTGTTCCCACCTCCACGGACAACCAAAAGATAAAGAGGGATGAACCAAAATGGAAAAAGTGTGTGGTGAAAGCAAAACCCACTTAGGAGTAGAACCCGCACCACCAAATGTGAGTGATAAAAGAAAACCCCGCTCGAGGAGGAGAACCTGTATAACTGAAGAGGTGATAAAAGCAATCCCCACTCAAGGAGGAGAACCTGTATCACAAAAGAGGTGATAAAAACAATCCCCACTGAAGGAGGAGAACCTATATCACAAAAGAGGTGATAAAATAAATCCCTGCTCAAGGAGGAGAACCCGCATCACAAAAGAGGTGATAAAAGCAATCCGCGCTCAAGGAGGAGAACCCATATCACAAAATAGGTGTGTGATATAGGGGGATTCACTACTCATGGGTTCTCTTCGTTTAGAGATCCTCATGGGGTGAACTGCCCTATATTACCTCAATGGAACAACGCGAAAGTTTCAAAATCTGAAAGAGAAGGTCATAGAGGATCTCTGGAAAAACTGACAGACTCTCGATCAAAGGACGTCAGTGCAGGAAGCGGACGACAACGCGACACGCTGGCATCTCAAAGGTGCGCTAGTGTCCTATACGGACCAGAGACCAAGTTTATCACAAAAAATTCCTAAATGACTGCTAGCAAATGGATTACTAAGAACTGACAGAATATAAGAAAGGGAAAAAATGCGATAAAGTGATAGAAATGAAGTAGAATGAAGTAAAACCAATAAAGATTAAAAGGAAGAGAGGGAAGAAATGCTGACAAGCACGTGATTGATGAAACCTCCACCAAACGAATGTCTTCACAACCTGCAAGCATAATATCTGGAGAGAATGTTGGGGCTATATAGGGGCTTTCCTCAGTCAAACCCCTGTTTTGGTGTTCCCACCTCCACAGACAGCTAAGAAGGTAAAGAGTGTCATGAACAAAGTGTGTGGTGAAAGCAAAACCCGCTCAGGAGTAGAACTCGGACCACGAAAAAGTGTGTGATAAAAGCAAACCCCGCTCGAGGAGGAGAACCCGTATCACGAAAGAGGTGATAAGAACAAACCCCGCTCGAGGAGGAGAACCCGTATCACCAAGTAAGTATGCAAATAGTAGAGGATATTGAATTCCAAGATGCCCACAAGCATGAAATGGAGTTGCGAGAGCCAAGAAGGCTACAAAGAATGTTGTAATGGAAGCTTGAGAGAGCTTGGGACTACTACAACAAGTTCTTACAAGAAAAATCTAAAGTGTAGAAGGCTAGAGTGAAGCTAGAAATGGAGGAAGCTATAGAGAATCTTCTTAGAGAGCCAAAATGAGTTGAAGGGATGACTTAGAAAGGGAGAAGAGAAGCTTCTTCGGCTGTTACCACCAAAAAAACTTGCTGAAAAGTGGAAAACATACGTGGAAACAATCATTTGAGCTTTGAAACATCGCAGGATGCTAGCGCAGCGCATGAACTTCTGTGTGATACGCTAGTGTTTGGACATGTCACACTACAAAACGATGAAAATGGGAGGAGCACCAAGTTTGAAGAAAATGTTGACATGTAAGGGGTAGCTACTGAAAAGGGGTGCTGGAGCATCTCGAGAGGGAGAGAGGCTGATGCAAGGGCTAAAATGAGCCCACTCAAGATGCTAAAGGAGTGGACACTAAGGTGGAAGAAAATATATAGGTGAAATTGCAAGGGCTGCAATTTTACTCTTATACATTTTGCCCCCACTTTATCGGGCATATGAATCTGCATTATTATGCATGCTAAAAGAAATCTACTAAACATAAATAATATCATATGCCAAAAGGATATTGTAGAGGAAGTAGATAACTCTTCGGACCATAGAAGCATGCCCCCAGGCTGATGATCTACAAAACCAATACATTAGACAAGAAAAAATTGCACCAAACAACAACGTTAGAACATAAAAAGCTAAAGGATTTGAGTCAGCAAAGTAAAGAGACCTCGATGTAAAAGGTTGTCTCGGTACTATGCGTCGTCCCCAAATAATACATAAAGGAATTCAAAGATGAAGAGAGGAAGGGCATATACTCAAGATGAAGAAGGTGCAAATCTTTGATCTGATATATACAATAGAGAAGAGAGAGATAGAAATGAACAAAGCACGTGGTGAAAGAAAAACCCACTTAGGAGTAGAACCCACACCACAAAGAAGGTGATAAAAGCAAACCTCGCTTGAGGAAACCCATATCACCAAAAAGTGCATGGTGAAAGAAAAACCCGCTCAGGAGTAGAACCCGCACCACAAAAAAGGTGATAAAAGCAAACCCCACTCAGGAGGAGAACCCACACCACAAAAAAGGTGATAAAAGCAAACCCCACTCAAGGAGGAGAACCTGTATCACCAAGTAAGTATGAAAGTGCCTTACAGACCCACAGACCTGTAAGGAAGGTATCCTTCGAGAACTCTCACATGAAAGAAACCCCAAGGAAGCGGACTCCACAGAGTCAAGAAGCAGCAACATGCCCACCCACAGCTAGAACATGTCTAAAGGGTTGATACGTCTACCCATAGATAGGACGCATCTAAAAGCGGTGACATGTCTACCCATAGATATAACATGTCTAAAGTGTCGATACGTTTACCCGTAGATAGGATGCATCTAAAAGCGACGACTTGCCCACCCACAACTAGAACATGTCTAAAGCGTCGATACATCTACCCGCAGATAGGACATATCTAAAAGTGGCGACATGTCTACCTGTAGATAGAACATGTGTAAAGCGGTCGGTCACGCAGACCGAAAAACTTTCAAAGGGGTCTCTCGGGAACCCGACGTGAAAAGAGAGGAGTCCACTCAGGGGACACGCTATTTGAAAGGTAAGATCTAGTCAGGCTGCCCCCAAGCTAGATGCAAATAATTCATTCAAAAGAAAGACTTTCAAAGAGGTCCCTTGGGAACCCTTCAAAAGGAAGAGGGGTCTGCTAGAGCTGTAAATTTGAAAATTTTATAGTTGGGGTGAGTCATATTGAGCGCATACATGTCTTACTGATCAAAGTACAAAAGGATATGTTGTCGAGACAAGAGCCATCAGAGTGATGTCTCGTAGTATTCATCCGGTCTCACTGACAAAACAAAGGAAGATTCTATCAGGATGAAGTCATGAAGACCTGTCAACCCCTTATGTCACACCGACAGAAGTGTATTGGTAAAGAATTGGTGACACATTTGGAGGGAATGATCATCGGTAAGACAGACTTCAGCAGGAGAAATAAGAGAGTCATACCGAGTGTAGTGTCATCGGCAAGAAAGTTATTATGTCTCGGCGATCAGAATTGACGAAGAAAATAGACTGAAGGAAATTTCATCGACGATACACAAAGTAAGCGAAGGAACATTTGCCTGACTTGCAAAGTCACAACGACATGTTTACATCAGTGGGAGATATAGCGATATGCTTGAGATTGAAGGGATAAATCTCGGGGAGACTCATAACGCTGGTGAAACTACAAGACATCTCAGCGACATATGATCTATTGATAGCAAAGATACAAGTGAATCAAAATAACTCTCGGGGAGACTTGAGGTGTCGGGGAAACTACAAGATGTCTTAGCAGATGTTTTAATGAACGTTGGTAAAATCCGTAATAGAAGGATCGCCCAAGATTTGAAAATGTCTCACCGAAAACATTACATGATGTGACAGTGAGAGTTTTGAAAAAAGACCTGCTACACTCGTGTTTCAGCTAAAACATTAATGGCGCCATGAAGCATAAGTAACTTCATGAATTAAGGAAAATTCAATTGAAAACACTATTGCATAATTGATAGTAGAGAAAGCAGAAGGACGAACAAAGAACCAGGGAATTTTTTGACTCAAAAGTTTCAAGCGAAATACAGTAAGCTCTTTGCACCTTGACTTCTGTAACTTTTGATTTCTGTAATTTTTGAAGAATGGAAGCCACTAGTTCAGGAAAATTGAAGGGGAGAAAACATGGGGAAAGTAGTCAGCCTAAAGGGAAAAAACAGAAAACCAAAGTTGAGCTAGAGGACATTGAGTGGAGGCTAAATCAAGATCTCATCGACCAATTACCTGGCTCTGGACCTAAAGCCAGATGATCTGCACAACTTAGGGTAGAAGTGGATAAATTAGATGACAAGTGTAAGATCATAGGAGATATTTGGACTCCAATAAGAGGTTAAGAACTATTTAGCTTTCATTACTATCAGAGAAATCATTTTGAACTAGTATGTAACCCATGAAAGCTTAATCTGGGAAAGTTGGTTTTCCCTAATGTATTTGTCAATGCAAAATTGGTGAGATTGTTGGCCACCCATTATAATTCGAAACTCAAAGCTATATGTGACCCATCCGAGAAACCATTGATACACATATTAGAAGATGCAAAAGGTGAGGTTTTCAATTTGGAAGGGGTATGTAACAAAAAAATCATATGTGAAGAATTAGAAAAGGAGTTTGGGAGGATGGACACAATTTATAAAGGTTGGAGGCTGCCCTTGAACAAAATTAGATAGGGCGGGAAACTAGTTCCACTGGAGGATAGTGATGGACCCCCGTTCCATGTTGATCTTTTTGAACCCATATGAAGTATACTTATTTCTCAGTAGGCCAAGTATTGGGAATGGAGGTTCCTAAATATATGTCAATCGTGCCTATGATAATTTCAGCAGATATTCAGTATCACAGCTCTAGACCTTTTGATTATGCCTCATACATTTTTAAGGGGCTTGATTTTGGGTTGATGGCAGTAAAAGATGGAGCCTCTATCTTACATCTTAGGCATTATTCATTGTTGATGCACATAGTGTTGTATTTTGGACATGAGTTAGGGTTGTGGCCTAAGGAGATGAGAATTTCCCAACTTGATAAGGAAGGTATGTCATTACCTGTTCAATTATGGACTGCTATTTGGGATAGTAGGTTTGCTAATTCTTGTTTCTTACACTTTGAGGAGTATTTTGTAAAGACTTTGTACAAATTATTTAATCATCCATGTTCTTATTCTTTATATGATGAGATAAAGAGGTTTCTCAGGCCTAAGGACTTCAATGGGCCAATTAGTCACAATTGGGGGGATTGGTATTGCTTGGAGGATGCTACCATGATTAGGGTTTATGGATTTGAAGATGCCCCATTCATTTTGCCTAAAACAGTCCCGGACAGGATTGCATACTTGGAAATTGTTAGGCAGATGGAGTTTTCTAGTGTTATGAATTTGAGCTGCTTTGGAAAATAGGCTTTTATGCCCAGTACATTGTGCTTAAGTGATTTTACTGTATTAGCTAAGGAAGGGTACAAATTGATCCTTGATAAGTTACTGCGATACAATATGAAAAGAGGACCACCTAGAAAATTTTTTGATCCAGAAGGGTACATCAATTCTGCTAAACAAAAGATAAACTTCAGAGGGTATCAACATGTGCCTTATCAATTTGATGATATGACTAGGAACTTGGAGGTTGAAGAAGCATAAATAGTGGTTGAATATAATCAAGGGTTGCAAGATATAGAGTTGTTATCTTCTGGGGAAGAGGCATCTGAGGATAATGTTCCATAGGTCCAATCAAATAAGATGTCAAGATTGAGAACTCAGGATTACACTTGCCCTGCCAGGGAATTGAGTGCTGAAGAGAATGTAGATACAGATGCAAGGCATGTAGAGTACAGGTCATTTGTAGCAGATGATGAGTTTGTAAATTCTCCAGAGTTTAAGGCATTCCTATACAAACAAAAGGGAAAAGAGATAAGAGAAAAGGTTGACAATGTCACACCAGGTAATGAAGAGCAGTTGCTGAATGATCTAAAGATGAGTGTGGACAAAGAGATGGAAGGTATGACCCCTGAAAAGGGAAGGAAAATGTTGGAAAGTGTTGGTGTTATGATTTTTCTAGGGTTGGATCTCAATTCTGCATTAGTTTTTGATAGTTTTTTGAAAGATAGTAATGCTACACACAAGCTCAGCCCAGAAAAAGTGACAAAAGTATATGCAGGGTCAAAATACAATCCAGATGAAGGGTCATTAATGATTCGGGCCTTATATCCACCTCACAGGAAATTAGTTGTCATTGATACTGAGAAAGCATTTAGGCATGTTATGAATTTAAAGGTTGGAGAGGCTAATCCTGTGTTAACTGCAAAGATTGGAATCAATGTAGCAAAACTAAACAAAGCTCAAATACAGATGTTAATCAAGGAAAGAGAAATGTACAAAATGAATAATGAGAGGATGTTTAGAGAAAATGACCACCTGAAAGATTTGTTAGGGGTTACAATGAAATCAACCAAGCTGCTCACTCATGGTGAAAGTTCACAAGCAAAAGATCATTGGGAAGGATCAAGTGCATACTCTCAAGGGAAATATGATGCACTTATAGCAATAATTAAGAAAAGACAAGCCAATCTAACAACTTGGTTGAATAAGCTATGGGGAACAAACTCACATAACTTTGCTGCATTGCAAGAACATGAAAGAATGGATGGAAGGATTCTGGAAAAGCTTCAAGAGATAAACTAGAGGGATGTTTCTGATAATGTGATGATTGAGGCTGCAAATCATCTTATGAATAAGCACCAAGACTTCTTTGAAGAATTGCGAGGGGATGCGCAGGGATTAATAAGTGCCACTAGAAAAGGATAGAATACATGCTTTGATGATAAAGGAAGACTAAAAGAAATGATTAAGTGGAAAAGTGAAAGTGAATCAATAATGCAGGAAATTTTGAAGATAGCTACTGAAAAAGATACAACACTGGATGAGGCATGCAAACAAAATGAAAAGATGGTAAAAATGGAGATCATGATCCATAATGCATTGGGAGATGCAGATATGCATGAGCATCAGGATTACTTGGAACACTTATCAAAGATTCATTTATGACTTAACAGAGCCTAATTACCTTTTAATATATTGTTGTTTTAACATATGACATTTTTGAAAGGATGCGTCCTTTCAAGTAGTTGATGTATAAATATCCATTTTTGGTAGCGAAATAGGATATAGCGAATAGGAGAAAGATATAGTAGATTACAATGTTTTAAAATTATGAGACTATGATGCATGTTTGAAACTATGGAGCTATCAATGAAGATCATTTGATGTGGTGGCGTATTTCTAGTATCGGTTGTTTGTTGTGTTAGTTGAAAGTACTACTGAAGTTGTCTCCAAGGTTGATGTTTTCTAGTTATTTAAATTGATATAACAAGCTTATATTCAGTTTATCGATGCACACTTGTTGTATCTTTATGGTTGATTAATTGGTTCTTCCAAGAAAATATTAAATCCTTTTAGTTGATCATAGTAATTAGGGAATCTCATTTGGATCATTAAGAAGAACTTCGTAATCATATTCTTGCATGTTTATACAAGTTATAAACTCAAATATATATGCCAAACAATTAGAGTATCTTCTAGAAAGAAGTTACTCATTTTAGATTTCTCATTTGAGTCCGCATACCCAATAAGGCACTAGTCTCCACATTTTCATCATTTTAGTTTCACTCATTATTTATATCTGTTAAATTGAACATATTAGATTTTAGCCTTGATATTGCTATACAATCTATACCAAAATAAAATTTATTTATCCACTCCCATTTTCCATTGTGGGTAAATTATTTTAAGGAATAAACATAAGTCAAGTCTACCTCATTCATATAGGTATACCCGCCTAGGTCTAGCAACACCTGAAGAGAAGAAGGTCTAAACCATTTGGCCTTGTCTGTTACCCTAAAACGTACCTCTTGAGGTATTTCACCTATGTTTTTGAGAGCTAACAAGGTCCACTCAAGGGACGCTTCAATTGAAAGAGAGAGCAAAGAGAGGGCCTTTAAGAAGGACACACATCTCCATAACAAGTTATCACTGCCCCCAACATATAGGGGAGGAGAACTATGCAAAAGTACTTTGGATAGGATAGAGGTGAACCTCGATATCACTTGTCAAGCAAAGTAAAGGAAAGTACATCAATCAAACAGGAGTTTGATGGCACTGTAATCACTATGTTGTATTTTATCCTTCAAGGCTTTACATTTGCTAGTGGAATGACCAAGCACTCAATGGTATGCATAGAAAGGATGCTTTCCTTCATCATGTTTGTGGAATTTATTACGTGTAGGAGAAGGAAGAGTAATTAAGCGGGCTTTTAGAAGCCACATCAAAATACACTCTTGCTCAGATAAAGGACGAGGAGGAGGAAGCAACCCTTTCTCTTGCGGAGACAAGTTTGACTTCTCACAAAAAGAGGAAGACACGAAGATAGAAGACAAAGAAGGATAAATCAATCCACCAGAACAAAGTTGAGTGGAATTCAGTCACCATTCAACCGTGGTTCCCTTTTATATTGTCCATTTAAGCAACCAAGCCCTAAGTTACACTTACGAGGCACAAATTCTATAGGGACCTAAATGCCTTGTTCGTTGCGCCCGCAACCTTTACGCTTATAGCCACATTTAGAGATGAGCCTAAAGCCAGGGCCATAACGTGTTTGCAAGTCTTCAAAAGGAGGATCCTCATAAAGAGCATTGTCCCAACAACGAGGATTACACTCCTCCATGGGATCACTATCATTCTTATTAACAGGACTTCCAACACTATCCTCTTTAGTTGAAGCGTAATCCTCTTCCTTAGAAGGAGGATCAAAACTAAGGATATTACAATTATCCCCGTGATACAAAATAATAATAATATTTGATAGCGGGTGTGGATGATGTTTACAGAAGGTCTAAGTGGATCAGGTTGACTTTATATTCTCCAACGAAGGAATCTGTAATGTCTAAATGGCCTCGATTACCACCAAGACATGCATTCCTTTGAGAAGATGTAGAAGGAGCACACTTAGGATTCCTTGCTTCAGAAGGATCTTCTTTAGAAACGTTCACCTCGAGAGTATCCTTTGTAGTAGGTACTGCTAGAGTAAACATCGACACACCAGAGGATACTGAAGGAATAAGAGTAGGCACAACTGAAGCTCGACCAGTAGCTGCCATCTCACACAGGTGCATAGCCTCAGGATCAGCCTTGATTGTGACTACTCGATTGTTACAAATAAACTTAATATATTTATGCAAGGTAGATGGGACTGCACCCATAGCATGAATCCACGGTCTACCAAGAAGAAGGTTACACAGTAACTTTTTTGCCATGAAATATACAAGGGTAGGAACAGTAACAGGTCCCAACCTAAAAGGAAAGACTATCATGCCTAGGGATTATCGACTGAAATTATCGAACCCATGAAGGACAACATAAGAAGTATTAAGAGAGGATGGGTCAATATTAATCTTAGGCAGTAGATCAATACTACACACATTGAGCGCCAAACCAACATCAATGAGAGTACGTCTAATGCTTATCTTTTTAATATTAACTATGATCATTAGAGGGTATGCTTGCTTCTATACTTCCAGAGGTGGGATCCTGTGGATAGAACGTAATGTTCGGAAAACCCGCACGAATATACGCCATCAACGCATCAACATTTGTTAGCCTAGCGGAAGAAGACAAGAAGATCTTTGGAAAAGCTTCCTGAAGAATATTATGATAAACTGAGGTAGACTAAAGCAAATCCCATAGTGATATCTTATCCAGAGTAACGCGAGGTTGCTTGGCAAGACCATTATCATTAGGTGTTTTAGTCATATGTTTAGGAGCTTGAGGAAGTCTTGGTTGTTTATTTGTTCTATTCTCATAAGTATAGGCTACCGCTCTATAAGAGGGAGCCTTAGGAAAATTAGGAGTGCTACCATCAAACGAAATGCCATCCATAGCACAAATCCTTTCAGGAGAAGGACTAGCTGGAGTTACGTAAACAACCGGTCTCTTAGGCCTTTGAGGGGTAGTAGAGACATGGATTAAATTTACAAAGTCATCATAACTAGCGGGACTGTTATCTGAATACATATTTTCAACATCGATCCAAACAAGATCAAATGTGGAATAGTTATTTGAAGGAACATTCTCAACATCGATCCAAGGAGAATCAAATGTGGAAGGAGGTTCATCATGTGCTAATGCATCATCTCTAAAAGAGAGTACATTAGAACAAATATGAGATTCATCATTCACACATGCAACGTCTCTAGAAGAGGGTGCATCAGAATGAAGAGTAGGTTCATCATTCACAAATGCATCATCTCCAAAAGAGAATGCATTGGAATGAATATTAGGTAGAGTAACATTAAGAAAGGTATCAATGATTTCATCTTCTTGCAACAAGACATCCTCTGAAGCAAGAGGAGTCTCATGAGAAGGATCAAAGATACCGAGTGACATGGGTAGAGCCAAGTCACCATCACATGCATTGAATGGAATGTCATTAATATTTTGGATGATATTGGTCATGGAACTAACCAAAGAAGATATTAAATCCATTACAATTTTTTTCGAAGAACAATGTTCTTCACGTCGGGTTCACCAAAATGTGATATAGGGGGATTCGCTACTCATGAGTTCTCTTCGTTAAGAGATCCTCACGGGGCGAACTGCCCTATATTACCTCAATGGAACAATGCAGAAGTTTCAGAATCCGAAAGAGGTCACAAAGGCTCTCTAGAAAAACTGAAAAAGCTCTCAGCCAAAGGACGTCAGCATAGGAAGCAGATGACAACGCGACACATTGGCGTCTCAGAGGCGCGTTGGTGTTCCGTACGGACCAAAGATCGAGTTTATTACAAAAAAAACCTAAATAACTGCTAGCAAATGGATTACTAAGAACTGACAAAATATAAGAAAGGGACAAAATGTGATAAAGTGATAGAAATGAAGCTGAATGAAGTAAAACCAATAAAGATTAAAAGGAAGAAAGGGAAGAAATGCTTACAAGCACGTGATTGATGAAACCTCCACCAAATGAATGTCTTCACAACCTGCAAGCATAATATTTGGAGAGAATGTTGGGGTTGTATAGGGGCTTGCCTCAGTCAAACACCCCTTTTGGTGTTCCCACCTCCACAGACAACCAAGAAGGTAAAGAGTGTGATGAACAAAGCGTGTGGTGAAAGCAAAACCCGCTTAGGAGTAGAATCCGCACCATGAACAAGCGTGTGATAAAAGCAAACCCCGCTCAAGGAGGAGAACCTGTATCATGAAAGAGGCAATAAAAACAAACCACGCTCAAGGAGGAGAACCTGTATCACCAAGTAAGTATGCAAATAGTAGAGGATATGGAATCCCAAGATGCCCACAAGCATGAAATGGAGTTGCGAGAGCCAAGAAGGCTATAAAGAATGTTGTAATGGAAGCTTGAGAGAGCTTGGGGCTACTACAACAAGCTGTTACAAGCAAAATCTAAAGTGTAGAAGGCTAGAGTGAAGCTAGAAATGGAGGAATTTGTAGAGGATCTTCTTAGAGAGCAAAAATGAGTTGAAGGGATGACTTAAAAATGGAGAAGAGAAGCTTCTTCGGCCGTTACCAGCGACAAAACTTGTTGACAAGTGGAAAACATGCATGGAAACGATCATTTGAGCTTTGAAATGTCGCAGGACGCTAGTGCGGCGCACAGACGTCTGCGCGACGTGCTAGTGTTTGGACACGTCACGCTACAAAATGACAAAAATGGGAGGAGCACCAAGTTTGATGGAAATGTTGACACGCAAGGGATAGCTGCTGAAAAGGGGTGCTGGAGCATCTTGAGAGGGAGAGAGGCTGATGCAAGGGCTAAAATGAACCTACTCAAGATGCTAAAGGAGTGGACACTAAGGTGGAAGAAAATATATAGGTGAAATTGCAAGGGGTGCAATTTTACTCTTAGACAAGGTGATAAAAGCAATGACTGCTCAAGGAGGAGAACCCGTATCATAAAAGAGGTGATAAAAGCAATCCCCGCTCAAGGAGAAGAACTCGTATCACAAAGTATGAGATGCAAATGGTAGGGGATATGAAATCCCAAGATGCTCACAAGCATAAGGAAAGGGAGATAGAGCCGCAAGAGCTAAGAGAGCTACAAAGAGTGTGGCTAAGAGAGCTTGAGAGAGCTTGAAGCTGCTACAAAAAGTTGTATGAGGTTATGTAAGCAAGTGATGGAGTGAATCTAAAAGCTAGAATGAAGCTAGAGAAGTGCTAGCAAGAATTGGAAGAAGTTAGAGGAAGAAGAGCCCGCAAATGAGGTGAAAAGAGAGCATTTAAGGAAGGAAAAGAAGCTTCTGCAGCTGTTACAAGGTGTCCCGGGCCGTTACCACTGACCAAAGGAGGTGACAAGTGGCAAGCATGCATAGAGACAATTGTTTGAGCATTGAAACGTCGTAGGATTCTAGCGCGGTGCACGGATGTCCTTGCGGCGTGCTAATGTCTGAACATGTTACACTACAAAACAACAAGAACGGGAAAAACCCTAAGTCCGATGCAAAGATAGCATGCGAGGGTAGTTGCTAAAAAGGGGTGTTGGAGCATCCTGAGAAGGGAGAAAGGTAGATGTAGGGGTGAAAATGAGCCTACTCAAGGTGCTAAAGGAGTGGAAACTAAAGCATATGGAAGAATGTATGTGAAATCACAAGGGGTGCAATTTTACACCTATACATACATATATATATATACATATATATATATATATATATATATATATATACATATATATATATATATATATACATACATACATATATATATATACATACATACATACATATATATATATATATATACATATACATATATATATGTATATATATATATATATGTATATATATATATATATCTATATATATCTATATATATCTATATATATATTTCTGTAGATCTTTTGTATAGACACATATTCAGTAGCAACTCATTTTTGATAATAGTGGCCCGATACATGTACATGATTTTTGATACACACAGACACACATATATATACTGGTTTCGACATCATGGCATTGTATATCTTAATGTGCATGCTTTTTATTTCCATGTACATTGATGCTATGGATATTACATGCTCATATGGATGTATGTTTACATTATATGCTAACATGATTTAATAAACACACATGGTTGTATGTTAATTAAATACAATGATGATCTAATCACCTTAAAAGATGTAATGTGATTTATGGATACATAGCACAACAAGACACATGTATGTATATTCCACACACACACATGGTCATATCATAAGACAAAAATCTTTCATAATGTGTTAATGGACAATGTCAACATACACAATGCTACTACCCTTTCAAAGAGAGAACACCACACACATGACACATGAGACACTACGCATCGTATCAATGAAGATGCATCACATTAATGAGCTCTTTTAAAGGGGTTCCATCCATAGATGATAATCCATAGGCACCCAGACCATATACAAAGAAAACAATGTAAGGGCCTAACCAGTTAGGACTAAATTTTCCTCTTTGATCAGGCGGTGCATTCACATTTCTCTGATTCTCGCAAAGAACCAGGTCTCCTAGTTTAAAGGTCCTAGGAAGAAAATTTTGATTATATTGCTTGGATAATGACCGTTGATAAGCTTTAAGATGATCGAGGGCTTGTAATCGACGCTCATCGAGCATCTCTAGCTAATGCAAATGATTAGCTCGGTAGGTTTAATTGTCGATTAACCCTTTAAGGGAAACCTGCAGAGATGAAATTTCCAACTCCAAAGGCATGATGGCTTCAACATCGTATACGAGGTTGTAAGGCATCGTTCCCATCACCATACAAACACTCGTGTGGTAGGCCCACAAAGCATACACTAATTGAATATGCCAATGCTTATCGTGTTTATTAACTGTTTTACGAAGAATGAGTTCAAGAGTCTTGTTAGACGCTTCTGCTTGGCCATTAGACTATGGATAGTACAACATAGAAAATCTATGTTGAATGTGAAACTTCTCTAAGAATTGCTTTACTTCCTTATTCTTGAATGGCATACCATTGTCAGAAACAAGTGTAGTAGGCAATCCAAAATGAGAAATATTGTTGTTCAAAAGAAAGCTATAGATAGCCTCAACATTCATGGATCAGAGTAGAATAGCTTCGACCCATTTCATGAAGTAATTTGTAGTGGTAATGATAAAGGTATGTCCCTTGTAAGAAGGAGGTGATATCTTTTCGATAATATCCAACCCCCATTTTGCGAATGGCCAAGGAGAGGTCTAATTTTGTAACTCTTGGGCAGGTGCGTGAATGAGACAACTATGTTGTTGACATTGAAGGAAATTTTTAACAAAATTGAAGGAATCTTGCTCCATCGTTTGCCAATAATACCCCATGTGTATCAGTTTCCTTACCAGGGATTTACCTCCAAAGTTTCCACCCCTAGAGCCTGAATTGGCTTCTTTAAGGGTGAGGGGTATTTCCACTTTTGTGAGGCATCACAAAAGCAAGCCGTTAGAAGATTTTTGATAGAGAACATCAGATAAAATGACATAATGTGCTGAAAGATTTCATATACGAGTGCGGTCATTCTTTGTCGCATCATCGAGAAAGTTTCCAGTCTTTAAGTAGTTATAGATACTAGAGAACCATTCTCTTGAGTTTACGTGAGAACACACAAGGGCCTTGGATTCAGGTTGATCGGAAACCGTAGGACTTGAACCAAAAAGTGGTATTATTTTGTATCCTCTTTTGAAGGCACTAAGGAAGCAATGCTTGCCATGACATCAGAATGTCTATTATCTCTTCTAGGGATGTTTTCTATCGTGAAAGAAGAGAACCGATTAAGCAAGGAAAAAGCAAGGTCTCGATATCGAGACAACTTATCTTGTTTAGTTTGATAGGTCCCCGTGATTTGATTCAGAATAAGCTCAGAATCACCTAGTATCTAGAGATGTTTTATCTTGAGCGCAATCGTGACACGCAAGCCAACAATAAGAGCTTCATGCTTAGTGATGTTAGTGCAAGGAAAATCCAATTGACAGGATAGAGGGAATGACTTGCCTTTGGGGGATATCAAGACCACGCCCGCTCTAGAACTAGTCTAACACCTCGATCCATTGAAATACATATTCCATTCAAAGTCATAATTAATTGTGAAAATATTCTCATCAGGGAATAAATCCAACCCTGGGAAGGAGTGAGATGAGGGAGCGTCTGCCAATTGATCGACAACTGCTTGACCCTTTATTGATTTCTAAGTAATGAACTTTATATCGAACTCAAAAAGAAACATAGCCCAGTTCACTAACCTCCCAGCAAGGTCGGCACTAGATAATTGATGCTTTAAAAGATCAATCTTTACAATGACACATGTTTCAGCATGGAGAAGATAGTGCCTCAACTTTTGTGTAGAAAAGACAAGAGTGAGGCATTGTTTCTCCATGGAGGAATAACAAGTTTTGTAATCAACTAGGACACAACTAATGTAGTAGACCGCTCTCTCTTTCTTGACGTCGTCATACTGAGCCAACAAAGTTTCCAAAGCATAGGGTGATGCTATGAGGTAAAGAAAAAAGGGTCTATATTGCATAGCCACATCACTACAAAAGGATTGGCCAAATAAGCTTTGATTGACTCAAAAGCCTTCTGGCACTCTTCATCCCATATGAAGCGAACATCTTTCTTCAATAAATGAGTGAAAGGAAGGGTATGATCAACCAATTGAGATATAAATCTATGAATCACTTGAATCTTCCCTTGTAAACTTTGTAATTCAGTAATATTTCTAGGTGGAGGCATGTTAACAATGGAATCAATCTTATTTGTGTTGACTTCAATTCCATGGTGAGAATTTATGAATCCCAAAAGTTTTCTGACATCTACACCGAAGACACACTTATGGGGATTGAGTCTCATCTTATAGATTTGAAACCTTTCAAAGATAAGACAAAGGTTCTTTACATGATCTTCACAAGTTATCTATTTCACCATGATGTCGTCAACATAGTCTTCTAAGATCTTGTGAATAAAATCGTGAAATATTAGGGTCATCGCCCGTTGGTAAGTTGCCCCTACATTATTTAAACCAAAAGGAATGACCACATAATAGAAGGTACCCCAAGGGGTAGTGAAGGCTGTCTTGTACTGGTCTTTCGGGTTAATACGGATCTGATGGTAACCCGAGAAGCCATCCATAAAAGATAACAATGCATGGCCTGCAATCAAATCTACAATCATGTCTATATTAGGAAACAAAAAATCATCCTTAAGAGAAGCATTATTAAGATCTCATAATTCAATGCATATGTGAATATGGCCATCAGGTTTACTAACAACAACAATATTCGAGATCCAAGGGGAGTAGTTGATCGAATAGATAAAGCCTGCTTTTAACAACTTCTCTATCTCAGTCTTAAACATCAACGCCACCCTGGGATTGATCTTTCAGATTTTCTGTTTAATTGGCTTGGTGTCAGGACATAAGACAATATTGTGAACCACTATGGACTCATCAATACCAGGCATATCCTCATATGTCCAAGAGAAGATATCAAGATGAGAATGTAAGAGATTGGAATGTTCATCTACTTCCTCTGAAGGAGAAACTTCCCAATCTTAATCACTTTTTCAGAGGACTTAGGATCCATAGAGATTTCAATAGTATCCCCTTTAAGGAGGGAACTACGATCTTCAGGATGGGATATCAGAACATCATTATTAACATTAGATAGAGGGTCTTCCTCATCAACATTCAAGACAGATTCTCCAAAGTATGCTTGTTTATGCAAGTGATACAAGAGTCATCTCTTGTGATGAAAAGGAGGCAATGGGGAATAGATACCCAGGAATTCGTCAAGGGCTTCGTCCAAAGAGAAAACATCTAAAGGGATTTTCTCAGCCTGCTCCTTGTCCTCTATCAATTTAGGATGGACCAAACTCAGCGGTTCGACCGAAATCATGTTAACGCTTCACCAAGGTTTTTGCTTAGATTTTTTGATAGAGCATCCCAAACCCAAATAACGCTTCTGCGGCTTAAATTGGATAGGGACTTGAATTACTTGTTCGATATGCCCTAGGCCTTTCTACCCATAACAATACCAAGAAGCAAGCTCATATCCAAAACCATAACGAGTTTGCAAAATTTTGAGAGGTGGCGGCTCTATGTAGAGTGTTTCATTCCACCAATGAATGTCAAATGTATCTATGGGAGCACTCCCACCTTCTTCACTAGGTTCGCAAACATTAACCTCCTTTGTAGGAGTGGGATTAAACTCTTCAGTAGAGGAATGAGTGGTCTCCTGAATAGGTTCACACTTCTCTTCCTCAATGGGAGTATCATCCATCTTTACATCAAAAGTACCTGGAAATTCTATGCAAGAGGGGCTTGCCTTGTATTCTGTGATAAAGAATTCAGAGAATTCCAAGGAGCCCCAATCATCACCAAGGAAAGCATTCGATTGAGAGGAAGGGGAAGACGGGGAGACTTAGGATCTTCTTCTTTAGATGGTTCGTCTTTAACAATACTTGCTCTGGGGACAACTTCCATAGAGGGTATCGACGAAGAACATGCCATAGCATCAATGGTTAAGGAAGGAATACAATTTTTGAGAGTGGATACGACTGAAGCACGATCGACAGTCGCTAGCTCACAAAGGTGAACAACTTCTGGATCTGCTTTAACCCTAACCACCCAATTGTTTGCGATGAATTTTAAGGAACAATGTAAAGTAGAGGTTACAACGTGCATAGCATGAATCCAGGGTCTCCCCAAGAGAAGATTGTAAGGTAAAGGGCTAGGCATCACATAAACCAAGGTAGGTAAGGTAATGGGACCCAACTACAAAGGCAATATTATCATGCCTAGAGCCTAATGACTAGCATTAGCAAACCCATGAATATACAAGGAAGAAGCCGCTAAAGAAGATGAATCAACCTTAGTTTTAGGTAATAGGTCGATACCAAAAATGTTGAGAGCTGAACTAGTTAATGAGAGTACACCTAATACTGATATTATTAACATTAATTATAATCATCAAGGGATCCACTTGCTTCTACACATCTAGAGGTAGGAGTTTTTGCGGATGGAATGTAATATTCAACGAATTCACTCAAATATGAGCCAACAATGCATTAACATCCGTGGGCCTAGTGGAGGCAGGCAAGAGAATATTTTGCAAGGCTTCCTGAAGCATCTCTTGATAAACCGGAGCAGTCTAAAGCAAATCCCAAAGTGATATCTTAGCTGGAGTAATATGAAGCTGCTTGACAAGATCATAATCACCTGGTGCTTTGATCGCAGGTTTAGGTGTTGCAGGAAGGCTTGGTTGAGATGGTGCAAAGAAGTAGGAACTTGAGTAGGTTGAGATGAAGGAACAGAGGGTTGTTGATCCAAATTCTGTTTGTTTCTTCTTGTGTTATATGTGTGCCCAACAACATTATATGAAGGGGAGTCCGCAACTTTCATGAACCTTGAATATAGGTCCGATGAATTATTATGACATGGGATCCCATAGACAGAATAATCCTCCCTAAAAGAGGAGTCAACCGGGGTCATGTAAATGACGGGTTTCTTAGGGCTTGAAGGAGCCACAAAGACCATGACTACTGAATCCTCAGTGGCGGAGAGGAAGCTTGCTTGGCAGATTTACAGATAGGGGAGGACGCTTCTAAGAAGTCATCTAGCATATCAAAATATTCATTAGAGAAGGTATTATCATAAATGTGAAAACACTGTAAAAATAGATTCAACATCTTCACATCGGGTTCACCAAAATGTGAGATAAGAGGGATTTGCTACACACAGGTCTCTTTGTTCTCAAGAGATCACCAGTGAACGAACTGTCCTTATCCACCGAAGCATGAAGGAATTGTGAAAGATATGGGTATATGTTAACTTTTATAGGAAATTGCTTTATAATCGGAGAGAGTGAAACTTCTAGATTCTTGCCCTCAAATAGAGGGGCTCTCAGCTAAAGGATAAAAGCACGAATTCGGGACGCTAGCGTAGTACGCTGTTGTCCAAATGGTGCACTGGAATCCTAATTAACAGAAAGCTCAGGAGCTTAAGCGGGTAGGACAGGTTTCACTTACTCGCTCAGAGCAAAGATATGTTGAATGAGATAACCGTACAGAAAGTAGAAATTTAGAACAAAATACAAGGATAACTTGGAGAAAACTTACCTTCAACTGGACGTTTGAATCTTCACTCCAAGTTTCACTTTGCAACCTAAACACAAAAGAAAGAGGGGAAAAGGTTGGGGTTGTGTAGGGGTTTGCCTCAGTCAGACCCCTGTTTTGGTGTTCCCACCTCCACAAACAACCAAGTTGGAAAGGAGTGTAAATGAAGTAAACAAAGTGTGAGGTGAAAGAAAAACTCGCTTCAGGAGTAGAACCCGCACCACAAAGTAGCAAGTGAACAAGTAGGAGAAAATGAAGAGAGAGAGAGTGTGTGTTACCCATGGGCCTAGACCCTCTCCGGAGCACACAAATGCACTATTGAGCACTTGTTTGAGAGTCGTAGCTATTGGAAGGACCTCAGTCTAGCATGGCTTCCCTTGTGAGAGTGCTGCTATCAAGAGTGAAGAGAACTCAAGAATGAATGTGTAGAGAAAGAGCTTCATTGAATGGCTTGAACCCCAAAATGAGAGCCAAGGAGGGATTTTTGTTGCATGCAAGGGTGGAAAAGAGCTGTTAAATTTGAATTCTGACTATTGGGACATGTGTCGAGAGTGTGAAGATTCGAGATTCCCCATTTCAAACTCAGAAAACCACTAGGATGCTAGCGTGCCACACAGACGTTCGTGTGTCGTGCAGGCATCCAAGGCGTAGATTTTTGAGAAATGTGTTAGGCTTCTGTTGCTCTGCCACTAGTCCACATGGAGCTAAAATTGTGAGATTCTGACTCATGAGATTTTTGTCATTAATGTTCCAAGCTGTCAAAAATGCTAGGCAAAAGTGCAAAAATGTGGAATTGCTCCTTGGTGCAATTCCACGACACTACACAACGGTTTTTGGAAAAGAAGATGATGGATCGCCACCTTTGGGAGACTACTGAGCTAGTTAAAGGGATAGTTATTGAAAAGAAGCCTAAACCAAGAGAGTTTTTCTACCAGAGCTCGATGGTTTGTGAGAAAACGTTATGAGTGTAGTAAAAAAGAGGAAAATGTTGGCTGAGTGAACAATATCATTTGATTAAATGCTCTTCTTGTGGATAGTGTGATCAACGTTTGGGGAAAAGGACATTTTGTGTGGCAGCAAAACAAAGTGTGATTGGTTGGGAGGGTTTTAGCGGTCATGGGCATCATGGGCTGAGAATCAACCGTCTTAGACCTTAGTTTTTGTTTGCATTATTTCAAATACTTAGAAACTTGTTTTCCTTTCCACGGTGTTTGTAAGATTTGGATCTATTGTTTGAATGAGTAATGAATTTGGAGGGTTCTTGTCGCCCTTATATTTTTATTGGTCAAGTTGTTTGAACCAACATTTTGTAGAGAGATTTCATTGAAAGTGAGTACTGTTGCAGATTTTCTTTCTCTATTTATATTGTAGTTTGTTTGAGTTCAAACAAGGTACCATTAAGATGATTGGAGGTTTTATTTATTTGAATTACGCTAGACCAAATATTATTTTTATTGTTAACTATCTTTCACGATTCATGCAAGAACCAAAGACGTGTCATTGAAAAGTAGTAATCGGGTACTAAGGAATATCCATGGTACAATGAATCATGGTTTGTAATATAAAAAAATGATCAATTCTTCTTGAAAGGATATACATATGTAGATTATGCAGGTTCTATTGATGATAGGAAATCCACATCTGGATTTGTTTTCTTCTTGGGTTCAAGTCCTATTTCTTGGTTAAGTAAGATACAATCCACAGTTGCTCATTCCTCAACAAAAGCATAATATCGTGCAACAAGTGTAGCGATTTGTGAAGCAGTTTGGCTACATTATATATTAGAAGGATTGGGAGTACCTCAAAATAAACCCACATTCCTCTATTGTGATAATTAGAGTGCTCTCAAGCTTATTCACAATCTAGTATTTCACGGACAAACCAACATCTTGAAGTTGATTGTCATTTTATATGAGAATATGTTCAACAAAATAATAATCAGCTCCAATTTTGCACTAATTGAGACCAATGTGTTGGTATCTTCACTAAGCCTCTTGTATGTGTTAAGTTTGAAAATTTTCAAGACTATCTTATTAGTACTTTAAAACAATGATGTTATAAAGGGGGAATGTTGGATATTCTATCATTTACTTGTATGATTTGTTTTTTGTTGTTATTTTTTAGTTTGTTATAAGTTGTTAGTCTATTTTGATAATATTCGTTATTTTGTTAGTAATTTGTTGAAACCATGAATGCACAGTTCTTCATCATATTTTCATGTATAAATACTTGAATCTAAATGCAATATATATATTTGAGTTTTATTCTCTTAATAAATCTCATAAATGCTTTTGTAAAATTGCCACCTTTTCTCATAGTTAACATTGTCTTCTCTTGTAGTCATTATCCTCCCGGCTAAATAGTAGTAGCCCATACTTCTATTGACATTATTATCTTGACAACCTTCCTCCTCTACATAAACATGCCAAATATTCCCTTCAAAAATCCTCCTAAATAAATGACCTTTCTCACAAGCTAACCTTAAAATCGACAAGAAGGACCTAGTACCCATCATTACCCTCCTATCCCTCTTTTGAGAAGTGTAATGATTTCCCATCTTTTAATTCCTTGACACCAAATTTTTTATGTTCCTTTCCATTTATTATCCATAAGAACCAAATAAATTTGACTATAGAGTTCCTCATTACCTATAATAATGCAAAGCCTTAAAATCATCCACATCAGCCAACTTGTTCCTATTGAAGCAACTATTGAGCACATCACCCAAATATAGCAAAGGAAGTGAAGACACCAAAAACCTAAGAGTAATCATTTAAATAAGCTCTTTCCTTATGATGTAGGAGCATCCAGGGGGTAGAGCAATCTTCATCACCCAAAAAAAAATAAAAAAAATTGTTTCAGTTTTCTCATTTCTTTTATTTTGGTGTTTGTGCCATTTTGTGTTTGCAAGACTAGGAGTAGGAAAAAATTGAAGGAATTTAATTCCCATTTTCCTTCTCAATATTAATATATTTATTACAATTTCTTTTCCAAACAATGAAGATGGAGGGATTTAATTTTCTTGCAATTCTTTCGTATTTTTTTATTTTTCCAACACATGGGCAATGAAATCTAGAGAGGATAATAAATTCATAATAACAAATTTGAATATTTTGGGGCTGCTTTTTGAATTTCTTTGTTTGGTTGGAAGTTGAAGGGAGATGGGTGTGAGACTTTAGTGAGAAAAGAAGAAGCATTTGAAAATCCTTTTTGTGGTGTTGCAAATGTGCAACGAAATAAAGGGTGTTGGAACATGAGAACATTAAATTTAAATTCTACATATTTTTGATAGGGTGAGCATTGAAAAGGGGATGTTGGAATTGGTTTGTGATCATCAAAATTCAAACAAAAAAAATAAATCAGAATTGTAGTAACTGTTAAGCTTGAATTGGGGCGTGGGAATTGTTGCCTGGGAGTTTTGGACAACAATAAACTAATTTAAATTGTTGCTTGCTAAACTTGAATTGGGGTGTGGGAATTGTTGTCTGGGAGTTTTGGACAACAATAAACCAATTTAAATTGTTAGTTACTGATTTTTGTGGAATGGTGTGGAAATCCAAGATGAAAATAAGGGAATTTATAGTTTTGGGTATGTGCAGGATCATCATGGAAAAAATAGGCCCTTAAGTGGCAAAAAATAGAAAAATCAGAGTTAGGAAACTTGACATAAAAATTTGAATAAGTTATCGATATTATTTCAAAAATATGTAAGAATAGAATCTGTAGCAAATTGAATGTAGTTTCTAAACTACTAGGTTTATTTTTTATTTTTTAAATCTATTTGGTGAAAATTTGAAATTTTAATGCAGTAGTACTTAAATTTCAGGGAAAAAATAAGAAGTAGGTGTCTGTCTGACCACCCTAACCACAATAAAATGATAATATTTTTTTATAAGATTTTACACATAAGTAGAGGACTCATGTTCAGATGTGATGCATATTTTTTTCTAATTTTTTTCCAAGTAAATAATTAATTATGAAATTTTTTATTACAACTTTTTAAAAATATAAAAACTTGTATGTCTGACCACCTTAACTTGGTCAAAACTTCATGAAATTCAATTTTTCTTTTTTTAATCCTATAGTATGCGAAACATAGAATGTGATGCATGTTTTGGATTTAAAAATGTGATACCATTGAAAGCTATAGATGTTTTTCAATCATCTATCAATGGGGACTTTGAGTAAGTAATTCAAATAGAAAATGAATAATAATTATTTATTAAATTCAAAGTAAAGCATAATTTATATTGGTGGAAAGTTGAGAATATCCTTTAAAAACCCTTTTCATTTCATCAATTTTGGGTGAAAAAAAAGTCGTCAGCCACATACCCTACAAATACCCATCATATTGCCACTTTTTGGCCCATCATGATCCTGCACATACCCTTTTGTCCAAGTGTGTAGGGGTGAGTAGTGGATAAGAGAAATAATACCAAAATTTGGATTGCAAAAGTTGCCAGTGAAAATCATAAGAAAAAAAAAAGTCATACCTATACAGATTTGAATCATTAATAAAACTCCTTGGTCACTAAGTTCAAATAATTGTTGATTTTTAATATTGTAAAAATCAATTTTGTGTTGGAAGTCTATTATTTGTTTCAACTGCAATAACAATCAATTTGGAAAAATTCATTGTTATTGAACCGCACTACCTTATTTAAGACCTTAATTTTTAGCGATAGATTTGAAAAAAGTCCAATCATTCCAATAAAAAAAATTTACACCAAAATTTGAAAAAAACATGTGTTGTTTCACTACCTTCTCTATATGTATGCTTAATCTTCAAATTGTTGAATTTCCCCAAGAAATCCCTGCACTCCTCTAACATATTTCAAATCTTCCATGAAGGGGTAAGGTTATTTTTTAGTAGATCAATAATAATTTTTGAGTCTCCTTCAATCACAATATTTTGGAACCCTAACCTCTGCATTCTTTTAACCCCCCACCAAACAGTTGTAGCCTCAACTTCATTATTTTATCTCCTTCCTATATTTTTAGTATATCCTTCAATCAACCAACCTTTCTAATATCTGATCAATCCCCTAACTGTAGCAATCCTAGGGTTACCTTTTGAGCAACCATCAAAATTAAGCTTTGCCAAACTAGTTTCAATGGGCTTCCATTTGATGTTGTTCGTAAGAAATATTTTGGCCCAACTAATCTTAGTAAGATATTGATTAATTCCCTAATTTTTCTTTATCCTTAGCTCAATATAAGAAGGTATCCTTTTGACAAAGCCAAAAAAATGCACATTGATATTCTCTTGCAGCCTATTTTTAATACTACTAAATATTTCTTTTTTGTTTCTAGTTTGGTCTCTAAATATCCTATTGTTTCTTTCTTTCCACAAACCCCAAGTAACAAAAAGGGGGTCCTACTTCTATATCTCCAATATTACAAGGTGAGAAAAGGGAGATCCCTTATACCAACTATTAACAAACTCTTTAAGGCCCTCAAGGAAGGTCCAATTAACCTTGAAGTTAATCAACACCTCCATCGAAAGTTCTTTGGAAAAAAACATAATGAAAGAACATATGGTCCATAGTTTATTCCTCCTTGTAGCACAAACTACACTTATTAACAAAATGAAATCCTCTCTTATTCAAATTATCAATAATAAGAATCCTATTATGAATATCAACCCACCAAAAGTAGTTTAATTTAGGGATCATTCTACTATTCCACACCTGATTCCAGTTAAAAATAAAGCATTATTGTCAACAACAATAAGAGTGTAAACCGGTTTAACAAAAAACAAACCAGAAGGATTTAGATGTTGGATACATTCATCTTTCCTTTCTAGAGAACAAAGCATACAATCACCAATATAAAGAATTAATTGCTTTATCTCATCTTGCAACCACTACTGTTTTCCATCTCACAAGGTCCTTCCAACCAACATTTGGCCAACAAAATCTTTCCATTTAGGTTGATCCACATTCCAGTCAATATACCCATGCATATTATTTCCATTATATCTAATGAGTAAATCTCTTATTTGAGAAAATCTTTAAACAAAAGACAAAAAAGGGACTTCCTTCCAAGGGTCATTCTAGAAATTAACTATTTTACCATCTCCCACCCTCCAAAAAATTCCCTGTTTCATAACATCTTTGATTTTGAGTAAATTATTCCAAATAACCGATCTCTAAGGCAAAGTAGAGGTGGGTAAAAAACTATAGTAGTCTCTATTTTCCAAGTATTTGGCTTTGAGGACGATAGCCCAATCTTTATTACTTTCAAGGAGATTTCAACCCATTTTGGCCATTTGAGATTTATTAAATAGTTTTAGTCTAGTTATATCAACACCTCCCTCCTTCTTAGGTTTACAAACTTTCTTCCAATTTACTAGAGAATTTTTTAATTTTTCTTCAATGCCAATCCAAAGAAATTTCTTCTCAATATATTCAATCCTTTCAACCATAAAAACAAGAATTTTAAAGAGAGACAAGTAGTAGCTCAAAATAGTTTGCAGAGAAGCTTTCAATAGTTGATATTTACCAACTTGACTTAACAACCTCCCTTTCCAACTAGCCAACTTCTTTTGGACCCTTTCCACAATACTATTCCAAAAAAAATTATAGATTTTCTTTGTGGACAAAGGAAGTCCCAAATAGGTAGTAGGAAGGACAATCATTTGCCAACGAAGAATCATCATAATTTAATCTTTCAGAGGAGGCTTAGTATTAAAGAAATACAACATGCTTTTATTGTAGTTAATATATTGACAAGACACCATTGCATAATCGTCCTGAGACTTCCAATGATTGGCTTCTACAATAGAGGTAGCTCCAAACAAAATATTCCCATCGAAAAATTGTTGGTGAGAAGATGAGGACAAAGAGAAAGTGGCCTTAACCCTAGTTAAGATTCTAGAATCTATAATTTTTTAACAATTCCTTCATAAGACTTCCACAACAATTATAAAACAAAAAGGAGACAAAGGGTCCCCTTGTCTTAGGCCTCTACCACATGAAAAAAATCGAAAGGACTCCATTTATACCACATACATATAATTTCATTTGTCAATTAATATCCAATTCAAAATTGCACTGGCAAATTCATTTTAAACCACAGGCATATAATTTCAAATCACACAAATTCCATTCACCAATTTAACAAATTCAAATGGTACGAATTCAATTACACCATAAAACTGATTGCACTCTAATTTATTATTGTAATCCAATACCACTAACATACAATTTCAGTGCTCTTCATATAATTTAATCTCGTGTCCTGTTTTATCATTGTATTCTGGCAATTCTCCTTGCAAATTATCCTTTGCTTCATTTAACTCTGTACTTTTATTTTCTCCTATCAATTTTATTCTACCTGTGCATTATCCTTTACATTACACAGGAACCTCTCTGAATATTAAATCATATTACTCCTTTCCACTCTACATTGTCTCCTTTGCTTGGCGGCTACCTCGACCCCCCTTCCTGCTAAACCTCTCTCCTTTGTTTTCTGTTCCACACACAAAAGCCGTTCCCATTCATTTTGCCATTTTCTTAGGTGTCTCTTCATTTCTCTACGTACAGTTCCCATTCCATGCCTCCTCTCTCCTGCTAGCCCACTCCCTACTCTCTCATTCTCCATAAAAAATGGTCACTAAGACCAACAGCCATTCAAGCCCCTTTGGAGCCCATTCAAACTCATTGAAAAATTGTCGAATAAATAAATATCTTATTCCAATGGTCGTAGTTGAACAAGTTAAATTCATCAGATATTGCAACAATAAAATGTTTGTTCAGAATTAAAATCGAAACACAATATTTTGTCAACCAATGACAACAATGTCATTTAGTCTCTGTCAAGATCGATCATGACCACAAACTCTAAAAATGCAACATCAAATTGAAATCAAACCAAAACAAATGAAAACCCATTACCATTCTATCATTATCTACTTTTCTATCGTCATCTTTTAATTTACATCATTCTCTAATACACATTACCATTTTATCAGTTTTACATTCATTGTCACTTTATTATCCATTAAATCCTTCATTATCAAATTGAACAAATTTCCTCTTTTATTTAAATAAATAAAGCAAATCATTTCTCATTATCTATTAAATATTTAAAAAAAAAAATCCACCTAATATTCTCACATTACCCATTAAATAAATTAATTAAAGTCTCCAATTTATTTCATTTAGTTAACTAATCAGTCAACATTAGTTAACTCATTAGTCTAATAAGTTAATTCCTTCATGTATTCACTTAACATGCACTTATCTATTCCTCATGCAATCAATTAACTCCTAACTCACTCATCACATTTAGTAGACCAATATTATTATTTTAATTAGAAATTTAAATAATTAGCAAGTTATGAATAATTGCCACCTTTCCTCATTACATCCACAATCAATGGAGTTAACTATTAATCCAAGATCAAATATGAGCCATTCATTGTAATGCCCCCTTTCTAATGGAAGCACTTCTATCGGAATCTTGCATGCAAAGTGTTTCTCAAAGAGACATTAGAAGCGTTCGAGATCAATAAGTTTCAATGATAATATCTAATACAATCAAAGATGATATAAATATTTCATTCCCATCAAAGGTTTATGCATTCCCTTCCTATCACTCACTATGAATGATTCTTCTATAATATGTTTCATAAGTACATTAGGGTAGGTATTAAACATCTTCCAAGATCCCATAGATGGGATTCTATAATACCATTTAACATCATAGCGACTGAATAGAGTCATTATTACTTATAAGGTTCAATAATTGCTACAAACATCATTATTGAATAATCGTATATATATATATAGTATGTATCTACTATCTATAATATATCTATGAAATTTAATATGTATATATCTAAATGTATACTTATCCATTCTAATATATTCAAATATATTCATACATCATAATGTACTTAATATATTTATAAGTATCAACTGAGATTAATAATATATTTGATATCCATTATTTTTATCCTCTAATTATATAAGTATTTATCAACCTTTATTCTGGCATATGATAATAGTTACCTCCATTGGTTCTGTGGTTGATCGACTTTCTGTCAGAATATATTCCTCGTGTCTGCTTCCCTCAACAACGACTTCTACTCTATCTTCCCTCCTTATTCTGTTATGTCCTTTGATCGATGATTATCCCCCCTTTTTTAAACCTTGCATCGACCCCGCTTATATGGCCGATCAAGAGTCTTTATCTTGGACGTATCTTTTCACGCGTAGCTTTCTTTGATTTGAAATCGCTTCAAAGCATGGGTGTTATTTATCTTTCTTTTATTTGGCATAATTTATATGTTATATTTTGTATTTTGTAAATTTTTTTTTTTTAAATCTCTTCTTTCTTAATTTATATGTTATATAAAGAAATTACATATGCTAGTTTAAAATATAGACTATTATTTTATGATGATTATAAATTGCACATATTATAATCAGACTCACTGTTATAATATTGGTTATTCTATAATATAATTGTAATACTTATTTATGATGATGGTAAATTGTCAATATTATAATTATAATATTATCTTATGATAATTATAATTATATTTAGATTGCAATTACTTGTATTTAGATTTTGATTGTATTTGGATACATTTGGTGTCACCATTTCGGGGGACATGATAGTCCTCCCCACCCAAGATTGCTTGTCCTCAAGCAATTATAATTCCAAACATTGTTTACTTCAATAGTTACAGCTCCTCAACTTGAAGCATTTTGGCAAACAAAATTTAACTAATCTTTTGATGACACATCTTGAATGAAGCTAACACAAGGAAGTACTTAATGAAGTATGTATACTTTGGGATATATGTGGATTGCAAAGTATATTCATAAATACACATAAGTTGCATAGTGTGTGTGCACACAATTTGCAAGATATACACATGAATACAAACAAGAGAGAAGGTATACACACATAATCACACAAATTATAATGTCAGCCACAAGGTACTCACTTGAAGGAACTTGAATACACATAAGTCATAGTAGGCACTTGGATATACTTGAATATACATAAACCACATTGTATACACTTGAATGCATTTGAATACATAAGTCACACTTGAATACATAAAGTGCACATAGGACACACGAATACACATAATACATGAAGTGTACATATAAATACATGTAAGTCGCATGGATACATATATACGCAAGTCATATCATACACTTCATAACTTAAACCACATGAATTAAAGCAGACAACCATGTAGCTCAACCAAGCAACTCAAGTAAGCAAGCAACCAATTTAAGTAACTTGGCAGACAACATTCCTCACATTTCCAAGAGTAATTATAAGAACACATCTTGTTGAAGATACATGAAGTAACATATGGATGCATGTGATATGTATTAAGTATATATATGAGGCATGAATACACATAATTCATAGACTATACACAAGAAGCATGAAGAATATATGTGAATAATACATGAAGTATATGCACGAGTACATGAAGTCACAAAGCATACACATGAATACATGGAAGTCATAAAGTATACACTTGAATTCAGAGTCACAAAGTATACACTCAAATACAAATACAATCATAGAGTATACACTCAAAGACAAATACAATCACACATCATAGTATACACTCAAATACAAATACAATCATAGAGTATACACTCAAATACAAATACAAGGAATAGAGTATACATTCAAATACAAATACACTTGGATGAAGTATACCGCTAGACAATTGGGAAGGGGAGTCGGTGCATCCCATACTACCCAATGGGCCCGTCCACCATCCCAAGGTCATCAAGTATACACATAAGTATGAAGCATACACAATTGCGAAATATACTAAAGTTTCCTTAGTTTAAGATTGATCCTATCAACAAATAATGCAAGAAATAAGGAAAATAATTGAATTATACTTGACTTAGCTTAAGACCAACTATATTAGCTCTATCCAAAAACAAGTGATTGTGTGATTTCATTCAATTATTTTAACTTACTAAGCAACACCTTGTTGAAGTTATTGGTATTTCCAATCATAGGTATGGTCAAGTAAGGTGGCTGCAATGGGATGCCCATAGAGTGCTCCCTCCAAGCCCAAGAGTGGGTCGGTGAGCCCTCTTGGCCCAACAATGGCAAACCACAGTCATCCATGTGGGTGGGCTACTTGGAGGGCCTCTAGCACTTGCTATCCCTCCTTGCACCTCATACTTCACCATAGCCTACTATGATGGAGAGTTCCTTAAGTTGGTCCAACCATGCGATAGTTTGGAGGAAGGATTTCCATAGGAGGCCCATAGATGTTCTCTCTAAGCCCAAGAGCATATACAACAATCCCCCTTGGCACAACAATGGCAGACCACAATCATCCATGTGGGTGGGCTACTTAGAAGAGAAATCTAGTAGCCACTTAACATGTCAGTTCCATCCCTTAACCAACTACATGATTGTTTGATGGCACAAACAATTGCATCTAATGATTTTCATATTAACAAGTTACCCATAATTACACCATGCTATGGGGATGTATGAATTCATCCAGATATTAAGAGTTCAATGTAAATAATCTTTTTACCATGTATATGCAACAATCCCTTATGATATTCAGTGTTTATATTTATATATTTATCAATTATCAAATATTAATATCTACTTTAATATCTTTATCAATATCAAATTTTTAGTGTATTTATCAATTACCAATCCCTAATATATTTATCAATCATTAATATTTGTAGTTATAACATATTTAACAGATATTATTTTCTAATTGTATAAAGGTATTTATGATTATTGTTTTAGAGCTATGAAAGAACTCACCTAATAGTTACCACTTCGCTCTGTCGAAACCTCTTATTTTCTAGTTGTGATGCTCCCTTCTTATTCTATGTCTCAATAGAATGATAGATCATAGTTGTCTTCAATATGGCCGGGGGTGCAAAGATGTAATTAGCCCTTCTTTTCTAGCCCTCCATGGTTGTTTTTATATGGTTACACACACAATAATTAAAATGGAATATATCATCATAACATCATTAGTTGTCCAATTCAAAATAGCATATTAGCAATACTATAATAGTGACATGTATCCAAAATGATAATAAATAACATCAATTAGACATAAATTATTATGCATAAATTGTATTGATCAATTGCCTATTATATATTTTATTAGTCATCATATATTTAAGTATATTTATCGATCATATTTAGATATGTCTATTCACCACCAATTGGTATTTAAATTCCCTATTTATTTTCCAAAATAATATCACCATTTCTATTAAAAATCTCACAATTTTTGGAGGGATATGACCCATGGACATAATAATACAACCAAATGACTAATTATAGATACACATATTAACAAAAAATATATATATATATATATATATATATATATATTCATTTATTTATATATTTATTTATATACATATATCTTGATAATTATTTTACACTTACATATAGTAACTATGATAGGGATAATGAATGCCAACATCAAATAATTACATTCAATGGTTATAGGACATACCTGATATGCATAAATCAAAATGTGTTTCTATATGTTTATAGAATATACCTTCTTCTTTGGTAAGTTTGCATGCACTATTTGTTGAAAATGGAAGTAATTATGTAGCTTAATACTTTGCAAAACTATTGTAGCTGTAGATCTAATTAAGTATTCTTTGTTACAATTTCTTTGTGGATGATTATCTGTTTAGATTCATTTTACCATTTGTAGAAGTAGACAGAAGATTGTAGAAGAATAAGCCCAGAAGAAAGAAGCTACACAACATATACCGTGGGGAAACTCTTTCGAGAAAAAACTCTACCAAGAATCAATGTATTTTCTAATCTTAGAATAATACATTGATTCTTGGTTGAGTTTTTTCTCGAAAGGGTTTCTCCACGGTATATGTTGTGTAACTTCTTTCTTTTGGTCTTATTCTTCTACAATCTTCTATCTACTTCTACAAATGGTAAAATCATTATAAATAGATAATCATCCACAAAGAAATTGTAACAAAGAATACTTAATTAGATCTATAGCTACAATAGTTTTACAAAGTATTATGCTACATAATTACCTCCATTTTCAACATTTGGTATCAGAGCTAATGGTTGGGTAGAGTTTGGGATGCATTTCTCTTAAAATTTTGAAAGTTTTTTGGCTGTAGTGGGAGCTTTTACTATTTTGTTATTGCTGATTTTGGAAAATAAGTTTGTTACAATGAATTTTAATTCTCGTTTAGATATTGAAAGATTCAAAGGATCTAATTATGACATGTGGAAACTAAAAATGGAGGATCTCCTTAAAGAGAGAGATTAGTGGTTAGTTGTTGGTAATAAGACAAAGTCACCTACAATGATGCCAGATGAGGATTGGGCTAAGCTTGATAAGAAGGCAAGAGGGACCATAAGATTATGTATTGTTGATGTTCTCTTGAATGTTTCAGAGGAAACTACTGCATATAAATTGTGGAAGAGAATAGGTGATATGCATCAAACCAAAAGTCTTACTAATAAGTTGTATCTGAAAAGAGAGTTGTATTCTTTAAAGATGAAAGATGGTGATTTTGTTGCAAATAATTTGAATGCTTTTAATTTGATTCTAAGTCAGTTAGCATCTGTAGATGTAGAGCTAGAAGATGAAGATAAATGCATATTGTTACTTTGTTCTTTACCAAAATCTTGGGAAAATCTAATTGTTGCTATCAGTGGTAGTGGTGTAGTTCTAAAGATGGACAATATAATTCCTACTCTCCTATCAAAGGAGATGAGGAGGAAGTATAAAACGGAAATCCAAGATGCCTTATTTGTAAAAGGTAGGCCTGAGAAAAAGGAACCTAAGGGAGACAAGGAAGGAAGGGTAAGTCAGAAGGACAAAGTAAGGTAAAGTGTTGGAACTGTGGTAAACTGAGACATGTGAAGAAGGATTGTAAGAACAAGAAAAAGAGTTCGATTCTTCTATAGAGGAATCCTCAAATGACGGTAATCATGCTTTAAGTGGGGAAAGGTATTGGTTTTAATTGCAAGCAAGTTAGACTTGAATGCGATAGTTAGAGTGCTATTTGTTTAGCCAAAAATCCTATGTATCATGCTCATACTAAGCATGTTGATGTTCAATATCACTTTGTGTGAGAAATGGTTGAGAGTGGGAATGTCTTAATTGAGAAAGTTGACACTTTAATTAATGCTGCAGATTATCTTATGAAACCCGTTCCTACAAATAAATTCTCTTGGTTTTAATCATTTTCTTGGAGCTTCATGATTATGCATATTGCATTATAAGTTGGCATGGATTGATTAGTTGGTGTAAAAAGGCCATTGGCCTTGACTCTTGTACTTGATTTATAATAATGATTCCTTGTTTAGAATAATTGTAATGTATAATGTCAAGTGGGAGAATGTTGGGAATAAGATGCCATTTAATTGCAATCCTAAACACATTTCATATATCTCCTAAGTCCTTGGAAAGTGTTCCCCAACACCAGGATTAGAAAGAGATTAAATTCAAATGAAATGAACATGTTAATTGACATTTGTAATTAATTATAAATGATAGGAACACGCAGGGACGCCCATGAAGAACTCCTACAAAACAAGAGCACATGGGGCACCCACATGGAAGGTGGAACTCACCTTGAGTTAAGTTAACTGTTCGGAGTAAGAGATAACACTTCAGTAATGCATGTAAAGATCCTAGAAGTTAGGGATTGATGTTTACATGCATGGAGTTCAGTTCAGTTCAATATCAATTCGGTTTAGTTTAGTTCAGCTATGGTTCAGTTATATTCAGTTGCATGTAGTTAGTTTCAGTTGAATGCTAGTTGACTTCAATTGACTTGGAATGCATGACTAATGACTTGAGTTGCATGACAGATAATAGGTGATACATTCAGATAAGTGGGGATGATCAATCATGCATGGTATTTGCATGAATGGTGGAGAGATATGTTTAAGTTAACAGAGATTGACTTGGACCCACCTTGGGCGCCCAAGTTGGCATCTTGGATTTAACACTTTTGCATGATAAAATATTTTATAAGACTGAGTTAAGTGGGCCCATTCTTGGGTGCCAACTTTGAGGATAAGCTTAGAAGATATTTTTGGAATCAATATTGAGTTATGACTTCAGTTTGGGACACCCAAATGGATGGACTTGTTTTGACATTGTTCTTCATGGTAGAACTCTACTTGCAAAGAATAGGCGTGGGTTTTGTGAGATGAGCATTGTGCTTTGTAATTGTAAACTTTTTGGAGTTTACAAGGCTCATTATTGTCTATATATTGTAGCAAGTTGAAGAGAGTTTATTAGATTTTTATTGCAGATTGTGAAGAAGAATTGTTGAAGGAAAAAGAAGCATCTCAAGCAAGGGTTGGAATTATTGTAATCTTATTTTGAGATTAAATAATACATTGATTCTTGGTGGAGTTTTTTCCCAAAAGGGTTTCTCCAAGGTATATGTTGTGTAAGTTCTTTCTTCTGGTCTTATTCTTCTACAATCTTCTGTCTACTTCTACAAACATTAAAATGAATTAAACAGATAATCATCCACAAAGAAATTGTAACAAAGAATACTTAATTAGATCTACAACTACAATAGTTTTACAAAGTATTAAGCTACATAATTACCTCCATTTTCAACACTATTTTCATAGGATGGCAAAAAACTTGGCTCTGATACTATTTGTAATGTCCCCTTTCTAATGAAAGTACTTATATTGGAATCTTGCATGCAAAGTGTTTCTCAAAGAGACATTAGAAGCATTAGAGATCAATAACTTTGAGTGATAATATCTAATAAGATCAAAGATGATATAAATATTTCATTCCTGTCAAAGGTTTATGCATTTCCTTCCTATCACTCACTATGAATGATTCTTCTATAATATGTTTCATAAGTACATTAGGGTAGGTATTAAACATCTTCCAAGATCCCATAGATGGGATTCTATTATACCATTTAACATCATAGCGACTGAATAGAGTCATTATTACTTATAAGGTTCAATAATTGCTACAAGCATCATTATTGGATAGTCGTAAATAATATATTATATATGTATATTTATATATTATCTTGTATATCTTGTATGTGTCTATTGTCTATAATGTATCTATGAATTTTAATATGTATATATCTAAATGTATACTTATCCATTCTAATATATTCAAATATATTCATACATCATAATGTACTTAATATATTTATAAGTATCAACTGAGATTAATAATATATTTGATATCCATTATTTTTATCCTCTAATTATATAAGTATTTATCAACCTTTATTCCACATATGATAATAGTTACCTCCATTGGCTGCTCTGTGGTTGATCGACTTTTTGTCAGAATATATTCCTTGTGTCTGATTCCCTCAACCACAACTTCTATTCTATCTTCCCTCCTTCTGTTTTGTCCCTTGATCGATGATTATCCTTCCTTTTTTAAACCTTGCATCGACCTCCCTTATATGGCCGATCAAGAGTCTTTATCTTGGACGTCTCTTTTCATTCATAGCTTTCTTTGATTTGGAACTGCTTCAAGGCATGAGTGCTATTTATCTTTCTTTTATTTAGCATAATTTATATGTTATATTTGTGGAAGTTGATAATCCAACCTCACAAATCCCAATGAACACCTACAAGAAAATAACCTGTCACCAAAGGAGATCAAGAGACACAATAATGGTGCTCTGCAAAAATTAAGCAAAAATGCATTAACCAGAATTGAATAATTACAGAGAGATCAATCCTTAAGAAAGGAGATCAAAACCCTAAATTGAAAACCCTAGGAAGAGGATTAAATTAGCATGTGACATGTGTCAAGATCATAATGAACGAGACAACATGACTAATTTAATAATGCATAAATAAAGATTCCTAAGTTTAGCTTAAGTGAAATAAAGTAAAGGTGACTTAATTAATTAATCAACATGATTAAATTAATCGAGTAAACAACCTATTACTCTAACAATATTTTGTATTTTATTTTTTAATCTCTTCTTTCTTAATTTATATTTTATATACTCTCTTTTATGAAATTACATATGCTAGTTTAAAATATAGACAATTATTTTATGATGTTTATAAATTACACATATTATACAATATCAGCTATTCTATAATATAATTATAATATTTATTTATGATGATGGCTAAATTGTCAAAATTATAATTATAATATTATCTTATGATAATTATAATTATATTTAAATTGCAATTACTCATATTTAGATTTTGATTGTATTTCGATACATTTGGTGTCACCATTTTGGGGGACATGACATTCATTCCTCTTTCCAAGAATCTATAAATTCAACCTTTCACCCATCATTTTCATATAGCACAATGCTTGCAAACTTGTTTTGTCAAATCCATAACCCAAATAACATAATGTTGCTAAACTTGAGGGCAACCACATATATACATTGAAGCAATATCATTTGTTTTGAGTACAACAAAGGTTTCTTGGGTACATTTCCTCTCACCACTCAATTAGAGGTGAAGGAGAAAGCAAGGTAATTGACTCCTTTTTTTGTGTTTGAATTTCTTTTTCTTTTGTGTTATTTACTTTGTTGCTTTTTCTTGCTCACAACACCATATGTGCATGTTTAGCCAAAAGGCACTTCTTCACCTTTTGTACCTCCGTACCATGATATTTATATTTCTTGATTGTCATCTCTTCCACCTATTCAACTTATAGAAGAGGTGTCCCCCATGAATGATCTTTCTAAGAGTTTGATTGAGAGTGCTTTGGAGCATGTGCAAGCATCTTTGGCAAGAAAAACAAGAGTGGTGGCTATAAAACCTTCCAATTTGGGCATGATATTAAAATAAGAAATCAAGTAGATGAAGAGACATAAGTTTCAAGAAAGACAAGGATAGGCACATCATTGTAGAGACAACTATCCCATTTACAAATAAGCATATCTAAGAAATGCAAGTTTGATCTTTAGATGATGTAGGATCGATTTAGAGCATGTGGATAAACATGGTAATATGGATAGTGTCAAGGAAATAATGACAAAAGATGGAGAAGAGAATACATCCTTGATGAATTAAAATAAATAATTGAGAGCATATATTGCACATTTGGTCAACCCTTGGTCCAAATCCAACTCAACATCACCCTAAAGAGTTAAATAAGGAAATTCGAGGACACACACATAAACTAGTCTCATGTGGTAGAGAACTTTGTAATGGATTGCACAAATTTGTGATAGAGGATTGGAGCTTATTGGTAGCTTGTTTGATTTTCTCAAGGAAATTAGAGGATCATTACATTGGATGGTGGACATGGAGTGTGTGACAACCATACACATTTCTTCTTTTGGGAAAGTTATTATACATTCAGAGCCCATTGATTTTTTTTGGGTAGATGCTTTGATCAGAGTAGGAGTCATTTTAAATCTTGATGAGAACCTTCCAAAATGATTGGTGACTTTTCAATTAATTTCGAAGATTGAAGCACTTGCTTCAAAGGTTGTCAAAGAGAATATCAAGAAGTTACAAGTAATTGGGTAGGATTATTGTCTTTAGTGCATTTATTTCTTGTACATTCACAAATGATAATTTGATAGAAGATAGCATTGGATTTGATTAGTTAGTGTGAGTGCACTTAGAAGGTACTTCCGTTTTAGACAATATGAAAGATTTAATAGAGATTGCAATGGAATTGTCAACAGAGAGTGAAATGCCAAAGATCCATTTGTTGGTTGAGAGAAACAAGATTTTTACCCATTGTCAACTCAACAAGGAGAAAATACTTTCTAGATTTCCAACTACCATTGTTGTAAAATTCACTTAGAAAGTTTGATTAGCTATTGAGAAAGAAAATACACTACACCAAATTCTCTAAATTCTTTAGATTTTTCATGTTCAAATTCTTTAGATCTAGAGGCACTTTCAAATTATATATTTTTTTGTTTTGTTTTGGATCTTTTTATATTTTTGGCAATTGAGAAGAGCCTATTATAGGTTTTATTTTATTCATTATTTAGATTGGTTTTGCTTTAAAGTATCTTTCTCCCTTTTTTTAGCCTTTAGGGGGCTTTAAAACATTAATTCTTGGGGATAAATAATAATTATTTTAATCTTTAAAATCTATACTATTTGTAACCTATAAATAAGCACTTTGAACATGACACTCTTAATGATAATTAAAGTTATGATTATATTGTAGAAATTATTGTTCAAGTGTTAACTTTGAGTTTCATGTGTTGGATTATGTTAATTAAATTAAAATTTTAGAACAATGTTTCTTCTTTTTTTAAGAATTTTAGAACAATATTAAGGTTGTATTAATGATGTAATTCATCTTAGTGTTAACTTTGTGCACACCATTATAATAGTAGGGGACAACTCTTATTGCAAGTTGGTTTTTCCCCTCTTGTGGTTTCCAAGATAAAACCTTGAGTTTCTTGAGTAGATTCATTTAATTTGCAATTAATTTGCATCATGCCTCTTTAACTAATGTCATTTGTTGGAATAAGTAGAGCAATATAAATAGTTTTGTGGTTCTCAAATGTTACTTTTGAAGTTTACAAATTACTTTTATTATGTTTATCAACAAAATTCACAATTTATTAAGTATAATATTATTTAATAAAAAATCATTTATAACTCTTATTTGATTTAAAAAACAAAATTGTTACAAAAGAATCACTTTGAATAGGTTTCCCCTAAAGCTAGGAAACTTACAAAAGGTTAAATTCTTGGTTGGAACCATTGAATATTTTGTGGAATTCAATTTGGAGAATAGTGACTTACATAACAATTATGTGAGAGTGAGCATTTTGGTAGATATTTCTAAACCATTATCTCACTCCATGAAATTCATCTCTATGCATGGTTATTAGCTTTAGTTTGTTAAATATGAAGGTCCACCCTTTAGATGTTTTAGATGCAATCAAACCGACACAAAATCTTAATATATAATTCTCACTACCATTATGTTTCTCCTCTTTTTTGTTACAGTAAGAAGATGAGTACCCTTGATGTTGGTTTCATATGCTGGAACCAAGCTAACTTCTTTATGGATCATCCTCACTCTTCTTTGGCCCACAATGTCGAGGAGGATAATCATCCTTGTGGAAGGTTGGCACAACCTTTGGATCCAATCTTGATTGATGATCAAGGGGTGTCGCAGGAGGATGGAATTGAAGAGGGGTAGATTTCTAAAAGATTTCAAGATGACTACTATAGAAAGTGAGAATGATTAGCTCATCTCCAATAAAATTTTAAATTGTGTTCCACTATCAATGGTTATGGGAGGAAAATTGAAGCAAAAAGACCACTAAAGCTCAAGATTTGGTGGACCAACACTCACAATGAACTACAAAGGCCCTTCTTACTTAAAGGGGAAAGTGTTTCTTTTTGTGTAGTGCTAACCCTACTTTTCAACGATTGCTTATTTGAGCCCCTTTTGAGTTTGGTCAAAAAGCCTTGATGGTTTTCTTGGCATGGTTTGGAATGTCTAAGTCCTAATTTTTTAAATTTCTTCAAAATCTCATATAAGGTGATGATGTAAGCTCTCTAGTTTGGAAAGTTGTATCAAAGTACTTTTCGTGGGAGAGGGCCCCAATAGATTCCCTTAATCACTAACTAAAAATAAATAAATAATCATTTATACATAATGTATAAGATATGAGACAAATTCTTTGTTAGGTCCATTTCAAATTATTTGTAATTTTTAATTTGTTGAAATTAGAAAGGTCTCAAAGATTACTAAATAAGTATTTTTAAGCTTTGAATTGATGATTATAAAAAACAAATTAAAAAAATTTTCAATTATAAACAAAGCTCTTTGTAGTCTTGCACTATTGTTCAATCCTAAGGCATGTACTCAAACATGTGAAAAATAAGGAGATTTTGCAAATCAACATTTGTTATATTAAAATATGAAAAAGAAGATTGCATATGAAGATTTAGATGATAGTTTGTAAAGTTTGTGGAGACGGGTATCTTACAAAGAATCTTAATACAATCTTCAATCTTCCTCAAAACAATTGTCTTCCTCTTCAAAACATAACATATTGCTAAATGATCACTAGACAAATTGAAAGGAAGTACTGCAAGTACTGCAAAACATTTGATTAACAAACCTCAGAATATATGTGGCCCAAAGTTTCATCTAAATATCAAAAGATACAAAAGATGAATTAATATAATATCATAAAATCTACAATGGTCAATAGATGGGTTTATCCACTAGAGTATGTATATTAAAAGATTTGGAAATGTATCCGTATAAAGAAACACAGATTTTAGATTAAAATGGCAGAAAGTTTGCCTGTAATTTTTAGTATAAAATATTTTGAGTGGGACTTTAACACTCTTATTCTAACACCCCCAAACTAATCAATTTTAAAAAATATATATACATATTCTTTCATAGATTAGTTGAAAATGGCATACCTATGGATAAGGAGCAACTAGCTTCCCTGCCAAAATCTAAGTTCTGAAAAAACGAAGTGTAAAACCAATATCATAAAATAATTGAACAAAGCCTTCAAGTTTGAACCCAATCAGATTCAAAAGAGGGATTAATCCGTGTTAACCAGCGTTACATTTCAAGTATAAATTTTTGTAGCTCCCTTCATTTTCTCCTTGCTATTGTCTTTCCCGCAGTTTTCTTCTTTTTTGATTTTACTCTCTCCCCGGACTTGAAAACGGCCAAAACCTCAATACTGAAGAAACAAAAATAGTTTACTTAAGCGATTAGATTGTCATAAACAGGATAATACATTGCAATATCCTTTTTTCAATTTTATTATCTTCAGTGATGATCTCATCTTTGGACACTGGCCTAATATAAAAAAATGAAGAGCACAACCATTGAAGAATAGTAAGAGTGGACATTAACAAGGGATTCAGCATTACTTGAGTTTGCATTCTTATGGAAAGATCTTGTTGACTTCCATGGGGATATTAATGCAACATGGGGTTTTCTCCAACCTTGCTTACATATACTTGGGCATGCTTCATACCATCTTCATTGCATTCACACAAACTGTTTTGGTATCATGCTGATTTCAGAAATTTAAACTCAGTTGTATTGAGGAGTTTGTATCTGCCCTTCCAACAATTAATCCAATCTAAGTTTTAGCAGTTTGTTCTGTAATATTTTGCTCATCAGTCAGCTTAAAGGGCAACAAGACCAGAAATTGCCATTGTACATCGGGTTGAAATTCAACAAGGTAATTATGCTAACTATATAGACTGAAGATTGTTTTCTATTCATGGATATGTTAGTAAAGTAACAGCTGTAATTTTTTTACACTCGTTCAAATGGTGGACCATGTTTTGTAGATTTTAGTTTGATCTTCAGTAAAGAATAGAAGATTTTGTGGAATGACGGTTCCTTGGAAATTAAGGACTATCCTATGGTATGAATGGGCATATTCTAGAGTATATTTATTGACTAAATAAGTAAATTTTCCCATTTAGCGCGGTCTTTCTTCCTATTTTTTAGGATTAGGACCCTACTTGCCCCTAGCACTTTGAGCAAGAAAAATATGCGACAGAGCCATATTCACTCTTATGCTTTGGCTTGTGGAGCTTTTATTGATTTTGGGGGGTGTGACTTGGTTAAAAGAGAGGGCTATTTCAAAGCAAGGTCTAAGTCTCTGATATTAAGGGACGCCAAGAATTTTTGAACTAAACCCCATTACTCCTCTTTAAATCATTTTTACAAGTATTTCTTCTAATGTCTTTAGAATATTAAAATAATTTATTCTAACTTATTTCTTATTAATAAGGGTATCACAAACATAATTGGTATAAAATTTCTTCAATAAAACATCAATTGGAAAAAGGGGACTCTATTATTACCACAATATAGTGCTCAATAGTCAATATGGGATAGAAGGTTGGCCATTTTTTTTAAATTGTGCCACTTAAGGTATGATTCTTAGCATGAAAAGACTACACCTAGAACACTTAATCCATGAAAACTACACATGTTTCTCAACGCATTTCAATATTTCAACTTGAATGATTCCTTGTTAAAGTTGTTTTGTGCAGGCTGTAGGTGCATGTTTGTTGCATTGATTCTTATTAAAATTTATTATCCAATCATTTTTCTCCAATTTCAGTTTCTATTATGTTCCTAGTCACACCCAATGATCATCATACATCAACTCAAGTCTCTTGACATGCCGCTGCACACTTTTCCTATAAATATGCAGACAACCTCAAATGCTCAATCTTAATCAGAGAAACTAATATTACAGTTTAATATTCTAGATGCTATAACTGAGGAAAACCTGAAAAATGCTGTTATAAACTATGTATCAGTTAAGCTATGATACAAATGTTAACTGTCCTATACAAGAAAATGCCATGTTACTGGTTCGAGCCCTAGGGCCTGCCGGTTTGGGTTTGGATCCGATCCACATTAGGGACTGTCCAAGGTCTCATCCCAGCATTGTGGGTTTGTTTGAGATGAACCTGGGCAAACCCCATAGCGAATTTCACTGCTTTTCACGTCCAACAGGCTAATTTGGTTTTTTTTTTAAATTCTTCTAATTCAGCCTTTGAATTTGACCACATGGCTGAAAATGCCCCCCCGACCCTAAAACGTGGGTTCCAAGACATTTTGAAGACAAAATAGTCATTTCCCTTATCATGAATGCAAAACAAAAATATAATTCATCTTTGTTGAACTTTCATTTTTGCTCACCATTGCATGAATAGAGTTGAAGATTGATTGGTGAAGGTTCCAAAGAGGTTGGTTTGCTATTCATATGCATTTGCAAGAGTCCATTTATGACCAAAGTGATCACAGAGGAAGATTTTTGAAAAAGTAGGTATTTTTTCAAGTTTTTGGGTTTTTTATCTACATTTCTTTTTTTATAAATGAACTCTCTTGATTTGCTTTCATTCTTCTATGAAACTATAATACATGCTTATTTTTTTCAAATCAGTTAAGTTTTACATGTATTTTTTTGTTTTCATTTGTTTCAATTTTTCGAATGTGTTGTTTATTGAATTTGTTGTCATAGGGACTACAATGGCAACTGGTTCTAGCTTCATGGGCTGACACCACTTCAAAATAGACCCAAATTATCCCCTTTGAAAATATGTTGATATGGGACAACATTTGCATTTGTAGTGGGTGTGATGTGTTGTGACCTTTTCACACATCGCCCCATTCAAAATGGGGACCCCCTAAATTTTGCTCCATTCTGGTCTTTTGGCTTGGGTTTCTCTCTCTCTCTCTCTTTCTCTGTCTCTTTCCTGATGTCTGCCTTTCGAGGATTGTGCCCGTCATTGAGCTTAAGCGTGAAATTGACCAAGTCTAAAAATTAGGGTTTCATCTTTCCTGGTCAGTCCGAGGTCGAATGAAGTGAATAAATTGAAAACAGAGCTTAACATTGCTGTCAATATGCTTCCAGCAGGCTCTTAGCAAATTTTCATCAAATTCCGGGTACTTACTATTTTTAGTAAGTGTGCAATTACAAGCATTCCGTCAGCATTTCTGAAATTCCGACAGTCACACTGCGTCCAAGACACATCAGGCTGCTCGCGTGCAAAATTTGAGCGAAAACAGACAACTTTCTATTTTAGCAGTCCAGCTTCCGGGAGAGATTTCAGGGCTTAGATGAAGAGTTTTTCTTTGCATGTCTGGAGATTCCTTCTGGGTTTTTCGAGACCTTCGCAACAGTATAACATGCAAAGTGAGACGACAACTTTCAGAGTTCAGCCTTCCGAGGCTATTTTTAGGGTTTGCATGTCAGGGTTTTCTTTGCATGTTGGCATATTCCTTATGGGTTTTTTGAGAGCTTCGCAGTGATGTGACATGCAAATGGAGATGACCACTCAGTAAGGAACTTACTATTTTTAGTAGGTGCGTCTCGGCAGCCGCTTCCCAACACTTCAGAAACACGAGCTGATCGCAATGCAACAGAAACGAGGACAAACAAAGATCATTTGATATGCATGCAAAGAAAATTAGGGTTTCCAGCTTCGAGGCCTGAAAAAAGGGGTAAAAAGTCAGAATTTTCAAAAACCGGTGTAAACCACCGCGATCAGCATCCTTCAGGCTTTCTGCTGGTAAAATTTGAAGACAAACAGAGCACTTACTATTTATAGTAAGTCATTTTGGAAACAGGCTAAAAATAGCAAATCAGTTGCATGCGCCGATGTCAGCCGGCAGGTCACGTGGTGAGGAGCACGTTATTCAAATTTCAAGTCAATCGGAGCAGTGGAGCTATCAGAAATGAGCAGTTACTATTTATAGCAAATCACCTTTAGAAATGGGCTAAAAATAGCAGTGTCAACAGGGTAACAAGGTCGTGAGGATGCAGTGTTTGAAATTTCAAATTGTTCTGAGCTTCAGAGATGTAAAAATCAGAGGGCTTACTATAAATAGCAGGGCATGGATAAACTGGCGAAAACGAGGAAAAAGTGACTAAGTCTGGAACTTCATCCTGCAGCTACCTGAAAATGCGCCTTCAAGCACTAGATGTCAAAAAAATTTCTAACTCAGGTGTTTCATCCTGCAGCCATGGCAAAATGCACCCAAGTTGATGAAGATGTGATAATAAAAATTTCTAAGTATGAAAGCTCGTCCTCTTGCTTAGGAAAAATGCGCCCAACTCAAGGTGAAAGCATAAAAAATTCTAAGTATGAGACTTCGTCCACCTCCTAGGCTAAAATGCGCCCATGCTTGGCAAGTCAAAGAAAGTCAAAGTTTTTCGTCCTGCACACATAGTAAAATGCGCCCACCTTGAGAGTTGAATAGCAAAAGATTTTCTAAGTGTTGAATTCGTCCTCCTCACCCATCTAAATGCGCCCAAGTTCAAAGAAGTCAACAAGTCAACAATTTTCATCCTTCACCTATGTGGAAATGCGCCCAAATGAGGTCAAGTAAAGACAAAAACAGAGAAGTTGAAGAGTCATCCTCCATGCATAGCAAAATGCGCCCAAGTTGAAGATGGTAAAAGTGAATGTAGGGTGGTGAATATTGCCAAGGGTGAATAAAATACTCCAAGGCGTGGCAATATTCTTCTTCAAGTGCTATATGCGCCCAAGGTGGTAAGTGTTATAAGATGTTAAAAAATATTGCCAAGGGTGAATAAAGTGCTAGGCGTGGTTTTAATTTTCTTCAAGTATGCTATGCGCCTAGGGTGGTGAAATAAAATATAAGATGATGTGATGAATATTGCTAAGGCGTTGGAGCTTCAAGTGAAAATATTTTTCAAGTGTGGAATAAAATGCAAGGAAGATCTTCTAAGTGAAATAAATTTCTCTCATAGGCAAAGTGATCAAAGTTGAATATAAAACTTCCAAGGCAAAATTTTTCTAAGGCAAAATTTTCAAGTGATTTAAAATTTTCACTAAGGCAAAGTATTTTCTTCCTTACAAAATACGCCTAGAGCTCAAGGTGATGAATTTTTCTTCTTAAGGCACGAGCAAACTTCTCAGTGACGGAGTCAGTATGATGGCAGTGCAAGATGAATTTAAAAATTTTTCAAGTCAAAGCAACGGAATGTTCACAGGGATGAAGAACGGACTTAAATTGGAGGAATAATATTTTTCTAAGGTTTAAAAATCTAAAAATTAAATGAACCCGTTCGTTGTGTACCCATGGATTCATCGCGTTTCAGAGAAAATTTTCTTTTGGGTATTGGACGTCTGTGATGAGGAATGGATTTCTACATCTTCCGCACTTCGCCAACGCTTTATCAATGAAGAATTTAATCAGTGCTCAAATTGTGAAATTTTCCTAAGAGAGAATTTAAAATTTTCTAGGGCAAAGTGAATAAAATGTGTTTTCAAAATAAATTTCTCCAGACAACGAATTTGAAGTGAATTGCCTAGATGATTTCGATCGAATTCTTCACAGGTGAATTTTCCAGAGTGTCAGAGATGATTCAAATCTAAAATTTGCAAGACAGAGCTTTGGCTGGGGAATTAAATGGATTAAAAGATGAAATTTAATTAAACATTTTCGAAAGTAAATTGACATGCCAGTCAAAGTTGAACTTCTAGAAGGTTGAGATTCTTGGAAAAGTGTCGGAAATACTAGAGAGGAAAAATTCGAATTCTTGAAGTGGAGTAGTGGAAATTTAATGCATTAGCTATACTTAGCTCCTTCTAGAATTCGATTTTTGCTATAAGAGCTGAAGCTTATTCATTTCTTCTTCACAGCTGGAGAAGTGCGAATTTGCTTTGAAGATTGAAGCTGAGTTTATTGCTGAAGCTGAAAGCCTGCAAGTACAAGAGAGAAGTACGACTTGGAATTGAGTGAAGTGTTGAGTGAAGGGCGTTAGAAATTGCTGAAGTAAATAGGCACCAAGTCATTTGGAGGTAGCTGAGTTCCAAAATATGAAGTTGCTTAAGAAGTTCGAAATTTTGCTGGAGGTTGTTGCTGAAGTTCGATTTCCACTCTTGGGGCTGCATAGAATATTGTTGAAGTAAATATTGCTGAAGTAAAAGATTGCTGGAGAAGTATGAATTTATAAGAGTGAAGCTGCTAAAATCTGAATTTGCTGAGAAGGTGCGCACTTGCTAAGTCTGTAGTAGCTGAGAATCGAAGAAGTGTGAATTCAAATCTGCAGTTGCTAAAGTGTTGAATTTGCTGAGACTTTCTAAGTGATTGAAGTTCGAAGTTTGTTGAAGAAAGAAGTTGAGGTTTGCAAACGAGATATAATATTGCAACTCCTTGAAGTCGACTGGCAGCCCTGCAACGTATTTTATTTATTTTTCTAAGTCAAATTGCTGATGAATGTTTATTGTGTTGCAGATGGCTGAGGCAAGGGCGACTGGCAAAGACAACAATGGTGCATCCAGGCAAGCAGTTATAAAGAAGCTGAGCAAGACATTTATGCCAGAATCAAAATTCATTTCGAAGTTGGGCAAGCTGACAGATACCAACTTGGGCTCCGTCAACCTAGAGACTTTCAAGAACAGAATGTTGGGGATTGGAAGTCACCGACCTTCGAACACTTCGCACAATATTGTTCGAAGCGGATTATATGCAGCTGTTGGTTTCCCACCAGCCATTCAGTGTTCGGAGCTGATGATGGAGTGCGCCAATTGCTATGAGAAGGATCACAGATCGATCATGTCACCAGATGGACAAGTGCTCGCCAATCTCACTCCTGCTGCCATTGGTGAAGCTTTCGGGATCCTGGTGCACAGGAACATGGTTTACAAATCTAGAGAACGAGCTGAGCAAATGTATGCTTCTGCATTCGAGAGATGCACGGAGACAATCAACACTCACTGGATGAGCAATCCCAAGCCTTCTCGTACGAAGTTGCCGAGGCAAATCATAGCAGATGACTTGAAGCAGGGGTATTGCGATCTCATCATGATGCTGAGTCGGGTTGGAGGTTGCCCACAATCATTTATTTTCGAGCCCTGGATGTTCTATTACATCAACCTCGTGCTGGAAGGAAAGGATTACGTCAACTGGGCCGAGATGATCAGTGACAATTTGCACGAGCAGCTCCTGAGCCTGAGAAGAACGAAAACGTTCTATATGAGCTCTTACATCATCTACATGCTGGCTCGTATGACAAAGTATAGAGGAATTTCTTACAAGGAACTTGTTGGTTTGGCTCTCACCAGTTTAAAATTCACGAGGCTTGTCCGCAGTTACACTTGGCTAGTACTACCTATTACAAGCGTGTCAATGACGCCTTCACCATGCATATCACGAGATTGCTCTAGGAGCGGATGCATCACAAAATCTCGAGAGAGGCCCAGGAATTGATTGAAAGGTATGGGTGCTAGTTTATACAGTTTCCGAAGTTTTCTTACATAAGGCTGCAAGGTTTTTCTTCATATCCATATAGGCTGCCTAAGTACCCAACCAATAGAATTTTGATGTTAGAGATATCTAGGCAATTGGTTGCCTACGATAAAATTCAGAAGAAGAAGAAGGGAGGTGTTGACTTCCCGATTGTCATGGGCAATTCAGATGAAGTGTGTCCTTCATTACAGGCAGCCAGAGAAGCCGAGAGTGAGCTTCAATTCTATCACTTTTCATATCACACCAGCCGATAGCACTATGATCCGCATAATAACATCAAATGGGTACTGTCAGAGGAGTTTAAACACAAGGAAAATATTGAGGACTATTGGGCTGATGCATCGGATGAGGTTGAAGTCAGAAAAATAATGTTCTCTCGATTGCCGATTAGCATGATAAGGGAGTGTGAAGTTGTTCCGGTTCCAGACCAGGTGAATGAGGATATGGACGTTGTCCATCCAGATTATGCAGCAGTGAGAGATACTCCGCTTCCACTCCCGGATTGGTCAGAACCAGAGGTTGCTGACTTGGACACACTTTTTATTCCGGTCTTGACATTCACTAGGGCATGGGTTGACAAGCGGGTGAACAGGTTGAAGAGTAAGTCGATTGCTTTGACTTACAACTTGATGGGAGATCACAGGACACCCACCACCGGCAGGAAGAAACATATCACGAGAGGTCCAGAATCCAGAAGAAAGGAGCCAGTTCGGCAGGAGCCCGTTCAGCCAAAACCTCCAGGAGTTGCAGTTGAATCGCCCACACCATTGGAGACACGTTCTCCAAGTATACAGGAGGTTTCTTTGTTTTCTGATCAAAGGAATGCATTGAATCAGGTGCAAGTAGTACAGGAGAATAATCAGCCACCATGGAGAGAATCGGTTGGCCAGAGTGTCAACGCACCTAGTAGGGTTGATCAGCAGGATGATGAGGGGACTACTACTGACCCTCAGTTTCAGCAGGAGTTAGAGGCGGCTATGGAGGATGATGATGATATAGTTTCAGGAGACACTCAGCCACTTGAGGACGATGAGCCTCACCAGAATGATGTAGAAGTTGAACAAGTTCAAGAAGTAGAGGCACGAGAGCAGCAGCCCTTTGATATACAATATACAGTGCCTGATTGGCTTAAGGATAGGATGAGGAGAAGCCCCAGCGAAGAAATTGATCCAGCAGTTGAAATGGAGTTCTTAAACAGGATCAGTGCACCTCCACAGAAGAAGAGAGCACGGAAGTTTTCGAAGATATCAACTAATGAGGATGGTTCCCGCACCCTTCACGTAGCCGTGCCACAGGTTGATTGTGACCGAGATGAAGCAGTGCCAGAGAATTACGTGGTCACAACTTTGGAGTTAGGACGCCCCACAGGTGCACAAATTGTAGAAGAATGTGATAACTCCTACCTCGCCCTCAAGGACAGGTTGTTCAAGAAGGAAGGAAAGTACAAGAAGTTGAAAAGAGAACATAAGGCATTAATTGGATATGTGCAGTAGTTGTCTCGTTCTCGTGGGCGGGAGATTCCAGTGATAGAGCCTCCAGTAGAGATACCTAGAGAGTCAATTAGTGGCTTGTTGGAGTTAGGGAAGATGGCACAGGAAGTAGACAAGTGGGTCACGGGAGTTCGTGTTGAGACAAAAAAGTTTATGGAGGACCTTGCTCTTGCTTTTCAGCAGGCTTCCAGTATTTTGGCACGGATGGAGGCAGTTGATCAGGCTTGGGGAGATGCTTCTGTTTATCAGAGCAAGGTAATTCAGCGTCTTGAGGCATTGAGGCGTGTTCCTTTGCGATTGCTGATTGATGGAGGGGTCATTTAGGAGAATGACAGGTATGATTTCTCTAGATGGTATTCTTCAGCAATCACGGGACGTGGTTTCTTCGACGCAGCACAGGCAGATTCAACTAGGGTACGGAAGGCTATGGCCAATATCATTGATGGAGTTCAGAATACTTTCGAGGCCATATTTGCTAGGCGGTTGAGTCCAGATGAGGTAAATGTTGATAATTTGAGAGGTAGGCTGGTGCCTTTCTTTTCTGAGGTGAAGACCTTCGTACAAGATGATTTCAAGAATACTTCTACTTTCTGCACCTTGATCCAGAGCACGCAGGATTCCTTGGTTGCTTGGAGAAAATCTTGTGCAAGGCATGAGCAGTCTGTTACAGATTAGAGTTCCAGCTTGAGTGCATTCCACCCATTTCAGTTCAGGAGGTTGAGGCTGTGCTTGGCAGGTTCGTTGAGTTTGCAGCCAGAGAGAAGGAGAATCGGAATGCACTTTTGGACGATGATCTTCTAGAATACTGATTATGGGCATTAATTGCCTTTACTATTTTGGGAGTGAGTGGGAATCTTTGCTCATTTATTGCACCACTCCCCATTCTAGCAGTTTTTAGGGTTAGGGCTGAGGTGGCTTAATCTTAGCCACTCTTTTGATTGTAATCTTAGCCGTCCATTGGACTGGGCTACCTATAAAAGGGGGAGTCCCCCTCATTTGTATCTCAGTAGACATTAGATTAGAATCAAAATTAAGTTAGAGATTGGAGATTAGAGAGTAGAGCATAGTAGACATTTTGCTTAGCATAGTGTGGAGAAGAAAGAAAGTTTTCCCTTTGAAAACTTTTGTGGAGATTGTTGTGTAACACTTTCATGATAATAGATCTTTTCATTGATGGTGGAATTTGTCTTTGTCATGGATAGCTAGCAAGGTCTCTTCTTCCTTTCGGATCCAAGTAGCATAAAGTAGCATAATTTTCATGCAAGTAATTTACTTTGATGTGTGGTGTTTTATTGAGGTAGCTTCATTTCATTCCATACCACTAGCAGCTTGTTGATGACAAGTTCGCCTTGCGTGGTCCACTGAATATTATCTTGAGTTTAACTTCGATTGTGGTTTGTATACTTATATGCATCGTCTTGATGGTATATGTATGCTAAATTATAATTTGAACATCTTTTGCTATCCCTTTGAAGATTGCACTAATTTTGCTGAAGCTGTCCGACGTGAGGCTAGGTGAAATTCGGTTGAAGTCTGCCGAAATTGAGCTCCACATATCCTGCATTTAGAATAGAATATAAGTTTCTTAGGCCCTACACTCATTTACTTTCCGCACATTCCTGGTTAGCTTTAGGAAAACATACCTTATTGCCAAATCATACGTGTAAAATCCCCTTCAAATCACCCATCTGCTGTTAACTGCAAGAATCTTGAACAATTGTGTAAGTCCCCTCGTGAAAACAGCAATTCACATCAAACCAACTGAGGGTATTCTAAGTATTTCGAAACCTTGGAGTTGAACGTTCGAACTTTCTTGCAATCTTAGCGCACGGAATACTTTGATCAAGAGAGAACGGAGTAGCCTTCGGACTATTTTGTTCTGCTGATTGGTGCGGTCATAAAAATCACATCAACATGATGTTATGTACTTAGACTCAAATAGTTGGGTGGACTTCCCTAGACTAGGCATTAAAGCTTTCCTAGGAAAAAATGGTGTACCCATTGGAGAAGCACAAATCCTAACATATATTATTGAGCAAGGAAAAGCAACCCATAAATCAAATCATCCTTTGTTAAAGAAAGGATCTAGAAGAAATGAAGCCCTCTCCACCACCTAGTCTTCAACTTGTAGAGAGCCATCCATTTTTTGCTGCACTTGAAGAACAACTTGTGGCCTTTATACATAAGAGATCAAAGAGATCATTGAAAATGGCATTTTAGAACGAGTGTTGAGAGATTGCCAATCAACACATTGTGAGATGTCTTTATGCAAATCAATTGGCTTTCAATGTTTTCTCGCTATATTGGAAACAAATGGTGAAAGCAATTAATGAAGCTCCAAAAGGGTACAAGGGCTCAGTTTCAAGAAAGCACATAGCACCTTATAGGAGAAAGAGGTGAAGTTTGTAGGAGTCATTGAAGTCCATAAGGGATACGTGGGCCAAAACAGGGGTGTCCATTGTTTCTAATGGATGGAAGGATGCAAGGAATCAGCCATTGACCAATGTTATTGCAGTGTCCCCTAAAGGGGCAATATCTTTGAGAGTAGTTGATTTTGAAGGGGAGGTGAAAGATGGTGCATTTATTGCTAACATTCTCATGAAAATCATTGAGAAAGTGAGGCTTCAAAATTTTGTTTAGATCATAACAGCAAACACCAAAAATTGTAGAGCAATTGGTTTATTGGTTGAGGAGTGTTATTCACAAATATTTTGGACACCTTGTGCTATCCACTCCTTAACCTTATATTACAAAAAATTGACACCAAAATTGATTAGATCAAATAGGTGCATCCCAAGGCTAAAGATATCCAAATGTTCATCACCACTCACTACATGTCACAAGGGATATTCAAAACATTATCAAAATTGGATTTGTTGAAGGTGAAGCAAGATTTAATTTAATAAATATGTTTACGTTAGTAAAAAAAATATTTTATATGGGTACTTGATTGGAAAAATGGTCCGCAATTTGTGGAATGCGCCTTCCAGGCCAAATAGGAATTTTTTGAAAAAATCCAACCGTTCTGTGATTCACAAGGGTTTCAATGATGCTCAATTTGGTGTTTCAGAAAGGGTTTAATGGTGTTCATTGACATGTTCTTGTGGCCCAAGGGGGTTTTAATGGTGTTCGTCGTTCTGGGAAGTCATTATTCCGAGGTAAGCAATCGATTTTTAACATTTGTGAATCAGATTTATCAACCAGTGGGAAATCATTTGCTTCTTCTTGTCCTAGGCTTTGTTCTGAGGTGGCTGCTGATTTATGTTCTCCTACATCTTTTCCTAATTGTATTCCCATCAAGGTTGGGGATCCCTTCAATCCAAAGGCTTTGATCTCTCATCCAACCACTTTCCCCAACAATATAGCTATTTCTCATCTGAAGCTTTTTGTTTCAAAGCCCACGGGTTCTTTTGCCTCTGACTTTTCCAAACTCTATTAGTATTAATAATAGGGTCTTTCTGAATCACAAGGTTAAAAGCTTTGAAGAGTTCTTCTCTAAGGGTTAGAATGCGCATGATGATTTTTTGAATAAGGGAAATGCTAAATCTAGTTGGGGTCATAATGCACATGGTCTTCCTCCCAATGAAAATGGCAAAATTTTAGATTAGTACAAGAAGGCTTGGGCTCCAAAGCAGCAAAGGCATCAAGATAGAGCCACTAGGGCTGAAGTTAACATTACTCTTAAAGATACCATGCTCCAGTTGCAAGTCCAGGATCTTCAAGAGGTTGCACTTTTCTATAAGTTTTGGAAATTTATCCTAGATCTTCATTTTTTGCAACGTTGGGTTTTTCAAAATTGGGAGAGGTCTAATCAAGTTTTTTATTTAGACAAGGGAGAAGGGATTTTTGTTGTTATCTTCTCTAGCAAAGATTTTAGGAATGTTGTTCATAGGAAAAAGTCATGGATTTGTGAGGGTCATGGTCTTTATTCTTCGCCATGGACTCCAAACTTTTCATCCTCACAGTTTGTGGTTAAGTTCATTCTTTGCTAGATTCAACTTCAAGGTTTGCTACTTGAATACAGAGAGACCCAGATTATTGAAACCCTGGGTAATCAGTTGGGTATTTACCTTGATAAAGATCTGTTTTTTTTTTTTCCAATTCTTCGTTGTCTATTAGGATATGTCTTCTCATTGATGTTACAAGGCAACTGCCTTCTCTAGTGAACATTAAATTGGTGTACGGGTTATGGAAGCAAAGGGTTGTTTTTGAAGATCCAACTAAAATTTTTCGTCATTGTCATTTTTCTACTCACCCTTTGAGTAAGTGTTAGTTGGAGTCGACGGTAGCAAGGGAAAGAGGAAATGTTGTTTCTCCCAATGAGTCATCCGTTCCTTTGGATGTGTCATCAACTGTTGTAGTGTCTTCACCTACTAATGATTTACTGTTGAAGTCGACAGTAGCAATGGAAAGAGGAAATGTTGTGTCTCCCAATGAGTCATCCGTTCCTTTTGCTATGTCATCAACTATTGCAGTGTCTTCACCTGCTAATGATTTATTGTTGAAGTCGACAGTAGCAATGGAAAAAGGAAATATTTTTTCTCTCATCGGGTCGTCAACTGGTGCACCATCAACTGTTGCATTCTCTCCACCTGCAAATGTTTTTGTGCAAGATGTTGTTTTACCTAGCTCATATAATGAAATGGATATTATTCATGGGTGGGGAGAGTGTCTTAATGGGTTGAGATCAAGAATTGTGTTTAAAGGGGCTTCCAGTAATATTGCACAAAAGTTGGTGGTTTCAGAGCTTCTGGCTTCTCAATTGATAGGGCGAGATATTGTGGTTCTGTAGGAACTCTTGTTCTTCTAATTGAAACCCCAACTGCTGAAACTGTTTTGTTTTGTTTGTTTTTGAAATTTTTGTGTTTTGAGGAATATGTGCGTTTTTTTTGTTTTTTTTTTTAATATAATGATAGACATAAAGGAATCTAGGAAATTAACAATGTTGGTGTAAGAGACCTGGTGTCTCTCAACCCCAACCACTGACTAAAATGCGAGTTCTTGTTTTTTTTGATGTATTTGTGATTTTTTGTAGTTTTTTGCAATAAGAGGGTTTATGCGATTTTTCAATAAATGCTTCAAAATCATATGAAAATACAAGGATTGATAATTATACAAGCAAAGAACTTCCAAAATGAAGGCGAATAGCTTTATTTTGCTTGTTGAAAGATTACAATGCTAAATCAATGACATGCATACAAAAAGGCAAGTAATTTTATTCAAAGAACCTGATTTACTTGCAGCCGCCTATATGAGAAGATAGGAATGGTACAACCAGCTTGAATGAAGATTTCTCCCACCAATAAATGCATGAAATCACCCCTAGAGACCAAGGCCCAATCATTGATGAAATGAGGAAGAAAAAGGCATAGCGATTTACCTTAGGATTCACACGCCTTTCAGCTGGTAGGGTACGGCTTTGGCAGCAATAAATGAGCCGTACGGCTGAGAAAAATTTGTCTGAGATCTGATAAATGGAGATTGAAAATCGACCTGCTCTTGATTCAATACTTTTTCCTTCAAAACCCTTACTGATTTTCCTCTGTAAGCACGAATGTAACTTCTGAACAAAGCTACCTTGTTAGCAAGCTACAGCTGATCTTTCACAACCTCAGTATGCTTGATTCTGAAGAGTTGGCGTTCTCCAAAACCTGATTGTACAAACCCTTGTTTCTCCAACTCCAAATTGTTCTCAGAGAGAAAAGACAAAATTTGAATAATCAATCAATAATGAGTTCTATTTTGCCTTTGAGAAATAAATACTCCTTTCAAGAATTCGACCCCCTCAAAAAAGCAATTTAAATGAGCATTAAATGATATTTAATTTGCCCCTCTTGACTTAGGAAAATTAATTAATTAATGGCATTCACTTTAATGAGTAATAAATACTCATTTAAATAAACATTTCGCCCCCTTCATTATAAAGTCATTAAATATTTTATAATAAGCCAGTTAATTAATTAATAACTTTAATATTTCACTAAAAGTGACTTTATAATATAAAGTCATAATAATAATTATTTAATTATTATTAAATGCTCCATTATTCCTCATTTGCTCATCAAACTGTCAAATTGGGTTGAAACTGAGAAGACTAGCTGAGCCAGGTGCCCTGCCAAAAATAGTAACCCTTGTCGGCCTGACTTACTATAAATAGTAAGTGCCTGAATACCACTCTAGAAACCTCTACAAAGGCCCAACCTAAATCAACTGGAGGAGTAATGTCCCGAAACTCAGGATAACTGCCATGGATAACCCTCTAATCAAAACTGCCATCCTACGAGGGTCACAATAATAGGCTCACTCTTCAACAAACAATGTCAGCTAAAACGGGGACATTACAGCTGGATACAAACTACTGCTGCAATGATAGAAGCAATTTTCTATTGTTTATTAAAAAACCTTCAAATACAATTGCATACTCGATAAATGATGAATAGCAATTGCTGCCTTGAAATTGCTGCTAAAAAGCACCTCACAAAGAGGTCGATTCTTCCCAAATAATGAGTGAATTCCTTCAATTGTAATGTGGCTGGCTTCTACAATGCTGGGCACTTCTCAAATTTATTTAGAATTTTATCGGCACTACTTAACCCAAATCCCCCCTCTTCTATGGTGTGCCTCCTTGCTGTTGCTGTAGTTGGAAATGGCATGCCGTACCACCTTGGGAATTGATCCAGCAGTCACAATAATAATCTGAATTTCTACTCTTCAATACTTTGAATCTTCTAAATGATAAATGCACTCAAACCCTCTGCTTGATTTCACCAATTTGCACAAATAGAACCTCTGTATGAAGCTCTCCTGAATGCCACTTTCAATGGATATCTCACCACCTCAATATGGCTGCAACACTGAAGAATATATCGTTCTCTAATGGCTTGAAAGACAAAAACCCTTGGCTCCCTTCTAACAAACATTTTATAAAGTAAAATGCTCAAAGAATGAATGGCTCGATTCCATCCAAAAAGCACACTAAAAACTCAATTAAATGTTACAAAATTGTACTTTAATATTTAATATTTCACTACCTTGGGATAGGCGCCAATAAATAATTAAATATTTTCCCCCCTTTTTATGACAACTTAACCCTTCATTATAAAGTTATAACTTTATAATATCACCTTTTATTATTTAATAATCATTTGAGCCAATAAAACATTAATATCTCTTTCAATATGCACTATTTCACCACACCATCTAAAACTGGGGTCAACACTATCAAACCCAATGCGTCCAAGTGCCTTACTAAAAATAGTAAGGGTCCCTCTCAAACAACCACTGACTTACTATAAATAGTAAGTATGTAAAACGGAGCCCTGGAGACACCAAATGAAAGCCATAACTATAACCCACTGAACTCTGGAGAAGATAAAAGCCTCTGCTGACCAAGACTCTGCCTCAGAGGACCCTCTATCCATACTCATTAGCCTACGAGGGTCAAAATGATAGGCTAATCTTATTGACAACTGATGTCTAGCTAGAAGGGGACATTCTAGTCTGCCCTCCCTGAAATTGCTTGTCCCCAAGCAATTTCAACTCCAGATGCTACAAGATATCCTTATTCTCCTAAGTAGCATCCTCCTCCGACAAATCCTTCCACTTAATCAGATATTCCCTAATGACCCGCCTTCACAACTGTCTCTCTCTGAAATCAAGGATGGCTTCCAGTACTAGGATTAGTTTCCCCTCATCATCCAGGGGTGGTAACACTGCTGAGGGAACCACACAATGTCCTAATGCCTTCTTGAGGCATGAAACATGAAAAACATTGTGCACCCTGCTATTTGCCAGTAGGTCCAACTCATAAGCCACCTTGCCCACATGCCTGATAATCTTGAAAGGACCATAATAGCGTGGCTTGAGTTTCTCTGCACTATTCTCTGAGAGTGGACTGTCGGTAGGGCTTCAACATCAGATATATTCTCCTTAAGAGCCCTCATAATATCCTGGCTCTTTTGCAAAAGATCACCAACACTATGCACTCGACTGTCACTCAACAGTAAATCAAGGAAACTAGGCGACCTATAAGAGCCCTTCTGAATTTGCTCTAAATTTTTTGATTTTTGACTCTTGAGAATTTTGTCAAACAGTTTGCTTGCAACTCCTTTATGTTGGCAAATGTTTTCAATTTTGCTTTTCTAATTTTCGAATGATGAAAGGATGAATAAAATACTAAACTAATGCCAAGGGCTCTAAATGACTAGGATATAATGCAGATACAACCCATAGAAATTTTGTCAAACATTTCTTGTGTAGGACTTCAAACTCCAAATTGAATAGTATTTGCAAAGGAAAGTTCTACAAATTGATTACAACTCTAGTCAACATTACTTGTAGTAGGAAAATAACATTTCACTGCGTAAAGATATGCAAATGCTTACTACTATTAATAGGTTACAGTCTTACACAGTTGAAGAGTATATGATCCCAATTACATGCTAATCTTACCAACTCATGCATAACAAAGACAATGGTTTGTATATAGTTTCTTGCACTCAGAATTTCATATTCTAATTTCAGATAAATCAATACATTAAACAAGGCAAGCTATACAATATTCAAACTGTAGAAACCCCTTGTTTCCCCTGTTTTGAATCTGACTGAGTTTTGGTTTGTTTTTTTGCAAATTTTGATTTTTTTGATTGTTTTGGGTTTTTGAGCATAAATGGTAAAGGTGCGAATTTGCAATAAGTAAAGAATAAATTCTATAAAAAATATTTAACTCCGTAAATATCAAACCCTAATACAAATACTGAAGCCAGATCATATATTATTCTTCTGCAACGATTACAATGAAGATCTGATAACATGCAAAGTAAAGGCAATGATTTTCAGTAAATAAGGAACCTGATATTAGCAGCAGCTGAAAGTACAGATCTGGTATGGCTGCATTAAATATGCCCTTCTCCCTCTGAATAGTGGTTGCAGATGACTCCAGACATATAGGCGCTTCCAGTGATGAAGGTATAAAGCCAATATGGAAGGCGTTTCTCACAAGATGAAGAATACGTCCTTCTGCTGATGGTACGGCCTGCTGCAACAGTACGGCTTTCCTGACGGCAATAAATGAAATGTACGGCTTCCCCCAAAAAGCCTCCAGTGATCAGTAGAAATAGGCGCCTTGCTGAATGAATGTCTTCTGAATGAAAAGTACTATGCTGAAACTCTGTAAATAAATAATCTCTGAAGATCAATGATTTCCTCTGGATGAAGAAACCTCTGCTGGCAATAAATCAGGTGTTATTTCACACCCTCTGAACTGCTTCCGATGGAGATGGCTCGTTCCCCAAGGAATTCGAGTTTGAAACCCTAAAGCTTCTTGCTCAGATCAAAGTTGATCAGTTTTCAATTCACAATAATCACATAATGGCTCGATTCCCAATGCAAAGCCTATATCTCTTGAAAAGTGCGATTTCCACAAAGATAGGGAATCATTAAAATTCGAACTTTTAATTCTTTTAATCTTTCCATAGTCTTAGCCAAATTTTTATAATAAAATATAATTATCAATTTGGCCCCTTCTGATGATGGCGACCCCCTCAATTAAGAATCACTTAAGTTATAATATAATATTATAACTTCATATTATAATCATCAAATAATTAATATTTAATTAATACAATTAAATATTAATATCTCTCTCGTTATTCATCCGATGACTGATCCGTCTGAAGCTGACAAACACTGAAGTGATTCTGAACACTGCCAAATCCATACTGCTAAAAATAGCAGGGGTCCCACGCCGACTGCCAAGAACTGCTAAAAATAGCAACTTCTGCAAGAAGTCTCCGAATGAGCCCGAACGAAAGCCAACTGATCAAACTCTGCCAACTGAAGCTGAGCCAAGCTCCAACGTGACCCTCTATCCAATCTATCAGCCTACGAGGGTTGTATGATAGGCCAATCCTGTACTCCGAGAGATGTCACTGAGAAGGGGACATGACACAAACTTGGAAGTGAAGTTTGTACAACTCAGATGACTCCAACGATGAGTAGAACAACCTTAGCCAAAATCTTCAAACATTTATATGTGAGACCTGATGATGTCTTGACTATAATGGATGGTGTTTGAATCGGATTTTAGAAATCGTCTCTTACATTATACTAAAAAACACGACTTCAGCAATATGTCATGTGTGGCGCTAGCTCAGGAAATGTTTGTCCTGTTGATGAAATGTGGCACTCGATAACTCCTTTGAATTTGTCTTCTCCGTAAATATTTCCCTCCGTCAAGCTTTTGACCTTCAATTGTCTTATTTTTCCACAGTGGAATCTCCCCTATGCGCCAAGTAGCTCCCTCTATGTTTTATTTATCTATTCGATTTGCATTTCACTTTGCTTAATCGACTCAAAAGCAGCTCCCAAACATATTCAAAATTGAATGACAAATATAAGAGGAGGCCACTGTAAGTAGTATATCTTTACTTTGTTGTAGTCGGCCTTGGTCGTAGTCGGCCAATTGCTAATAAAACAATAGTTAGTAAGAATAATACATGTCATGTACTTTCGGCAATCAAGTCCCGACTAATGATAATGTTGTTATGAAACGTCGTGTCGGTTGGTTATCTAACTACCGCCGAACGTTATATAGGCATGTGCCGATGGTTATACTGATAAGCACTGTTGATACTCTGTGATTGTACATGGTAATATTCCCGATGATGAATAAAGTTTCTATTCTATTACAAAAAAAAAAAATTGAAAAAAATAAGAGAGAAGAAAAATAAAAGAATTGGGAAAAAATTAAAAAGTGACTTGGGAGAGTTCATGAGGAAGAAAAAAATGAAAAGATTGAAAGTGGCCAAGAGACGAAATATTAAAATAAAGAGAATTACAATAAAAATCATGGCCATTGGTAAAATTGGGCGGCTAAGAGAAAAAGCGACCAAGTTAAATAAAGTTTGGAGAAACACAAAGGCAATTTTCAGCGTACGACCTTTTAGCTACGAAGACAGAGAAGGAAGCAACAAGGGTCCATACGACATCAATATTAGAAGGAGGGACGTATGGCAGCATGGAAGGTTAAGCACAGAGGAAGAACATAGGAGAAAAGCCAAGGTTGTACAACATCCTCAGGATTTCCAAGTCGTACGACATCCTCAAGTTCTTCAAATCGTACGGCGTCCTTAGGCTTTCCAAATCGTACGTCATCCTCAAGTTCTTCAAATCGTACAGATGTCTCAAATTTTCCAAGTCGTACGGCATCCTCAAGTTCTTCAAATCGTACGACGTCCTCAGGTTTTCCAAATCGTACGTCATCCTCAAGTTCTTCAAATCTTACGGATGTCTCAAATTTTCCAAGTCGTACGGCATACTCAAGTTCAAATCGTACGTCATCCTCACATCGTACGGAGTTTACAAGTTGCCCATACTCAAGTTCAAATCGTATGTCATCCTCACATCGTACGGAGTTTACAAGTTGCCCAAGCAGTACGGCATACTCAGAGCATCGTACGGAGTCTACAATTTATTTCAGTCGTACGACACCTACAGGAGAAACTCAAGACTCCCACCATACGGCATCAATTGGCAATTTCCAGTCATAGAGTACGGCCTCAAGCATTGACCAACGTACGACATTCAACATTTGTTCAATTCGTACGGCCTTCACAGTCAGAGGTTCTCCAGATCGTACGACATCCATTGCTAAGGTTCAATGTACGACATGTAAGGAGTTTTCAAATCACGCCAGGCATAACATCAGGTTGTAGCGTATGACTCAGCAAAAGTAAAAACTGTGTACGCCCAAATCAGGAGGAGACCGTACGCATCAGACCAAGAAGCACTGTACCAAGCCAGAAAGAATGCCACAAGGAGGCCGTATGGATTAAGGAGGTCGTACGTATCAAGGAGAAAGTCGTACATACCAAGCAAATAAAGATTGTACCAAGCATCGACCTAGAGAAAGTAAAGTCTAAGAAAAACAATGCAAAATTTGTATTTTTCAGCTTCATCAACACTATTCGGAACCTTTGGAAAAGTCATGAAAATGAGGTATGCGATGCAGTTTCGGGTGGTTTCAGAAGTGTTAAATTGGTCTTGGCGGCGGGGGCGCTGCCCCCAGACCCCCGCAAGGGGCGTTGCCCCTTGACCCCACTGGGGGCGTTGCCCCCAAACTCCCATCAAATTTATTGGAATTGTCCATTTGCAATATAGCCAGCCAACGTAGTATAGTTGCAAGAGCAGTTGGCAGCCGAGCAAATGAGAGTGACAAATCTTGAGAAGTTGGTAGAAAGGGATAGAGTATTGGGTCAGTTGATAGAGAATGATACCCAGGTGGCCGATGCACAACGACTTTCAGCACAAAAGGAGAATCAATTACACGAAAAGGACAAGGAGTTGGCATTTTTTATTTTTAGTCGTCTGGAAGACTACTTTGTAGGGGGGGATGATGTAAGTAGTATATCTTTACTTTGTTGTAGTCGGCCGTAGTCGGCCTTGGTCGTAGTCGGCCAATTGCTAATAAAACAATAGTTAGTAAGAATAATACATGTCATGTACTTTCGGCAATCAAGTCCCGACTAATGATAATGTTGTTATGAAATGTCGTGTCGGTTGGTTATCTAACTACCGCTGAACGTTATATAGGCATGTGCCGATGGTTATACTGATAAGCACTGTTGATACTCTATGATTGTACATGGTAATATTCTCGATGATGAATAAAGTTTCTATTCTATTATTCTGTTCTATGTTCTGCACGTGACTTAGTTTGCCAGTAGTAAGTAGTACTTGAATTACATTCCGTAGGCAATGTTGTGACCTTTTCACACATCGCCCCATTCAAAATGGGGACCCCCTAATTTTTGCTCCATTCTGGTCTTTTGGCTTGGGTTTTTCTCTCCCTCTCTCTCTCTTCGTCTCTTTTCTGTTTGCCTTTCTGGGGATTTCTCCGCCGTTGAGCTTAAACGTGAATTTGGCCAAGTCTGAAAATTAGGGTTTCATCTTTCTGGTCAATCTGAGGTCGAGTAAGGTGAATAAATTGAAAACGGAGCTTAACATTGTTGTCAGTGTGCTTCCAGCAGGCTCTCAACAAATTTTCATCAAATTCCGGGTACTTACTATTTTTAGTAAGTGTGCAATTATAGGCAATCTGTCAGCATTTTTGAGATTCCGACAGTCACACTGCATTCAAAGCACATCAGGCTGCTCGTGTGCAAAATTTGAGCTGAAACGGGCAACTTTCTATTTTTAGCAGTTCAGCTTCCGGAGCAAGTCTCAGGGCTTAGACGCAAAGTTTTTCAACGCATGTCTGGAGATTCCTTTTGGGTTTTTCGACACCTTCGCGACAGTATAACATGCAAAGTGAGATAATGACTTTTAGAATTTAGTCTTCCGAGGCTATTTTTAGGGTTTGCATGTTAGGGTTTTCTTTGCATGTCTGCATTTTCTTTATGGGTTTTTCGAGAGCTTCGCGATGACGTGACATGCAAATGGAGATAATCACTCAATAAGGAACTTACTATTTTTAGCAGGTGCGTCCCGACAGCCACTTCCCAGCACTTCAAAATCACGAGCTGATCGCAATGCAGCAAAAACGAAGACAAACAGAGATCATTTGATACGCATGCAGAGCAAATTAGGGTTTCCAGTTTCAGGGCCTAAAAAGAGGGGTAAAAAGTCATAATTTTCGAAAACCGGTGTAAACCACCGCGATCAGCATCCTTCAGGCTTTCTGTTGGTAAAATTTGAAGACAAACGGAGCACTTACTATTTATAGTAAGTCATTTTGGAAATAGGCTAAAAATAGCAAATCAGTTGCATGCGCTGATATCAACAGTAAGGTCACGTGGTGAGGAGCACGTCATTCAAATTTCAAGTCAATCAGAGCTATGGAAGTATCAGAAGCGAGCAGTTACTATTTATAGAAAATCACCTTTAGAAATGGGCTAAAAATAGCAGGCCAACTAAAGATAGTAGTGTCAACAGGGTAACAGGGTCGTGAGGATGCAATGTTTGAAATTTCAAATCGTTCTGAGCTTCAGAGATGCAAAAATCGAGAGACTTACTATAAATAGCAGGGCATGGATAAACTGGCAGGGATGAAGAAAAAATGGCTAAGTATTGCATTTCATCCTGCAGCTACTTGGAAATGTGCCCAAGTTGAGGAAGAGGCATGGGGAAAATTCTAAGTCCAAAACTCGTCCTCCTGCTTAGCCAAAATGCGCCCATAAAGCATAAAAGTCAAAGAAGTTCGTCCTACACACATAGCAAAATGCGCCCACCTTGAGAGTTGATAGCAAGAAAATTTTCTAAGTGTAGAACTCGTCCTCCACCACCCCCTAAATGCGCCCATCCTGCACATAGGTTGAAATGTGCCCAAAAGGAAAGAGGTCAAAGGAAGTCAACAAAGTTTATCCTTCTCCCTATGCAAAATGCGCCCAAAGGAAGGCATGTGAGGACAAGAAAGGGAAGTTGAAGGGTCACAAGATGGCGTTGGAAAAGACTTCATCCTCCTCTCCCTCTCAAATGCGCCCAAGTTCAAAGAAGTCAACAAGTCAACAATTTTCATCCTTCACCTATGTGGAAATGCGCCCAAATGAGGTCAAGTGAAGACAAAAACGGGAAGTTGAAGAGTCATCCTTCATGCAAGCCAAAATGCGCCCAAGTTGAAGAGAATAAAAGTAAATGTAGGGTGGTGAATAAGGTAAAGGGTGAAGTGAAATACTCCAAGGCGTGGTGAAGACAAGGTAAATGCTAGGCGTGGGCAATATTCTTCTTCCAGTGCTATATGCGCCCAAGGTGGTAAGTGTTATAAGGTGTTAGAAAATATTGCCAAGGGTGAATAAAATGCTAGGCGTGGTTTTATTCTTCAAGTATGCTATGCGCCTAGGGTGGTGAAATAAAATATAAGATGATGTGATGAATATTGCTAAGGCTTTGGAGCTTCAAGTGAAAATATTTTTCAAGTGTGAAATAAAATGCAAGGTGATGAATAAATGCTAGGCCTTGGAGTTGCAAAATAATAAAATTTTTCCTAAGGTGTTGAAGATGATGGAAGTAAAATATGATGTGCTTGCAGGAAGATCTAAGTGAAATAAATTTTTTCCCACAGGCAAAGTGATCAAAGTTGAATATAAAAATTTCTAAGGCAAAATTTTCAAGATGATTTAAAATTTTCTCTAAGGCAAAGTATTTTCTTCCTTAGAAAATACGCCTAGAGCTCAAGGTGATGAATTTTTCTTCTTGAGGCACGAGCAAATTTTCCAGTGACAGAGTCAGAATGATGACAATGCAGGATGAATTTAAAATTTTTTCAAGTCAGAGCAACACAAGATGATCACAGATGAAGAACGGATTTAAATTGGTGGAATAATATTTTTCTAAGGTTCAAAATTAAAAAAAATAAATGAACCCGTTTGTCGTGTACCCATGGATTCATCGCGTTTCAGAGAAAATTTTCTTCTGGGTACTGGACGTTTGTGATGAGGAATGGATTTCTATGTCTTCCGCACTTCGCCAAAGCCTTCAACATGAAGAATTTAATCGGTGCTCGAATTGTGAATTTTCCTAGGGAAAGTTCTAAAATTTTCTAAGGAAAAATGAATGAAATGTGTTTTCAAGATGAATTTCTCCAGACAACGAATTTGAAGTGAATTGCCTAGATATTTTTGATTGAATTCTTCACTGGTGAATTTTCCAGAGTGTCAGAGGCGATTAAAATTTAAAATTTGCAAGACAGAACTTCGGCTGGCGAATAGAAATTGTTAAATTGATGAGTTTAAATTAAAAAAAAATTCGAAAGTGAATTCAAAAGATGCCAGTCAAAGTTGAACTTCTAAAGGTTGAGATTCTCGGACAAGTGTCAGAAATACCAGAGAGGGAAAATTCGAATTCTTGAAGTGGAGTAGTGGAAATTTAATGCACTGGCTATAATTGGCTCTTTCTAGAATTCGATTTTGGCTATAAAATTGAGAAGTTTCTCACTTGATTTTCACAGCTGAAGAATTCAATTTGCTCTAAGTTTGATGTTGTTGAGGACTGAGGCTTGGGAGTTCGAAATTTTGCTGAAGACTGAAGGTTGCTGAAGAAATTCGAATTTCAAAGAGGAATTTGCTGAAGTTCGAACTTGCTCTAAGGGTGAAGCTCGATTTTTGAAATTGTCAATACAAGTGAAAAATTTCAATTTGAAGAAGAGTATTGTTGAAGCTGGAAGTGCGCACTTGCTAATTTGCTGAAAGTGTGAAAGTGTGAATTGAGGTCTAGTTGCCGAGTTTTGAAAATTTGAAGTGGACGATTTTATCAAGTTGCTGATTACAAGAGTGAAGTGTGTGATTTTATTAAAGCTTGAAGTTGCTAAGTTGCTGAAGTTAAAGCTTACTTAGAAATTTTTCTAAGTATTGAAGCTCGAATTTGTTGAAGAAGAAGTTGAGATGGCTGAGGCAAGGGCGACTGGCAAAGACAACAATGGTGCATCCAGGCAAGCAGTTATAAAGAAGCTGAGCAAGACATTTATGCCAGAGTCAAAATTCATTTCGAAGTTAGGCAAGCTGACAGATACCAACTTGGGCTCCATCAACCTTGAGACTTTCAAGAACAGAATGCTGGGGATTGGTAGTCATCGACCTTCGACTACTTTGCACAACATTGTTCGAAGCGGATTATATGCAACTGCTGGTTTCCCTCCAGCCATTCAGTGTTCGGAGCTGATGATGGAGTGCGCCAATTGCTATGAGAAAGATCACAGGTCCATCATGTCACCAGATGGACAAGTGCTCACCAATCTCACTCTTGCTGCCATTGGTGAAGCTTTCGGGATCCCAGTGCACAGAAACATGGTTTACAAATCCAGAGAGCGAGCTGAGCGAATGTATGCTTTTGCATTCGAAAGATGCACGGAGACAATCAACACTCACTGGATGAGCAATCCCAAGCCTTCTTGTACAAAGTTGCTGAGGCAAATTATAGCAGATGACTTGAAGCAGGAGTACTGTGATCTCATTATGATGCTGAGTCGAGTTGGAGGTTGCCCGTAATCATTTATTTTTGAGTCGTGGATGTTCTATTACATCAACCTCGTGCTGGAAGGAAAATACTACGTCAACTGGGTTGCAATGATCAGTGACAATTTGCACGAGCAGCTCCTGAGCCTGAGAAGAACGAAGACGTTCTATACGAGCTCTTATATCATCTACATGCTGGCTCGTATGACGAAGTATAGAGGGATTTCATACAAGGAGCCTGTTGGTTGTGGCTCTCACCAGTTTAAAATTCACAAGGCTTGTCCGCAGTTACACCTGGCAAGTACTACCTATTACAAGCGTGTCAATGACGCCTTCACCATGCACATCACGAGATTGCTTCAGGAGCGGATGCATCACAGAATCTCGAGAGAGGCCCAAGAATTGATTGAAAGGTATGGGTGCTGGTTTATACAGTTTCCGAAGTTTTCTTACATAAGGCTGCAAGGTTTTTCATCATATCCATATAGGTTGCCTAAGTACCCAACCGATAGAATTTTAATGTTAGAGATATCGAGGATATTGGTTGCCTATGATAAAATTCAGAAGAAAAAGAAGGGAGGTGTTGACTTCCCGATTGTCATGGGCAACTCAGATGAAGTGTGTCCTTCATTACAGGCAGCCAGAGAAGCCGAGAGTGAGCTTCAATTCTATCACTTTTCGTATCACACCAGCCGATAGCACTATGATCCGCATAATAACATCAAATGGGTACTGTCAGAGGAGTTTAAACACAAGGCAAATATCGAGGATTATTGGGCTGATGCATCAGATGATATTGAAGTCAGGAAAAGAATGTTCTCTCGGTTGCCAATTAGCATGATCAGGGAGTGCGAAGTTGTTCCGGTTCCAGACCAGGTGAATGAGGATATGGACGTTGTCCATCCAGATTATGCAGCAGTGAGAGATACTTCGCTTCCGTTCCCGGATTGGTCAGAACCAGAGGTTGCTGACTTGGACACACTTTCTATTCCGGTCCTGACATTTACTAGAGCATGGGTTGACAGGCGGGTGAGCAGATTGAAGAGTAGGTCAATTGCTTTGACTTATAATTTAATGGGAGATCACAGGACACCCACCACCGGCAGGAAGAAGCAAATCACACAAGGTCCAGAATCCAGAAGAAAGGAGCCAGTTCGGCCGGAACCTCTGAGAGTTGCAGTTGAATCACCCACGCCCCTGGAGACACGTTCTCCAAGTATACAGGAGTTTTCTTTATTTGCTGATCAAAGGAATGCATTGAATCAGGTGCAAGTGGTACAGGAAAATAATCAGCCACCACGGAGAGAGTCGGTTGGCCAGAGGGTCGGTTGGCCAGAGGGTCATTGCACCTAGTAAAGTTAATCAGCAGGATGATGAGGGGACTACTACTGACCCTCAGTTTCAACAGGAGTTAGAGGCGGCTTTGGAAGATGATGATGATATAGTTTCAGGAGACACTCAGCCACTTGAGGACGATGAGCCTCGCCAGAATGATGTAGAAGTTGAACAGGTCCAAGAAGTAGAGGCACAAGAGCAACAGCCATTTGACATATAGTATACAGTGCCTGATTGGCTTAAGGATAGGATGAGGAGAAGCCCCAGCGAGGAAATTGATCCAGCAGCTGAAATGGAGGAGTTCTTGAACAGGATCAGTGCATCTCCACAGAAGAAGAGAGCACAAAAGTGTCATGTCCCCATCCTAGTCAGCACAGCTGGTGACGAGGTTAGCCTATCATTTTGATCCTCGTAGGCTAACAGGAGTGTGTAGAGGATCATCTGGGGCAGTTGCTCAGTGTTTTGTAGCTCCAGTTTTGCAGTTGTGTCAGGTTGGGCCTTCGCAGAATCTTCCAGTGAGCATTTTCAGGAACTTTCTATTTTTAGAAAGTTAGGTCAGGCGGAAGCTGCTATTTCGGGCAGGGCACCTGGTTCAACCATTCAGCTTAGAATCGACCCAGTTCAGCAGTTTGATGTTCAAACGGGGAAATAAGGAGTATTTAATGAATTATTAAATATTTAATATTTTGACTTTATAATAAAGTCACTTTATTGAAATATTTAAATATTTAATTATTTGGCTTAATTATAAAGTATTTATTATACTTTATAATAAATTATTAAATGTTGACTTAATGAGTATTTTATATTCATTAAAAGAGGGACGCCAATAATTAATGTTTTCTCCTAAGTTTAAAAGTGCAAATTAAATCATTTATTTAAATGATTTATTAAAAAGGAGATTGGGTCGAATTTCTTCAAGAGCAATATATACCTTCTCAAGGCAAAATCGAACTATTCTGATATTATTATTCAATTTTGTCTTTATTGCTCTGAGCATTGGAGTTTGCAAACCCTAGGGTTTCTGGCAGACAGACGTTTCTGGAGAACGAAAACTCTTCAGGAATCAGGCAGACTGAGACTGTGAAATACCAGTTTAAGCTTGCACTTGGTGATTTCATTCAGAGATCACAGATTGGATTAATCAGAGATCATTCATTCAGTATCTGACGGAGAATAAACACCTGACAGTTGGGGCGATTTATCAGAGATCACTTATCAGAGATTTGGCACTTTTCCCAAGGTGCCGTACTTGGTTATTTATTGCAGCAGTCAGGCCGTACCTTCTGTACCAGCAGGCCGTACATTTATCATCAGAGGAAATCGACTTCTATCTTCAGCTCCTGTTACTGGGTATCTGGGATGCATTGGGCAACTGAGGATTTTGGCATTGATTTGTGAGCTTGGAGATTCTTTATTATTTCTGGCCGTACTTTCTTCTATCTGCTGCAGCTGCCATTAAAGAAATCAGGTTTTTCTTGATTTAATAAATTTGTATTTCCTTCATATATTGTATCTGGCACTTGTAAACCATCTGGAAATGAAATATAGTGAAGCGCCTACCTTTATTGATCAAGATCTAGACTTATTTTGAGTTCAAGAATTTATTTTGAATTTTCTAAGCATTTATTAGCAAAATCGCAGTTTTTAGCTTATTGCCTGAAAACCTCATGAAACACAAAAAGCCCAAAAAATTGCAAAAACAACAAAATATCAGTAGGGTTTCGTATTGAGAACCATCAGGGTTCTGACAGAAAGTTTTCGAAGATATCAACTGATGAGGATGGCTCCCGCACCCTTCACATAGCCGTGCCACAGGTTGATTGTGATCGAGATGAAGCAGTGCCAGAGAATTACGTGGTCACAACTTTGGAGTTGGGACGCCCCACAGGTGCACAAATTGTAGAAGAATGTGATAACTCCTACCTCGCCCTCAAGGACAGATTATTCAAGAAGGAAGGAAAGTACAAGAAGTTGAAAAGAGAGCATAAGGCATTGATAGGATATGTGCAACAGTTGTCTCATCCTCGTGGGCAGGAGATTCCAGTGATAGAGCTTCCAGCAGAGATACCTAGAGAATCAATCAGTGGCTTGTTGGAGTTAGGGAAGATGGCACAGGAGGCAGACAAGTGGGTCACGGGAGTTCGTGCTGAGACATAAAAGTTTATGGAGGACCTTGCTTTTGCTTTTCAGCAGGCTTCTAGTATTTTGGTACGAATGGAAGCAGTTGATCAAGCTTGGGGAGATGCTTCTGTTTATCAGAGCAAGGTAATTCAGTGTCTTGAGGCTTTGAGGCGTGTTCCTTTGCGGTTGTTGATTGATGGAGGGGTCATTCAGGAGAATGACAGGTATGACTTTTCTAGATGGTATTCTTCAGCAATCACGGGACGTGGTTTCTTCGACGAAGCACAGGCGGATTCAACCAGGGTACGGAAGGCTATGGCCAATATCATTGATGGAGTTCAGAATACTTTCGAGGCCATGTTTGCTAGGCAGTTGAATCCAGATGAGGTAAATGTTGATAATTTGAGGGGTAAGCTGGTGCCTTTCTTTTCAGAGGTAAAGACCTTCGTACAAGATGATTTCGAGAACACTTCTACTTTCTCCACCTTGATCCAGAGCATGTAGGATTGCTTAGTTGCTTGGAGAAAATCTTGTGCAAGGCATGAGCAGTCTGTTACAGTATTGGAGTTCCAGCTTGGTTGCATTCCACCTATTTCAGTTCAGGAGGTTGAGGCTGTACTTGGCAGATTCGTTGAGTTTGCAGCCAGAGAGAAGGAGAATGGGAATGCACTTTTGGATGATGATCTTCTAGAAGACTGATTGTGGGCATTAATTGCCTTTACTATTTTGGGAGTGAGTGGGAATCTTTGCTCATTTATTGCACCACTCCCCATTCTGGCAGTTTTTAGGGTTAGGGCTGAGGTGGCTTAATCTTAGCCACTCTTTTGATTGTAATCTTAGCCGTCCATTGGACTGGACTACCTATAAAAGGGGGAGTCCCCCTCATTTATAATTAATTAGATTAGAATCAGAATTGAGTTAGAGATTGGAGACTAGAGAGTAGAGCATAGTAGACATTTTGTTTGATAGCTTAGCATAGTATGGAGAAGAAAGAAAGTTTTCCCTTTGAAAACTTTTGTGGAGATTGTTGTGTAAAACTTCCATGATAATAGATCTTTTCATTGATGGCGGAATTCGTCTTTGTCATGGATAGCTAGCAAGGTCTCTCCTTCCTTTCGGATCCAAGTAGCATAAAGTAACGTAATTTTCATTTCATGCAAGTAGTTTACTTTGATGTGTGGTGTTTTGTTGAGGTAGCTTCATTTTTTCCATACCACTAGCAGCTTGTTGATGACAAGTTCGCCTTGCGAGGTCCACTGGAGATCATCTTGAGTTTAACTTCGATTGTGATTTGTATACTTATATGCGTCGTCTTGATGGTATATGTATGCTAAATTATAATTTGAATATCTTTTGCTATCCCTTTGAAGATTGCACTAATTTTGCCGAAGCTGTCCGACGTGAGGCTAGGTGAAATTCGGTTGAAGTCTGCCGAAATTGAGCTCCACATATCCTGCATTTAGAATAGAATATAAGTTTCTTAGGCCCTACGCTCATTTACTTTCCGTACATTTCTGGTTAGCTTTAGGAAAACATACCTTATTGCCAAATCATACGCGCAAAATCCCCTTCAAATCATCCATCTGCTGTTAACTGCAAGAATCTTGAACAATTGTGTAAGTCCCCTCGTGAAAATAGCAATTCACATCAAACCAACTGAGGGTATTCTAAGTATTTCGGAACCTTGGAGTTGAATGTGTGAACTTTCTTGCAATCTTAGCGCACGGAATACTTTGATCAAGAGAGAACGGAGTAGCCTTCGGACTATTTTGTTCTGCTGATTGGTGCGGTCATAAAAATCACATCAACAGGAAAACAGCCACACATATATTTGACTCCTAGTGGCTGAGTCAACTCGCGTCAGTGGCGCGATGATATATCAAACATAAATTGTAATTTGTATTTTTGTTGTTTTGTTTTATCTGACTGCTTGCAACTGACGTCTTGTCTTTGTGAGGTGCGATGCTTAACATTTTTCTCTTGCGTTTTGTATTTGTAGATGTGTCTATTTTGTCTTGACTGAAACACATAAGACAAACTTGTCTTATTTTCCCAAACAAAATATAAACTTTATGATATTCTTTAGCCTCCTTAAATTAAATCGAACTCTTCCTTTGGAAATGTTTGGCGTTTTCTTCACTTTCTTGACTTGACACGGTTCTGAAAATTCCCGACACCTCAATATAATATATTCACAACTTCCACTTTAACTATCAAATCGATGTAAATTGGAGCTAGCTGCGGAATCTTCTTGACTTCCTTTTTCTTATCTGCAAAACATATCTTTTGTCGATTCCAACTGTCAGCAGAATCTTGTCTTCTTGTAGTGACTATATCGAATTCCACAGATATGCTGTATTTCTCAAGCTATGTCAGTCTCTTGTGTCCCTCCTTAGAATATATTTGACTCCTAAAAATGATCTGTATAAAATCTATAGATATGATTCCCAAAATCGATGATTTGACAATCACAAATTTGGTCACAAGACCATTAAATTTGTAATCAATTGATTAATCCAACAATGAATTCCCTTCCTGAAGAAGATGCACAATATATCAGTTGTGCTCTCCAAAGAAACTCTGATAAATTCTCCACAATGATATAGCAATACTTTAGCTGCTATAATTGGGCAAACTCACAAATGTAGCTAGGGCAGTAATACATCAACTACTGCACAAGTGAAACTCTCCAATGAAGCACAGGTAGAAACCCTAAATGGATTTCTCAACTCCAGCTCGGGTTGATCTTTCACAACCGAAACCAGTACCTTAGAGTCTTCAAACCCTCAAGAAAGCTAAGCATTCAGCTTCAACTTCTTACCAAACTGGTAATGAGATATGAAATCCAAATCAAGTATGTCCAAATGCCCAACCAACAGCTTCTTAAATAGATTTCTCAAAGCATTTTCAAGAAGCTTCTAGAAGAAATATTATTTTATTTCTCAAGTGACTTATTTTTACTTTCAAGTCACTTTATATTAAATTAATTAAATAATAAGTCATTCCTTATGATATTAATTTATTGGAATAACTTAATAATTAATTAATTTAATATACCTCCAATTCGGGGACATGACAGTCGTCCTCCCTTCCCAAAGATTGCTTGCCCTCAAGCAATCTGCAACTGCCAATCCAACTCAACTGCCATAGCATCTGATCCCCGAGTGTCAACTCATTTGTGCCTGTCCACCATCGACCTGGATCCCAAATGATCCTATAGCATATGCAATCCCATAACATCTGTGTGTAACTAAAACCAAAGAAGCTGTCAAACTTTATCAACCAATGAAACCATCCAACCAGCAATGGAAATCCTGGATCCCCACTCTGTGAATCAACTCCATCTGAATTCCTTTGTGCAACTTTGATACCTCCCCTAAAATCCCATCTGACCAAATCTCAAAGCCCTACTTCTAGAAGCAATCTACTGGAATGGGCCAAGTAAGAGACTTGGGCTCATCACTTGAAGTCGGGAATGTATCACACCAGAGTGAACTTGAATACCCCATATTCAACCCACCTCTTTGCACCAACAATGACATAGTCAAGTCCTGTACATGTGGGCTGAAAGTGAATTGATGAGCACACCTCAAGATGCTATTGAGGTGGAACTCTCCTGCCTGTGCTAATGGAATACCCAAATAGTCAGGTGTGTTCCATCCAATATTGCCATCCTCAACCTCCAAAGTATTGAAGAAGAGGCTGGTGCTCAAATCTCTACTGACACCCGAACCTACAGCCAAGATTGATGTGCTTGTATCATTTCCAATCCAATCCACACTAAGTGGTCTCCTGGAGATGAATTGATGAGCACACCTCAAGATGCTATCGAGGTGGAACTCTCCTGCCTGTGCTAATGGAATACCCAAATAGTCAGGTGTGTTCCATCCAATATTGCCATCCTCAACCTCCAAAGTATTGAAGAAGAGGCTGGTGCTCAAATCTCTACTGACACCCGAACCTACAGCCAAGATTGATGTGCTTGTATCATTTCCAATCCAATCCACACTAAGTGGTCTCCTGGAGATGTGAAGAATGCCAATTGTAGGTGCAAAGCAACATATACCAACATCTGATAGGTTGCTGGCATGAATAAGGAAAACATTGTGTAGTCTGCTAATCAAGTCCATGATAGTACGAAAGGTATCACTACTGCCAAGGGATGATAGAAACTCATCACCACTTCGTCCCCTAACACTAAGGTGACAATCCCAATTCCATCTATCCACCTCAATTGCTGATGTCCTCAAAGTAGTACTGTCAACTGGCAACTCAAGCAAAGTCCTCACGAGAGTAATGCATCTATCACCAATTGACACTGCACCTGTATCCAGAATGTGAACACTAGGTGATCTCACACTACTATCATCAATATGTGACCTGGCTGCCATAGATAACTAAGTCTCTACTATACATAATGAATCTTGAGCCAAACTCAACTCTAAGCAAAGCTCATCAACATGTCTCTCGGATTCTTGAAGTGCCAATTGAGTACTCACCAAAGAATCCCTAGTGACCTCAAGCTCTATCAACCTCCTTTCTTTCCTCATCAAGACATCTAAATAGATACCAACAAGGTTAAGAAGGTGGTCACGGTCTGAAAGAAGGTGTAATAGTGTGCCTTCATTATTCCCATACCTTCTTTGAACTCCTGCAAGCTGTCATGAGAAGACTTTGCTATAACTCCTTTTTGTCTTCTCTCTAGCTGTACCATCCAAAGGTGATTTTCAATTATCTTATGCATCTTGTCATGATGAGATAAAGCTGCCACAATGCCATCCTCATTCACCTTCAGCTGGTTTCTCAAACTATGTAGACCATGTGGTGTATGTCTAGCTTCAACCTCCCATAAAGACACCTCTAATTGTGCTTGATATTCCCTTTTTGCAAAGTCATGTATGCTTTCATTCTGATTTGGAGTTAGGATAGCACTAACCCCATCGGCAAAATCCTCATCAGTGCCCCGATCAAGTGTCTCAACACAAGAGGACTCAGGCTGCTCTATATACTTATCATCCAACTCAATTGCTCCACTGGATGATGTCATGCTACCCTCCTGTTCTTTGTAACACTTGCAATTTTTCAAGCAGTTTACTCCGTTCTTCCATTCTTTCCATCATGCTATCTTGTTATCAAATCTGAAATATGCCTACCAATTTTTTCTTTTTAATTCTCATAACACAACCAACACTACCCCAATTGTTTAGTGTTAGCTTCAACAATGATAAGCAAAATGAATACACTTAACGCCAAGGATGTTCACCAAGATCCCTCAAGAGGTGAGGTGATAGCATATGATGGAGGTAAATGAACAATAATTGAAAGAGATGTTACAACTGAATGAAACTAGGTGATGAACCAGCCATAAAAGATTTCCACACTTCCACCTTTTAGGGGGGACAAATTACAAATTAAAGAATTCATCCGCTGCGACAGACATCCACCCATCGATGGGAATTCACCACTTTCTAGTGGATAAATAATGAAAGATTAGAATGTTGTTTTTCCACACTGGCGGTAAACCATCCAGGGGTTACAAATATAAGAGATTAATATATAAAATTTGCAGCAAACTAAAAGACTGAAACAGTACTACTGTTTACAGTCTTACAATGAAAACAATTGTAATTTTACAAGAGAATTACAATAACTTTCAAGCTCAATTGATAGTAGAAGATCTCTCTCAATGATACCCTTTTGAATTAATGAAATCCAAACCAAAATCTGAACTTAAAGCAATCTAATTACAAAAACCAGCAAACTGAAATTGATCAACCAGCAACTGAAAACTAAATAAATGTTCACAACTTCATCAAAATACCTTCAAATGGAATGAAACAAAATGCAATGGCTCTCAAGAAGGTTGGCGCCCAACTTGCAATGATAAAATAGCATCAAAGCTCATCTATTAATTTTTGCATGAATCCCAATGCCCTCCTGAATGGTACGACCTCCTTGCAAGGGCGATTTTGATAGATAAATTCATACACTTCAAAATAACATCTGGTTTACTCCAAGAATAGTCGCCATGAGCCTAGGAATGGAAAGAGCCAACACCCATAACTGAAATAAAATCACACCCAAAGCTACAAGTGAAATCGACTTTCAGCCAAGTTGAAGCAGCAAACCAAAATCTAATAAAAACTCCAAAATTCTTCAACTATTAAGCTCAATCTGCTAGTCTGGATGAGAAGCAATAATAAAGCCAACTAGGTGTTATCTTTCAAACATGAAATTGGACAATTGCTAGGAGGTCGCGTAGGATGAAAGAAAGGTTATTGGCGACGGCATCAAATGATAAACTCTAATTTTGAATTCCCAAGGTGACGACACCTATCTGAGGTGTAGACATGAAACAAAGCTCATTAACACAATAACAAAAAACGATAAGCCTTAATTCTAAATTCCCAAGGAGGTGACAGCACCTATTTGAGGTGTAGATATGAAACAACGCTTATAAACACAAGAACACAAAACAATGATCATCCAACCAAAGTGAACAAATACAGAATAGCAATATTACAGACAAATCTGGCTCAGTATATATTACTATTGCATGCAAAGGTTAATTACAAATGAGCTGAAAGCTCTTATTTATAGACATCGAAAGGTGTAGGGAACCCTAAAATCACCTTGAGTCAACTACAGTCTTGCAATGCATGCAAGATTTTATTACTAAACCCTAATAAAACAAACTATACAGTTAACTAGAAAGCTACCATCAGTTAATCGATACATCTAATCTAAATGGACAATGTGCGAGCATGCACGTCCTTATTGAAAGCAAGTTAACTAGAGAACTACCATCAGTTAACGAAAACCCTAAATGAAACTCCAAGTCCTGCAAAATATCTTTGAGGATAAGATAGACATGCGTGAACTCAGCAAAGAGAGTTGAAGATGGAAGTCGAGTTCTAATTGCTGCTCCTGGTTCTATCCTCGAAAATAACTATAGGCTCTAACTAGCTGATTACTGGCCGCTATCTCGAGCAACTAACCCCTCCACGAGGTTGTTGACTGTGTCACCGTCTAGGGCACTGATACTCTACTGTAGTATACTGTGTCTTTGCAGTATGTCATCACCGCTTGTGATCTGGCACTGAAGTTCACCTCTACTCCTAATTGCCTCATCAAACAACGCTGACATGACTGTAAGTTGATTCATCTTACAGCAAACAGTCTCCTCACCGAAAATACCATGAATGAGTGCCTAGAGTTCTGATTGAACGTTAGCAAGCTCAACATACACACCACCCTCAAGTTGATACTGGCACTGTATGCAAGACACGAAAGTTCTCATGTACTGGAGTGCACTAGTGACATGCTCTTTGCTCTCAACCAACTCTGATGCCATTGTCTCCTCTATCTTCGCCTTGAAGATCAACTGTGTCCCTAAGTGTAGATAGCCTCTATGTCTTTTGCATCTATGACTAATTCATATGCCATCCTCAAGTGAGCAATCGTGATCTCATCTCGAGGTCTGTGAATTGCCAAGTCTCGCTCCTCATCCTGGAGACGTAGACGGAGTTTGCATGCATTGTACTGCAACTGATATAACTCTGCAAGCATAAAGCAGCCTTTGGTGACGAACTCCTCCCAATCCTCCAAAAGCTTGTCATATGCAACCAGGTGATTAAGTTGGCCTTGTTTTTCCAGTGGCTCTAGCATCGGTGGGAATGAAGTGGTGACATCTTCCGTTCTATGTACAAGACTAGAGATGTATTGACGAAGCTGTTGGATTTCAACCTTAGGGCTGCCTTGTCTTCTCCGTCTTTCATTATTCTATCCTTTGTGCTATCCGTTGCAACTTGTAGGAGATCAACCTCTGTTTGGCGAGTGCTTTTACCAAGGTTGGCTCTGATCACTTCGAAGTCCTGAACTTCAATCTCGTTCAGACTCTTACCCTCTGGAGGTGCAGCGATCTCTATGAGGATCTCCTTGTCAGCATTCCTCTCTACATGAACCTGTTTCTTGATCCTCTTGTCTGGCTTATCCTAGTAGACATGATTAAAATCTGAATGATCAAGTACGTAAGATGGCTGCCTCTTCCTACCTAGTTGATTCTCAAGCCAAGAAGAGTCTCGACTAATCCCACTGGAAGGGTCTGTGCTAGTCATGAGAGGTTCTAATGAGTGTGAATGTGTAGAGGCATTACTGTGAGGTGGCGAGTCTAGGTCCAAATCAATGTGAATCAAAACCAAAGATTGTTGTGGTGTAGGTGATGGTATGCACGGCTAAACCTCGGGCTCTAGCAAACTCCGCACTGGCTCTCTGACTGGCTCCTTGTGCATTTCAGTAGCAAGTGCCTTCCCTTTTGAACTGTTGGGGACTTTATTCTTCTTAGGAGGGTTACTCCTCTTCTTTTGCTTAGGTTTCAACGAAGATGGTAGTGAAGCATCCACCAGTGGCGGCTCTGTTCTAGGCATGACTACCCTCCTGGTCTTCTTGCTTTTGAGGTAGAGTATGTTGTTCTAAATAACTCTACTTGACCTCTCCTTCATTGATCAATATTCTTTGGCTAACCAATCAACCGTCGGCAGTGGTTGTGTATCAACTGGTCTCTGAAAAATTGAGGAAGTGTATCTCCCTCATCATCTGACAAACCTCCCACATCTTCTGCCAGGAAGACAAAAATCTGTGAGAGAGAGAACCTGTTGTAGCCTCATTTGTGCACCTCAAAGTCATCCTCACAATTCACCCAATAATCCTCCATTGTAGGCTTATGGTAAGGGCGACCACCAAGGTGTGTTGAATAATGACCCCAAGGATCATATGTGCGTGTGTCGACAAGGTACTTGAGATGAAACTTTTCTAACTCCTGTCCTACAGCTCCAACATCAACTGCTGTCCTGCACCAATAGATTCCCATTTGCATTGGAAAGTTGGCAGCTGGTTTACGCTTGTGGCATAAACGTAGATGAACATCGTAAAATTGCCTCAGGAACTCCATGAAGACTATCCTATCCGAAGGATAGCGTGGAAGCATAGCTAGATTTCTTGTGTGTTGGTTGAAAATTTTGCAAACTTGTGAGGTTTAGCAAAATGTTGGTTTCAGCCATAGTATGTGAGAATAAATCTCTCCTATTTTGTATGAGGGAAGGCTCCTGTCAGAACCCTGGTGGTTCTCAAATTGAAACCCTGATGGATTTTTGTTTGTTTTGCAAGTTTTTCGTTTTTTTTGTATTTTTTTGAGGGTTTTTGACAAAATGATAAATGCTGCGATTTTACTAAGAAATTGCAAATAAATTCTAAATAAATTCAATGATGCAATATAAGCCTAGATTTTGATCAACAATGATAGGCGTTTCATTATATTTCACTCCCAGGAGATCTACAATAGCCATATGCTGAATATGAAGGAAATACAAATTATTAGATGATAAAAACCTGGTTTAAATGGCGGCTGCAGCTGATAAAGAAAAGTACGGCCAGAAATATTGATGAATCCTCTGAGCTCAAAAACCAACGCACAACCTCAGTAGACCAGTGCGCCCAATAACCAGACACCAGAAGTTGAGAAAGTGAAGAGTTCCTCTGGAGATGAAAATGTACGGCCTTGCTGGTACGGCCTGGTACAACAAGTACAGAAATAGTACGGCACCTTGGGATTTGTGCCAGAACAATGACAAATGATTCTTGCTTGAGTCGCCTTGACTGCCTGATGGAAATCACTGTGAATCTCTGTCTGAATAAATGATTATGCCCAATCTGTGACCTCTGTATGAAATCACCCAGTGCAAGCTTCAGCTGGTATTGCACAGCCTCAGTCTGCCTAATCTCTGAAGAGTTTCCGTTCTTCAGAAACGATCGTCTGCCAGAAACCCTAGGGTTTGCAAACTCCAAAGCTCAGATGCAAGAAGACAAAATTGAATAATAATCAGCATAGTTCGATTTTGCCTTGAGAAGAAACATATATCTTCTTTGAAAAGTTCGACCTAAATCTCCTTTAAAATAATCATTTAAATAAATGATTTAATTTTCACCTTTTGACTTAGGAGAAATGATTAATTATTGGCGCCCCACTTTTAATGAATATTAAATACTCATTAAGTCATATTTTAATAATTTATTATAAAGTATAATAAATACTTTATAATTTCAAGCCAAATAATTAAATATTTAAATATTTCAATAAAGTGACTTTATTATAAAGTCAAATTATTAAATATTTAATAACTCATCCAATACTCCTTATTTCTCCGTCAAATCAATCAACTGCTGAACTGGTCGAATCTGAGCTGAATAATTGCACCAGATGCCCTGCCCGAAATAGCAGCTTCCGCCTGACCTAACTTTCTAAAAATAGAAAGTTCTCTGAAAAAGCTCTCTGGACGATTCTGCGAAGGCCCAACCTGACACACTGCAAACTGGAGCTATCAAACACTGAGCAACTGCCAAAAATGATCCTCTGAACACTCCTGTCAGCCTACGAGGATCGAATGATAGGCTAACCTCGTCAAACAGTGTCAGCTAAAACAGGGACATGACAGCTCCCCCTCGAATTTACTATTCTATTTATTGCGAAAATGGTAGACTATATCAATTCTATGCTATAATTCATGGTGTTGCTCATCTTATTCTCTTTTTTCAGAATAGATGTTTAATCTTTCCTCCTCTCAAGAAAGAAAATCTAGAATAGTATAGGGAAAACTTCTGCTATTTAACTATTTCACAATAGTTACATAGAGAACAAACTTGATGTGATTTTGAAAGAAGCAAAGTTTCCTGAAAGCACAAAGTCTTTTGTTGCTTCTTGGGACGGGTAGATACTACTTGAAACATAAAGTCTTTACAGCTTATCTTCCTATCAACCTTTTTAGATATGACTTCCATTAACCAATAGTATAAAACTAAGTAGCAAAATAAAGCACAAAGTCTTTATTTAGATGCACTTCTAAGCTGAAAATAAGAAAGATAATATAAGCACAAAGTCTTGTATTATATCTCTTTATGAATTCACCTATCTCTAATTCAGTCCTTCAAATTTGCAGCACAAAGACTACAAGAAATCAGACCAAAGTCTTTCCACAACAACTCCACAATTTCTCAAGAAAAACTTAGAAAATATACCACTATGACATAAGAACACAGTAATAATATGCAATAAGATTCAACACAAAGTTTGAAACCTTATATCCCTTCCTTGTATTGCTTGAAAATCAGGTTTACATACACAAAGCACAAAGTTTTCTTTGCTGTAAATTTCTGCAGAGTTCTTTCTATTGACAAAAAGATAAAGATTACAAAAGACCCCCTCAAGTATTTATAGGAGAGAAGGTATGAGAAAAAGGTGGGAGGATCCTAACTAACTTGAGAAATTCTCTCAACCACCAACTACTTGCAATTGACTTATTCCAAATTACAGTCCTAATTTATTTTGACTTGTAATTTGATTACATGTAATTACAATTTCTGACTTTACATGTAATTTGTTCTAAAGGAACAAAACTGAAAATAAAACAACACTTCAATTATTTCCATGGCTATTCTTGAAACATTGAAATCTATGAATGGAATTTTGCAGTTCATCAGGATTTGGCCCTTGAGTGTTCTTGGCAACTGCAACTGTTTTGATAATGGTGTCGCAACATCTAATAACTAACAATCGATGCTCTTCCAATGGAATCTACATCTTATAAAGAAATGCATGATGATCTACAAATCTGCTGATAGACTACACAGTGAAGGTTTCAACTTCTAGCTCCTGATGAAACTTTGCTGTTAATGTTGAAAGTATAGCATCCTTAGGATGCATTTCACCATCTTGATCTTTTAGCTTGAAAGACTCCTTTTCAAAGCTTAAAATGATATCCTGCTCTACTTCAACCACCATCTCTTGAGCAACCTGTATATCTTAAATGAGCTCTTTGAATACGAATGTTTTATTCAACAAGAGCTCTTCACTCTTAATATACATTTCTCTGTTTGGTATTATCGCATTGGCACATAAGATTTCCAAACGTTCTTCATTCAAAGCATACCAACTCTTCAAATCACTTTCCATGGATTCCAAGCTTTGTTTGAAAGTGTCAGAAGCTTGGCATAGTTTCAGCTTCACTATCTTTACATTAACCATCACATCAAGAACCTTTTTAACCACTTGAGTACTCTGATTTATCAATTGATCAACCCAAGAATCAACCGCCCTTTCCTTTTGTCCAGCTTTCTCAACTTGTTTAATAGACTCTTTAGAAATAGATGAAGACAATGAATCAACCATTTCTAAAGATTTAGTAATCTTTTGAATCACTGAAACAAGCTGTGCATTCTCCTCTTTCAGCTTTTCTTTCTTGGCTAAGAGTTCATCATAACTTTGTGCTAAGACTGTTATAGAACTTTGAGCATCTTGCATCAAATTGGTGTGTCTGCTTTCCCAACTCTACCATGGTGAATTTGTAATCAGACACCTGCATCTTCTTTTGTGGCTTGTTTGAAAGAGGCTCAACTACTTCTGCATATTTCATTCTATTGCTGTCCACAACCACCCATGAAACCATTTTGGCTTTCTTTGCAACCTTTGGTTTAGACTTCTTCAGCTGCTAGAAATCAAACACATCTAGAGAGATTGCTTGTTTCTTCCTCTTTAGAGTGATTGAACTCAACCATGGAGGAAGATCCAAAGTATTCACATCTGAAACAACAACTATAGTTTGTGTAGAAACAGACTCATCTGTGCCATAGTAGTCATCCTAGGTGAAGCCTCGGTTTGAATTGCAATAAGAGCTTGCTCAGATGGCATATTGTGATCAGCAGCAGCCATAAAACAATCAAAACTTACTGTTGATGTATCTATCTCAGGAAGTGTCATCATTGATATCATAGGATACATTGGATTAGCATCAAAGAACATTCTCCAAACTGTCATGCATGTTATTCATAGAAGTGTTCAATGTTGATGTAGTTGAAGTATGATGAGTAACTTCCGTAGGTGCAATAGAAGAAACAAACACTATTGAGAAAGAATCAACATCGCTATCAATTTGAGACATAGGAGATAATATAGCCATTGGTGCAACATTAATATGAGGAGACTTCACACTTAGAACAGTAGGAGATTCTTGTTGATCAATGATTTCGATCTGTGTCTCTCTAACCTCCTTCCCTTTTAATGTCGTTTTCTCCAAAGGTTTCTCCACAGCATGGTTGACCTTCAACTTGATTCTGGTTCCTGAAGAAGAAGCACCTACCTTAGATTTGTCTCTAACTTTTGATTTCAGTCCAATAGCTCCAGCTGAAAAGTGCCTTGACAAATTTGAAGTTTGAATCTGATTTTTCTGCCTTAGTAATTTTGTCAAACACTTTCCTTGCAACCTTCAACCTTGCTGATAATGAGTTTCAATCTGATATGTTTTGGTTTGATTGATGCCAAAGATGTTTTGGAAACTTGAAAGGGAATGTAAATGATGCTAAACAAGTAACTAGAATGAAATGCAATCTGTTTTTGTATTTTCAAATGCATAAACTTAAATTGCTGATATGAAATGATCACCTACAGCCAAGAGACATTTTAACAAACACTTGTCATGCATCCTATTTGAATGAAGTGCATTATATATATAATAGACATTTGAACAAACATTTTTGTATGCAAACCCCTTATCACTCCAAAAACTATATTGCCAAGATATAAAGGAATTACAATGCTGATTATTGAGTGCAATTTTTTATTATTTCTCTATATGAAACTATGATGCAATATGGTTGTGATTGCAACAGCAGTACAATATAATTCTCTCTCAAGATTGGAATGCAATTACATCATATAATGTTGATTTGCTAGAGGAATGACATGACAAAATGCAATGAACATAAGAACCTGGGAAATGCCTTTCAGGCTACAAGAAGAATTCAATTCTCCTAATTGCAGCTCCCAAATACCTCCAAAATGGTGCGCCTAGGCTCTTGAGAGGAAATCGGACCTATTCAAAATTTCTTGGAATTTTTAATTGCTTCAAACTCAAAATCGCCCCTTATGAGAAGGCCGCCCCTACTGCTGATAGTAATTGCAAAGCAAAAATAATCTCCAGCAAATAAGTCCTCCAAAATGCTATAAGAATGATGGCTATCTTAACACAACCAATCCCTCCAATACCCATAAAAATCTGATCATTCATTGATAAGCTAGGAATGAAAATGCAAGTTCTTCCATGACTGATCTGCAGACTGTATTAAAATTGCAGACCTCAGAATAATACCAAAATCACTCCAAAATTGTCTTCCAATGATAGCAATAAGTCCAATGAGAAAGACTGAAGTATCTTCCTCCACCTTATTCCAGCCAGGGTTGATATCTCACAACCAAACCTGGCACCTTAGAGTATTCAAACCCTCAGGCAATTCTTCAAGCATTCAAGCTCTCCAAATCTGATATATGAAATGTAATTCTCAGGATGTCTCAAATGCCCTCCAAAAGCTCCTTATAAGAATTCACAAGTAACTTCAAAAAGCTTCTAGAATAAATTATTATTTTATTCTTTTAAGTGACTTTTTGATATTATTTTATTTTTAGTCACTTTAATGTTAAATTAATTAAATATAAGGTTACTTTTTAATATTTATTTTTTAATAACCTTATAAATAATTAATTTAATAAATTCCCCTTATTTCTCCATTTTTAGCCTTCGGGAATAAATAAAGGCTAAAAACAAATAACTCGTCCCTCTCAAGAAGGGGACATTACAACTGAATCATCATCATCACTAACTCTAATTTTTATGGCTTTAACACCTATACTCTTAAGCCAAGAATTAGTATTTGCCAAAATTGATTGGAATCTATCAAAGATAGAACTGGATTCCTTTTGAGACCACTGTATTGTTGGAATAGAAGCGTCAGCAACCCTTTGTTCTTCATACTTTGGATTTAAAATCTGTCCATCATCAATCACTCCTTCTGGGACCAAGGTCAGATTAAGATCAACAATTTGTTCAATTGTGAGCCTGCAATAATCCAACCTACGGATGTCCTTCTTTGTTCGAAGATCCACCTAAATATCTTCAATGTGATGCACATGTGTAAAAGCTCTTTTTATCTTATCTTTCATTCTCCTGTAATCAAAATCCACTCTCGCCTTGAATCTTTTCAATTTAATCTCTTGAATTTTAGTTTCCATTGCCTTTTCCTTTGACGTAGTTGTCAAAGAGTATCTCCCAATCTGCAATGGATTATGAGAAGAGATACTTACCCCAACTTTATGTTGTGTAGCCTGTCATGCATGTACTATCATTAATTGCCTTGCAAGCTCCATCAAAATGATTTTATCTGTTGGATATCTTGGAAGCATGTAAGGCTGATCTTCATAACAGCGAACTCTCATGTAAGTGAAAGTGGGAAACTAGAGAAAGAGACAACCATATTCATTCACCTTCTTCCAAGCAGCCTCAGATACTCTATTGTTCTATAAGGTCTTGTCAAATAGAGACATGAAATGACCAAAGAATGCATCTTGAACCCTTTTGTAATGAATTCGACTTGGTCTTAAAGGCAACTAATCATAATACTCCCATATTGGTATTAAGGATCTATCACCTTTGGTAGAAAGGCCTGGAAATTGCCTCAATGAAGCTGCTATGTAGACCAAATAGGAGTTCATGTAGAATGTGAGCATAGTAGGAACTTGTGCAAGTTGCTCACATAAACTATCACTGATTACCTCACCCCAAAAGACTGGATGCTGTGCCTTTCTTATCACCACTATGAATTTGTATATCCACTTCTCAAAAACATTAGAGAATTTTAACCCCATTATCCTGCCCAAAAGTGTGATTATATCATTAATCTCTTCTTTGAACTTAGGCCGGTATAGCTTGGGCCACCAAGACAAACAAGTTTGATGCTTTAGAAGCCATTTAGTGTTGATATGTTGCACACAATCTGCTTTCTATTGTTCATAGTGATCAAGAGCACTCTTTATTGAGATGTCTGAATACATAGGCACATCACGAATTCTGAAAATTTTATTAATGGTTTCTAGATCAAGCCTAATGACCACGTTACCATCATCATCTCTTATAATTCTGGATTCTCTATCAAAGCGAGATGCACATGCAAGGACAAACTCTGGTTCTAGGGCAACAATAGGAAAAGATGAAACCAAATGGATATGACTTCTCAGCAACAACTGCATATCATGTGAAGTTGATTTCTCAACTCCCTTAAGAAACTCAGACATATCAACATACCCAATCTCTGTATCTCTGATTTCTTCGATGTTTGAGATCACATGAGATGGAGAGATCTCATTCTGATATTTATCATACTTGTACTTCATCTTTTTATTTGTTGGAGAAGTTGGTTATTCTGTCATTGAACAAGAATCTGCAAGAATGTGATGAAAACTCCATAGAGTTAAGACATCATCAACATCAACATGTGTGGACATGGCGAAGACTCAAACTCAAAGTGGTGTTCTTGCTGTATGAAGGTAGAAGATGAGGATTATAACCCATTTTGGATCTTGGAAGGTTGATTGCAAGTGAAAGCGACATATGGTTTTCATGGAAAAAGGAAAACTTGGTTTACATCTTTGAAAATTGCAAGTCAAAACCTTTAACTTGCATTTGGAGTCAAGTCCAAAAAGTCCGACTTTTAGGCACTTTTGAAGCATTTCGGGATTTTGGATGTTGACTGCGAGTAAAGTGTAAAATAGGGATTTTGGAGATATCTTGCAAGTGAAACAAAATGCAAGGTAGGAAAAGTGAAAGGTAATTGCAAGTTATCATTTTAACTTGTAACCTTGGTCAAAATCTCCTACTTGTAATCAAACTATGAAAACCCGATTTTCAGCCAAGGGCATCATTTTTATTATGCAAAAAATGGCAATGAGATTATGAGAAGAGATACTTGAAATGCAAATGAGATGAATGAATGTGGATGAAAGGTGAATGAAATGAAAGGTGAAAGGATAGGGTGAATGGAAAGAATGGAAATGAAAAACAAATGGCAAAGTGAAAAAATGCGTTTTCCAACAGAGGTATTTACAATGGCATATGAAATGGGAAAGGCGTCTTTGTGAATGAAAGGCGAGTAAATGAAAAACGTGTTTCCAGCAAGAACATTTTTATTTATGAACTAAAAGATATTTTTGAAAGACGTTTTTCATGGAATGAGAAAATGCGTTTCAAATGGAAAGCATGTTTGAGAAACGTTTTTTCAGCTTGGACGTGTTTTATAAAATGGCATATGAGATGGAATGAGGGGCGTCTAAAAGGTAAATGCGTTTTCAGCTGAAAGTGTTTCTAAAACATGTAAATTCAAATAAAGACAATGGGGACCTAAGAAGAAATTAAAAGCAATAAAAAGACTGGAAACAAAAAGAAACATACCTCCAATGAGAGCTTGCAAGCCAAAATGATGAAGGGAAACCCTAAAGGACTTGCACAAACTCAGCCAAAGAAGATTTCTTGATTTAGCACAGTTGGGAGTTTATGAAACCACCATTTTGCTAAACCTCACAAGTTTGCAAAATTTTCAACCAACACTATGTATCTGTAGACCCGGATGTAGGTGTATGTAGGGAACTGAATAAACCAGTCTGCCCAATCAACCATTGCTGCTCTAGCAACTGCTGAGATATGAACATGCAACTCTCGGTCTAGGTTCCTCACTGTGTATGTCAAGAAAGCCTCATGCACACGCTTGAAATGTTGTTTAGCCTTCGTGAACTCAAGCTGGTCATAGTAATGGTAGACTTTTTGTACACTGGGTATCCCCACTGTGTTCAACCCTCTAAACTGACCTTGATAGGCGATCAAGTATATGAGATAGGAACACATATGAAATTGGTGGGCAATTAGAAAACTGGTGATTTGCTTGTGGAGAATGTCATTGATGAGGGATGCCCAGTCATAATGCTCTCACCCGGAGATGATCTAACCAATGATATAGTACATCCAAGGCTGGAATTTGTTTGCATTTGCATGACCTGAGATACGATTGAGAAGTGTGATCAAAATCGCATACTCATCCTTGTATTCACCATGACCCACATTGTTCAGCAACTTGTTCTTCTGTTTTAACCATCTTTCTGCCATCTTACTCTGACACTTGTCTATATTAGCATTGAATGCTCTCTCACACTGGTCCATGGCAATAACTAGACTGTTCGGATGTTGAGGAATACCAAAACATCTCTCGATGTCCAAGGGTTTGAGAATGCAAATCACCCGTCCATCTATTGATTGTATTTCGCGAGTAGCAGAATTGTAATGCTTAACACGGCATTACGAACTCTACGCAATGAACTGAGATAGGGATAGAAGCGGCCTCAAGCAACTCGGATTCCTGAATGTTTTGAAGTATTGAATCTTTTATCTTGATTGGATCCAAGATTGCTTTTGGAAGCACCTTATGTAGATTTGTGTCAATTGCTTCGATGAAGTCATGAGTCAAGACTGACTTAGTCTTGAATTCAAGCTGTGTGTATTGCATTCTAAAAAACTCGCCTGTTGACTGTGAACACGACTATATTCTGACAACTTTTCTGGAAAGCTAAAAATAGCCTGCTGAGGCTAAAAATACTCCGTCGAAGGGCAATTTTCACGAAAATTTTTGAGACATGGGTTTTGTCCAGAAAATGATTCTAAGACAACCCAGAATGTCAGATTTGCAAAAATTGGACTTCTACTTCACCATGCAAAGGAATTTCAATTAAGAAAATCAAAGCCTCAAGAATTGATGCTCTGGAAGAAATTTTCTTGAGAAATTCTAGCACATGGGTTTTATCGAGGAAGCTATTATGAATCGACCCACAGAATTTGTTTTGTCAAAAGTCGTCAATTTCTTGAACATGCGAAAGAAAATAAGGCGAGAAATGGAAGAATTTGAGACAAAAGATTGAGGTTTTGATGCTTTTCTCTTGCTAAAATCACCACTTTGTCTTGAATTCTGTTGATGAATCTGGACTTGTACCTACAAAAGAATGTTTTTGATGTCATCACAACTGACTGCTGAAGAAAATTCGCCCAACTTAGGAAGAAATTCGCCTCTGCTCAAGTTGGATGAATGAAATGAGATGCCATGTTGAATAAATAGAGAAAATTGTAGCTAAATGGCACCACTGCAAGAATAGAAACCTTGATTTGGAAAGATCAACTGTCACTGACTCAGAGTCCTGAAAAATAAATAATATTAAAATATTCGGTTCTTCTCCACATGCGAATTTGCAATTTAATATCAAAAAGGGCGTTAATATTAGAATTTAGAAGAAAATTGCCATTAATGCTTGCATGCAAAAAAGTTGAAATTTAATATTATTTTAATAAGTTAATTGAAATCTCTGCATCCGAGTGCGCTTAGAAAAATTCACTAATTCCAAAAAGTCCAAATTTGACTCTCTAGGCGTCCATTTGCAAAAGTTATGAGATTTTTTGCGAACTTCTTACTTTATAGTTCATTGAAAAGTTACAGTTGCCTTTGTTGAGCTCTGATTTTTGGGTGCCTGATTGAGGCAGTGACTGAGTTGAGATATCTACCGCGAAGCCAACAAAACAAAGATGAAATATCTGCTGGGAGCTGCAATTCCTAAAAACGACGTTTGATGCCTTAAAAAATTAGGCGCCTTTGATTAAATTGATGCAAGATCTCCAAACTTAGCCATTTCTTTGTTTTGCCATCTCACGCTTCGAACTGTCGCTGCTGGTGAATGATGAATCCTGCTGACTAAATGATAGGTTCATTGCGTGATTGGAAGAATTCTGCAACCAATGACTGTATGTAAGGCATCTGAAAGCTGCATTAGGAACCCCAAAATCAAGGGCACCACTAACCTGTGAAGGCCCAATCACTAATTTGACAAAAGTGTAACTTTCATCCGAACGCCAAACTTTAACTCCTGACACGAGGAGTTGGATTACTCAGATTCGCGCACCGACAATCTCTCTGTTGTAATGTCCCTTACCTAGCCTTGCTCTTGTATTTGCTTGTTTGCCCTAGAATTCAATTGTTGATTAGGTTTAGGGTTTCTTCTTTCCAAAAGGAATGTGTTTCTCTAATGAAATAATCCTAGATTGAAATCTGCATTCACCAATTTAAAAACATTTCCACATACACATATCTGTTAGCAATAATATCTAGATATCCACAATATATTTATAAACATGAATCAATTAATGAAGACATAAGAGGAGTGCCATAGGTGGATCCGCCCTGAAGCCCTCATGTAAACTCAAGAGGTTGTCCATCACAATCCTTCTTGCCTAGGGGCTTAGTACCTGCATACTCCACTCATGGTAACACCTCAGAAGACACTCGTCCTATTAGGGGAGAGGAACCATAGAGTCCAAGTGGCCTAAGGCCTACCACCTTCTCTTGCCCAATCCCGTATCTTGGGCCTAAGGGGCAGAGACTTAAGTGGGACCCCCATCTTCCTATAACCCAATCCCTAGTCAAGGGCCTAAGGGGCTGCAAAGCCCAATCCCTTGTTAAGAGCCTAAGGGGCTGCAAAGCCCAATCCCTTGTCTAGGGCCTAAGGGGCTGAAAGTGGGGTTTTTAGGCAATCCAACTTCACCCATGTTTCGTCCATCCTAATAGGTTTACAAGCACATAGTAGACAATCTTTAAACAATCAGATATATTTGCATTCATCCAAAATTTATTTCATGCCTATAATCAAATATATTTTCATTTACCAATGGTTCTTTAAGTTCATCATTTCCTATGATAATTCTCATTATGATAAGATTAAAGGATGTCATTATATCAATAATCAAATTAACAATATCTAATTCTTATATTCAAAATATGCCAAATATTATTGCTAAGTGAATACATCACCTGAACTGTTGTGTCTTCCCATGATTCTTAATTCCTTAGTCGCCTTCCTTCAATCTTACATTTGATTGGTCATATATATTAATCTATCCAGTTTTATATTATGATCGTAATTACTTATAAGGCTCAATAATTGCTGCCAGCATCATTATTACAATGATCGCGTATAAATATATAATTATTTCTAATTAATTTTAATCTTCCAATAATCACTTACTCTATATATATATATATAAAACTTACTTCCCCAAATATATTCTTGACAATAACACTTAATCAAATAAATCTCCCATAGTTTATTTCATTTCCAATCTGCTGCTTTATGCAGATTTCTAATTGATTCCTTTTTTATTTCTGATTCTTACATTCAATGTCTTTTTATATCTATGTTAAAGGATACATCTTTTCAAGAGTGATGTCCTTATGAAAAGACACAAACATTTATTTAAACCTTCATTATTATTTTTAAACCACTTTTATTTATTTATTTATTTTATTTTTTCAAACTGCTGTTTTTATAATTAATCCTTTTTTTTTTTTCACTAATAATTGCTGCATTACATCTTCAATATATAAATATTATTTCTTAATATTTATTCTTAAACTAGTGGTTTTATATGTATTATAATATTTATGACTATAATAATAATATTTTATTAATATTATTTTGTAATATTTTCTCTTGTGAAATCTCTATTATTATGATATTTATAATGTACTAATATTAATTGTCTCATTTATTATAATAAATGTATTATAATTATAATAGTCTTGATAATAATATTTAGATTGCCATTACATTTTTGATATTTATTTATCTAGTTATTTATATTTCACACTAAAATGTGTTTTGTGATTATGATTTATTTATTGATTTGCATTTTCATGTGTTACAATTTTGGGACATGACAGTCCTCCCCGCCCAAGATTGCTTGCCCTCAAGCAATCATAATCTAAGATGTGTAATTTAAGGCGTTGCTCCTTGCGATGAATGATGTTAGCTTTGGTAGGAGTTTGAAGTTCTAACCTACATGATGGTTATTGAAGTAAGTGTATTACTAATTTTCTTAAGTGCTACTATTTCTCCATACCTCTCAACCCCATGAGTTAGATTCTGTGAGTCAATATAAAAACTATTTGAATTAGACATTAAAGCAGATAACCAAGTAGCTCAATCAAGTAGGCAAGTAACTCAAGCAGGAAAACAAGTAGCTCAAGCAAGCAAACAAGTAGCTCAAGAAAGCAACCAGCTGAAGCACATAGGAAAGTAGCCCAAGTAATCAAGCAACTAGCTCAAGCACACCGGAAAATAGCTCAAGCAGGAAAACAAGTAGCTCAAGCAAGCAAACAACTAGATCAATCACATAGGCAAGTGGCTCAAGCAAGCAAGCAAGCAACCAGCTTAAGTAGACAAGTAGGTAGCTCAAGCATGCAAGCAACTAGCTCAAGTAGACAAGCAGATAGCTCAAGCACACAAGCAACTAGCTCAAGTAGACTAGCAAGTAGCTCAAGCACACAAGCAACTAGGTCAAGTAAGTAAGCAACTAGCTCTAGCAGTCAAGCAAGTAGCTCAAGTACGCAAGAAAGTAGCTCAAGCAAGCAATCAGGTAGCTCAAACACACAAGCAAGTAGCTCAAGCACATAGGCAAGTAGCTCAAGTAGCTCAAGCACATAGGCAATTAGCTCAAGCATACGAGCAACCAGCTCAAGCAAGTAGGCAACTAGCTCAAGTAGGCAAGCAACTAGCTCAAGCATATAAGCAACTAGCTCAAGCAAGCACAGGATGGCAGGAAAGATGCTCTGATACCACTGTAATGTCCCTTACCTAGCCTTGCTCTTGTATTTGCTTGTTTGCCCTAGAATTCAATTGTTGATTAGGTTTAGGGTTTCTTCTTTCCAAAAGGAATGTGTTTCTCTAATGAAATAATCCTAGATTGAAATCTGCATTCACCAATTTAAAAACATTTCCACATACACATATCTGTTAGCAATAATATCTAGATATCCACAATATATTTATAAACATGAATCAATTAATGAAGACATAAGAGGAGTGCCATAGGTGGATCCGCCCTGAAGCCCTCATGTAAACTCAAGAGGTTGTCCATCACAATCCTTCTTGCCTAGGGGCTTAGTACCTGCATACTCCACTCATGGTAACACCTCAGAAGACACTCGTCCTATTAGGGGAGAGGAACCATAGAGTCCAAGTGGCCTAAGGCCTACCACCTTCTCTTGCCCAATCCCGTATCTTGGGCCTAAGGGGCAGAGACCTAGGTGGGACCCCCATCTTTCTATAACCCAATCCCTAGTCAAGGGCCTAAGGGGCTGCAAAGCCCAATCCCTTGTTAAGAGCCTAAGGGGCTGCAAAGCCCAATCCCTTGTCTAGGGCCTAAGGGGCTGAAAGTGGGGTTTTTAGGCAATCCAACTTCACCCATGTTTCGTCCATCCTAATAGGTTTACAAGCACATAGTAGACAATCTTTAAACAATCAGATATATTTGCATTCATCCAAGATTTATTTCATGCCTATAATCAAATATATTTTCATTTACCAATGGTTCTTTAAGTTCATCATTTCCTATGATAATTCTCATTATGATAAGATTAAAGGATGTCATTATATCAATAATCAAATTAACAATATCTAATTCTTATATTCAAAATATGCCAAATATTATTGCTAAGTGAATACATCACCTGAACTGTTGTGTCTTCCCATGATTCTTAATTCCTTAGTCGCCTTCCTTCAATCTTACATTTGATTGATCATAAATATTAATCTATCCATTTTTATATTATGATCGTAATTACTTATAAGGCTCAATAATTGCTGCAAGCATCATTATTACAATGATCGTGTATAAATATATAATTATTTCTAATTAATTTTAATCTTCCAATAATTACTTACTATATATATATATATCACTTACTATATCTATATATATATATATATATATATAAAACTTACTTCCCCAAATATATTCTTGACAATAACACTTAATCAAATAAATCTCCCATAGTTTATTTCATTTCCAATCTGCTGCTTTATGCAGATTTCTAATTGATTCCTTTTTTTATTTCTGATTCTTACATTCAATGTCTTTTTATATCTATGTTAAAGGATACATCTTTTCAAGAGTGATGTCCTTATGAAAAGACACAAACATTTATTTAAACCTTCATTATTATTTTTTAAACCACTTTTATTTAGTTATTTATTTATTTTTTTCAAACTGCTGTTTTTATAATTAATCCTTCTTCTTTTTTTCACTAATAATGCTGCATTACATCTTTCAATATATAAATATTATTTCTTAATATTTATTCTTAAACTAGTGGTTTTATATGTATTATAATATTTATGACTATAATAATAATATTTTATTAATATTATTTTGTAATATTTTCTCTTGTGAAATCTCTATTATTATGATATTTATAATGTACTAATATTAATTGTCTCATTTATTATAATAAATGTATTATAATTATAATATTCTTGATAATAATATTTAGATTGCCATTACATTTTTGATATTTATTTATCTAGTTATTTATATTTCACACTAAAATGTGTTTTGTGATTATGATTTATTTATTGATTTGCATTTTTATGTGTTACAATTTTGGGACATGACATCTGTGTAGCCGGAAGAACTCAGAAGAGATGTCTCTAGAGGCGACGAAGCGAGAAAGCTACTTCTAAGACCTCAAAAAGAAGGGCACCTTTTCCAAGGGAGTGTGTATTTCTCACAACCATTTTTCTGGTTGTCTGATTTCTTCAGCGATCCCCACTGACCCTTCATGTACGGGAATTTGACAAATCCCGAGGGCTGATGGCTAGATTCACTGGATAGCCAGGAGGATTTCACATAAGTCTCGTGAGGACTGTGACTGCAAAAAACCCCATCTGGTAGGCCTAAAGGCTAGGCGCCCCTGGCCTATAGAGGTACAGGTGTGTATTTCTACATTTTCCACCCTCTATTTTATGTGCTCTATAGAACCTCTGTCACGATCACTTAGTATGTCGGATCATCTTGCGAACTGGTGCATTGCGGAGCTGAACTGAATTAGAAAAGATCCCCCGAAAACAGATTTTGCAGATTCATCCATTTGAGGGGTCAAATTCAAGGGCGCCCCTAGGCTATAGGGGCACATAAACTATAAATTTGACAACCTCTGTGACATGCATTCTCTTTGTACCTTCAACTTCTGACTTCAATTGCTAGAGTTCTGCAACTCGGATGACCTCGCTTGATAGTTCGTCGGAAAGCTGGTTAAATTCTAAAGAGATTGAATGTGTTTGCAAACAAAAGCAACTAAATCTAAGCCTTCAAAAAGAAGGGTGCCCCTGGTCTATAGGGGCGTAGATCTGCTTTCTGCAAAATGTCTTTATCTATTTCATGTTCCGTAAACACTATTCTGGCCACTAAATTCACCTTGTAGGAGTATAATTTTGTCATGAAGCACTTCTCCATCATAATATGTCCTGCTTTAAGTCCAAGGTTTAGGTTCTGACCTCTAGGTATTGACCAATTGCTGCTGATGACTGACATGACACTGACCAAAGTCCATACTTGACTTGCCCAAAAACTGTATTTTGACATCAATTTAACAAGGTTTAGATTCTCTTAAGCAAAATGCCTTAATGAAGCAAAAAATTTGGTTGGGTACAACAGAGCACATACTCCATCCGCTCAGTAAAATGCAATTGACTACTCAAAAAAGGCAAAGGATTTAGTGTATGTGCATTCAAACTTGCACCTCTTTTCACATAAACAAAGTGGCTACTGTTGGCGTCAAATCTAACACCTCTGGAGTGCAGGTTTGTACGGACAGCTATGTACACTACGCAATGAGTGCTCTTCAAATTAGGAGGGGAAGCTCCCTCGTTGTGCTGGAATGCATGGAAAAGAAAAGTAATCTAAGTCCTATCTTTTTTGTTTCGGTGGAAGAGGCACAAGGTTAAGAAAACCAAGAACGTTGCGAC